>CM071936.1:80477905-81055460 GCA_016081115.2 Rehmannia glutinosa | reverse complement strand
TTTAATCAAAAGTTATTTTTTTAATAAAAAGTGATATTTTTTTCATAAGAAGTGATACATTTTCATCGATAGTGATTTGTTTCGAGTCTAAATGTGATACTTTTTCATAAGTAGTTATATTTTTTTCATAAAAAGTGATACTTTTTCATAAGACGTGGTTTTTTCAATCTAGATGTGATACGTTTTTCATAAGAAGCGATATATACTTTATTTTCTTCATCTTTTTTCTTTGTTTCATGGTGTAGAGAGAGATGAGTGACATTGAGGGAGAGAGAAAGGAGGGATCACGAGAAGAGAGAGAAGAGAGG
The DNA here is from genome assembly GCA_016081115.2 of Rehmannia glutinosa. Classification (NCBI taxonomy): domain Eukaryota; kingdom Viridiplantae; phylum Streptophyta; class Magnoliopsida; order Lamiales; family Orobanchaceae; genus Rehmannia; species Rehmannia glutinosa. The sequence goes on along the minus strand of CM071936.1, from coordinate 81,055,152 downwards.
GGACCATCATAGGAGTGAGATGTGAGGAGAGAGAGAGAGAGAGAGAGAGAGAGAGAGAGAGAGAGAGAGAGAGAGGGGACCATGAGAGATTTGGTGGTGCAGATGGTGAGGAGAGAGAGGAGGGGACTGGTGAGAGGAGATAGAGAGAGGAGGTGGAACAAGAAGAGAAAAAGGAGAGGGATCATGTGGGGCTCCGTCTCACGGATTAGATTCGTGAGAGACGGTCTCACGAGACTTAGATTCGTGAGATGGTCTCACACAAGTTTTTATATTAAATATAACCAATGGCTCTAAATTAAAGAAAATACATTTAAGGGCGAGATACAATCACCGAATCACATGGTAAAAAACGAGGGTAAAGAAACATTCATGCAAATATCTATCAATGGCCTCTCCTAGCATAAGTCCTATAAGAGATTGCTCCGCTCCATCAGATGGCTCCCGTAAGACCTTATAAGTGGTGGCTATGTGACATCCTTGGCGGTTCCTCTTGAAAGCCTAGTAAGAGATGGTATGAGTAGTATCTATCAAGTGTTTTAAGCTCTCCCTCAATCTGTCGAGTCTCATCAGCACGCCTCTCGAATTTCTATTCTTCGTGTATGAGATCAGTTCATTCATGTCCCCCTCTGCTAGAAGCACTGCTAGGAGCCGCTTATTCTTCGTGCCTTCTCTTTGTACCGATGATCACTCCTTGCCCTCTTCAACCTGGGTGTCACAGAGGTTGCTCTGTGCCATCCGGACGGATCTCCCCTGTAAGCCCTAAAAGAGGTGGCTTCATGCCATCCTCGGTAAACTTTATGGCTAAACCCTACACAAACGACCAAGAACGTCCAAGATACTCCTCCAGCACTCCTGGGGGAAGTGACTCCGTGACCCAAAAAAAGCTAGACTCCAATCTCCGATCAGTCCAACCTTCTTCAGGTGATGATGCCAAAAAGGGTGGAAGTGAAAGCACCCCCTAAACATCGATACAGGGCAAATACATTACCTCTATCTTGTCATGACTCCCTCCCTCATTGTCAGCTAAAGAAAAGACAGATTTAGCTTTTCAAAAATTAGGAGGAGAGGATTGAGAAGTTGAAGAAACAATATGGTGGTACACCAGCTGGGAAAAAGATAATTATATAAACTTGAAAACGCGAATATATGATCCTAGAATTCTCCAACGGAAAATAATAATGGAAGAGATAAATACACAATTAAAGTGTAAGTTTAAGATATCATCACATGTTTGAATAATGTTTTCTTTCCTCAAATCGAATATTCCATCCAAAAAGATTCGTCGATGCAAATATACCCAAAGAACAAAGAGCAAATTGTGGGAAATACCCACTTGGGATATGATAAAGACTTTTCTGACATGTGAGATAAAAAACTAAGTTTTCTACCCACTTTTGTGGCTCTTTTACCCAAATACTCTTACACTTTAAATGCAAAAGTAGATGGGGTTCTATCTCTTTATTTTTTCTCTCTCTACTCCCTTTTTGAATTTTATAACAAATCTGACTTTTTGGTAAAAAAAATTCGAAAACCTTCAACAATTTTCATTTTTTAATCCTTTTTCATATTTTTAAACAATTTTTGAGACTTTTAAACAAATTTCCATATTTTAAATAATGGCAAATATTTAAAAAAAGTGTATTTTTTTAATTTTCATATTTAATTTTTTGTAGATTTTTGTTTTAAAATAACTTCGATTCTTTTTTCGTTATTAAAATAAATTATCGTGGTTTTTTATATTTTAATATTTGGATTTTAAAATTTTTTTTGTATTTTTTAATGTTTTTTAATAAATTTCAAATATTTTTAATTTTTATTGAAACAATTTTCAAAATTAATAGACAATTTTTCAGATTTTTCAAACAATTGGGGGTTGGCACGATATGGCATGATATGACACGATATATATCTTAGGGATGTGTGTATTTGGAGTGGAGTGTACACGATATACAATGCATGCACGATATAAAATTATTTAGATGCACGATATACGATGCATGCCCATATACATTGCACGATATACAATGCATGATATACATGCACAATTTGCATGCACGATACACATATACAATGCGATTAATATGCATATTTATACAATGCACGATATATACATTACAATTCATGCATGCATATCGATATGCATGATGAATGATGCATGCAATGCACGATATGCATGATGAATGATGTACGATATGCATGCGAATGCACATATGCATGCAATGATGCACGATATGTGTTTGGTTTACATATGGCACGATATTTGTACGATTTTATGCACGAGGTGTGTGTATTTGGGGAGTGTGCGATATTCAAGAAACATCAGTTTCAAAATTCAAAATCTTCAAATTAAAGAGGCATTTTGGTCAAATTGAGTAAAAAATAGTTTTCTTATGTTGATGGGTAGAAAAGAGTACCCACTATCCATAGTGGGTACTTAAAAAAATTCTCCCAAGAACAAAACTAATATCTTCGATCTTCATTGCATTCGACGTACCTCCTTACCAATGGGGGCTCCCAAAATTTTTAAAAATCAATTAGTTCTATGTAAATTTTATTTTAAAAATTAATTTTTAGTACTTAATATTTATTTTTTATCGATTTAGCCCTCTAAGGTTAGGCGTCTAGCTCCGTCACCCCGATTGCATTTGCGTGGTATCTTGAAAAATAATAAATTATTGTTGCATTCGATGAAGTGAAAGAGTATTATGAAAAAATTTATCTTAAAAAAAAAAAGAAAATAGTTTAAGTTTGTGGCGAAAGAAAGTGGGGGTCAAGGCGGAGTGGGGTAGTGGCGGTAGGAAAATATACTTGGGGTTGGCACATGAAAAAAAAAGGTCAATTACTTCAAAAACTATTTCTATAATAAATTATGGAGAAATATTTTTTTTTAGAAGTATATTTGTAACGACCCAAATTCTCTAACAGTACAAAATTTTTAACAAGTAGTGCAATAAGCTTAACTAAAAGAACACAATTTTAATAAAATAGCATATCATTAAAAACTTGCATCCAAATAAACAAAAGTACTTTTAATTCGAACCCACAAGACAGTCATTCAAAAATAAATGGTAACTAAAATTTGTTAACAAAACAAAATATTCCTAAATTTTGTAAAATAAATAAAACATTAATTTCGCATCCACCGCCTCCAATCCTCGCCTGGACTCCTTAACCTGAAAAATGTTAATGAAAATGGGGTGAGCTTTCAACTCGTTCAATGGGGACACGTTTGTCAAAATTAAATACATCAATAGGCATAATCGTAAACATTCAACATATAATTTAACTTTTACTTTGACTGGCCAGTTACTTTATAGTACTGCAGGTTCACCCCGAGGATACATCTCGATCCCTTGACCTTCTTACTGACCCCGACTAAGATCGTGGGTTCACCCCGAGGATACTTTCAATCCCGGACCTTCTTACTGTTGGACTAATATAACACTGCGGGTTCACCCCGAGGATACTTTTGATCCCGCCTTCTTACAGCCCCTGGCTAACATAATTTATTTTCACATTGCACATAAACAATTACACATATACGAAGCATTTAATAGCGACAAACAATAAATGAATAGAATATCCCCACAAAGTCATGTCTGCACCTCCACCTTTCCAAAACCCACTTTAATACAACACTAACAATCCAAAACCCCAACCCCCAATAAATCACACGGCTTCTTCTTCGCCTTTCCTTTTTTTCTCCATTAGCTCCCCATTTTTAAAACTCCCTGCAACTCCCATCATCTCCTTCTACCTTTTCTCTTGTTTTTTTTTTGTCAAAGCCCACAACCCCCCTCAATTAACCCATCCTCTTAATTTCTTTCCTCTCATCAACTTTAATTAAAAACTCCAGCCCACTTTAAAGTTAAATCCCTAAGTTTCTTATTCTCCCTCAAATACGTCTCTCTGCGATTCATCTTTTTTTTTTCTCCTTCTCCATGCTTTTCCTCCTCTTCTCACTGTCATCTCATTCTTCTTATTTTCCTCTCCCTCACAGCCACGCCAAAACCCCAAACAACAGTCCAACGCCTCGCACCACTACTCACACGGACGGCGCCGACGGAATGCGGCAACCTCTCCTCATTTTAAAGTCGTTCTTTTCTATTTTTATTTTTTTTGGTGTTGGTTTCGGTTAACTGATAATCAAGTATTGATTGGTATATTTGGGTGTGGTGCTAGTGATTACCGGGATTTATTTTCGGTGGGTGGTGGGCGCCGACAGGAGGGAAGTGACAACAGCGAAGAATAAATAAAAATATACCTGGCTTGATTTCACAGGAGGGTTGATGAAGAAACGTGGGTAGGGTTTTATGGATTTATAGGATTGTATTTCTGATATGGTGACTAGGGTTTGTTAAAGAATCCTATTTGACTTAGACTTTTAAAATTGGGGGAAAGACTTTGGGCCCATAATGAATTTCAGAATTTAACATTTTGAATTGGGCCTGGAATATTATTTCTACTAATTGTTATCAAAATAATATTAATGATAATAATAAAAAAAATAAAATAATTGTAATAATAATTTGATAATAATAATAATAATTAATATTAGCAATAATTATAAATATATTAAAAAAAAGTCTGGATATTACATCATATCCCCCTTAACTAAATTTCGTCCTCAAATTCGATAACTTACCAAAAATTAAGGAGTCGGGGTACTTGGCACGTATCTCCTCTTCACGCTCCCATGTGGCTTCATTTCTCCCGTGACGTCTCCATTGCACTTTAATCGGGGTTATGTCTTTATTCCTCAGCTTATGAATTTTTCGCTCCAAAATGGCTTGGTGCTTCTTCGTAGGATAGGTCATCGTTAATCGACAGGTCTTCGTAGTTGACAATATGACTTGGGTCATGAACATACTTTCTCAACATCGATATATGAAAAATATCATGTACGCTGACCGATGACGAGGTGGCAATGCCGGTGATAAGCTAAATCTCCGACTCTTTTCAATATCTCGAATGGTCTATGTATCTTGGCTTTAGCTTTCCTTTATCACCAAATCTTATCACTCCCCTTACTAGGTGCTACCTTGAGAAACACATTGTCTCCCATCTCGAATCGTAAGTCTTTCCTTCCGGGCGATCGGCATACGATTTTATTGTCATCTTGTGCCATTCTAATTCGATCTTGGATCTTTGCTATCTTTTCCACTTGTTTGTCGAACTAATTCCGGTCCCAACATCTTTTTTCTCCGACCTCACTCCCGATCAGATGAGATCTACACTTTCTCCTGCACAATGCTTCGTAAGGGGCCATCCCAATAGTTGTTTGGTAATCTGTTGTTATAAGCAAACTCCACCAGCGGCAATAATGATTCCCAATTCCGTCTATATCAAGCACACATGCTCTCAACATGTCTTCAATATACGTATCGTTCTCTCGATTTGTCAAGTCTGTCTGCGGGTGGTAAGCCGTACTAAACTTGATTTTGTTCCCAAAGCGATCTGTAAACTTCCCCAAAACTTAGAAGTAAATCTTGTATCTCAATCCGACACAATGGACACCGGAACTCCATGTAATTTCACTATCTCTTGGATGTATAGTTGCGCATCTTGCTCCATCTTGACGTCATTTTAACCGCAAAAGTGAGTGACTTCGTCAATCGGTCTACTACAACCCATACCGCTTTATTTCCTTTTGCTGATCGTGGTAGTCCTACCACAAAATCCATCGTGATATGTTCCCATTTCCATTCTGGGATTTCAAGAGGTTTGAGCAAACCAGACGGTCGTTGATGCTCGGCCTTGACTTGCTGGCATATCAAACATTTCTCCACAAAAGATCCAATGTCTCTCTTCATACTTCGCCACCAAAAGGCTTCTCTTAGATCTCGGTACATCTTTGTACCTCCCGGGTGGGCCGTGTACGCGTACAATGAGCTTCTACAAGTATCTCTTTCCTAAGTTCTTCCGCCTTGGGTACACACAATCTCCCTTCATACATCAAAACACCATCATCCGTTATGACAAACCCTTTTATATTTCCTTCTCGAACTCGTCCCTTCATCTTGTTCAAAAATTGATCTCGACCTTGTGCTTCTTTGATCCTTTCTCTCAAAGTGGGTTGAACTACCAAAGATGCCAATACCGCCTTTGTACTTCTTGGTGGAGTTATGACTTCAATCTTCAGGCTTGCAAACTCTCGTACCAATTGCTCTTGTTGCGTGAGTAAACTAGAGAACTCACCTTTGGTCTTACGACTCAAGGCATCAGCCACTATATTAGCTTTGCCAGGATGATAGTTGATGGTGCAATCATAGTCCTTAACCAGTTCTAACCATCTCCTCTGTCTCATATTTAACTCATTCTGAGTAAATAGGTATTTCAAACTCTTATGATCGGTGAATATCTCACATTTCCCGCCATATAGATAATGTCTCCAAATCTTGATGCATGGACTACATGACTAACTCCAAATCATGAGTCGGGTAGTTCAGTTCGTGTGGCTTTAATTGCCTTGAAGCATAGGCAACCACCTTTCCGTGCTGCATCAATACGCACCCCAAGCCTTGTTTTGATGCGTCACTGTAAATCACAAAGTCCGTGGTTGGGTCAGGAATCGTCAATACCGGTGTGGAAGTTAGTTTTCGTTTCAACTCTTGGAAGCTCTCATCGCATTTCTCGGTCCACAAAAATTTCTCTCCTTTACGTGAGTCGAGTCATAGGCGCGACTATTTTCGAAAATCCTCTATAAATCTGCGATAGTATCTCGCCAATCCTAAGAAAGCTGCGAATCTCACTCGCATTTGTAGGTGTCTTCCATTCATTGACTGCCTCAACCTTTACTGGATCCACTTCAATTCCGTTTGCAGTGATTACATGACCAAGAAATCCAACTCGGTCTATCCGAATTCACACTTCTTGAACTTCGCGTATAACTTATCCTCTCTGCGAAGTGTCTCAAGCACTATTCTCAAGTGTTCCTCATGTTGTTCCTTGTCCCTTGAATACACGAGTATGTAGTCTATAAAGACTATGGCCAATTGGTCCAAAATGGATGGAACACTCTATTCATCAACTCTATGAACATCTTCTTTGGTGCGTTACTCAACCCAAACGGCATCAATACAAACTCATAATGCCCATATCGGGTCCTAAATGATGTCTTGAGATATCACTCTCCTTGATCTTCAATTGGTGATACCGGATCTCAAATCAATCTTAGAAAAATCTTTTGGCACCCCTCAATTGATCAAACAAGTCTTGATTCTTGGTAGTGGGTACTTGTTCTTCACCGTGAGTCGATTAAGTTCTCTATAATCGATACACATCCTTAATGACCCATCCTTCTTCTTAACAAATAGACTGGTGCTCCCCCAGGGTGATACATCAGGCCTGATAAAACCCAAGTCCAACAATTCTTGTATCTGCGCTTTTAGTTCTTGTAACTCCTTTGGTGCCATCATGTAAGGTGCCTTAGATATCGGTCTTTGCTCAGTGCCAAGTCTGTTGAGAATTCGACTTGACGGTCGGGCGGAACTCCGGGCAAGTCCTCTGGGAATACGTCTAAAAATTCTCGAACAATTGGTACGCGTCAGGGTGATAGGTCCGTCGTTGGAGCTTCGACTAGACTTACTAAATACCCACGACAATTCTCTTTTGCCAACATCTTTCGCGCTTTCATCGCCGATATAACTCGCGATGTACTTAGGTTAACTCCGTAGAACGTAATCTCCTCATCTCCGGGTAGTTTTGAGTGTTATCTCCTTCTCTTGGCACTTAATGCCCGCTTTGATACTTACTAAGCCAATTCATGCCTAGAATTACGTCAAAATCCTTCATCTCAATTATGTATACGTCGACTTCTAGATGTTTCCCCAATGTTCACGTCTATATCATTGTCCATTACGTCGATAATTATTGTCTTTCCAGGATGGCAAACTAATCTCTAGGGGTACATCTATTCTAGCATCCTTATGTCCGGTTATATCATGAAACTTAAGCGATATAAATGAGTGTGTGGCACCGATGTCGAAAAGTACAAGCGCAGGTACTCAGGATATTGTTAACATACCCGACATCGTCACCGGGTTACGACCGCCTCTTCTGCGTCATAGCATACATTCGAGCGGTGTCTCCTTGTCCCCTTATTTCCCTTCTGTCTTTCAGCAGTGGGCAATTTGAAGCATCGTGACCCGGTTTCTTGCACATAAAACATTTTCATTGTCCAGCTAAACATTCCCCGTAGTGATTCTTGTTGCATTTCGGGCAAGTCGGCTTATTGTTAGGTGCACTCGGGCGAGAATTTCCATCGGTTCTTATCAGTTTATTCTGATTCCCCATTTTACTCGGCTTTGTCCCATCAAACTTCCTCTTTTCTGACACAACGACTGGCTTGCGGTCATCATCATCCCCAACTAGTCCTGCTTCAACTTCATGAGCCCGTCTAACCATCACAGCATATTCCAAGTCCCCCTGTGCAGATAGAATTCCAGACAATTGTGACCTCAATCCCCATCTGAATCTCAAAGCTTTCTTTAGGTCGGTATCAACCAGATGTGGTGCAAACCGACATAATTGGTTAAACTCCCTTTCGTATTCAGTTACGGTCAATCCCCTTTGCTTGAAGTTCAGAAATTCTAATTCCTTCTTGTCACGGTAGGATCTAGGGAAGTACTTCTCCATCACCACTTCCTTGAATTCATCCCAGGATAATGCATTACGTTCTTCTTCAGTTCTGTTTCTCCAGTAACCTTCCCACCAATGGTCCGCATCATCAGTCAGTTGGAAGGCGGCACAAGCCACTCGTTGTTCATTAGTGCAAGTTATAAGTCTGGAAATTCTTTCCAGCGCTCTTAACCATTCTTCAACCGCTGCTGGGCCATCACGTCCATTAAAGGTGGGTGGACGGTAATGGCGAAACTGTTCCACCACTCTAGTATTGTTGTTGTTATTGTTCCCATTGTGGTTCTGTACGGCATTGAGAATCTCCGCAAACAAGTCTCCAGCCGTAGGTTGGTTTCCAGTGTTAGCTGGGTTCCCTTCATTGTCTTGGTTCCCGACATTGTTCTGGTTAAAGGTTCGGGGGCGTCGAGGCACTCGTGGAGGATTTCGTGGAGCCATATTCCTATAATCATATGTAGTACATTCTTAGTACCCATCTTAAGTTATTATCGCATAGTAGTCGAAATAAAAATAATAATAAAAAGTCATTATATATATATATATTTTAGTACTATGAAGTCAATATGATTCCTTATGAGTCTCTATTCTTTTTTTTTTTACGCGAGGAGCCTAGAGTTCGTTCTTCTAATACAACAAATACGCATGCAATAAGGAGTATGAAATAAAAGCAACAAGACATAATTACAGGAATAATGTATGCTGCATAATAATGTGACATGGCATATTATGAATAAATTGAGTACTGACATAATAAATTTGCATACCTTAAGGAATCCGGCGAGATATGGCGGAGATGGATGTCACTATACTATTAATTTTTTTTTTTTTCAAATATTTGAAAATACATATTTATTTTTTTAACAAGTCTACAGAACCGTAGACCTGCTCTGATACCACTTGTAACGACCCAAATTCTCTAACAGTACAAAATTTTTAACAAGTAGTGCAATAAGCTTAACTAAAAGAACACAATTTTAAGAAAATAGCATATCATTAAAAACTTGCATTCAAATAAACAAAAGTACTTTTAATTCGAACCCACAAGACAGTCATTCAAAAATAAATGGTAACTAAAATTTGTTACCAAAACAAAATATTCCTAAATTTTGTAAAATAAATAAAACATTAATTTCGCATCCACCGCCTCCAATCCCCGCCTGGACTCCCTAACCTGAAAAATGTTAATGAAAATGGGGTGAGCTTTCAACTCGCTCAATGGGGACACGTTTGTCAAAATTAAATACATCAATAGGCATAATCGTAAACATTCAACATATAATTTAACTTTTACTTTGGTCGCCGATTACTTTATAGTGCTGCGAGTTCACCCCGAGGATACATCGATCCGGACCTTCTTACGACCCACGACTAAATCTGCGGGTTCACCGAGATACTTTCAATCCGGACCTTCTTACGACCCCGGACTAATATAACACTGCGGGTTCACCCGAGGATACTTTTGATCCCGGACCTTCTTACGACCCAGGCTAACATAATTTATTTTCACATTGCACATAAACAATTACATATACGAAGCATTTAATAGCGACAAACAATAAATGAATAGAATATCCCCACAAAGTCATGTCTGCACCTCTACCTTTCCAAAACCCACTTTAATACAACACTAACAATCCAAAACCCCAACCCCCAATAAATCACACGGCTTCTTCTTCCCCTTTCTTTTTTTTCTCCATTAGCTCCCCATTTTTAAAACTCCCTGCAACTCCCATCATCTCCTTCTACCTTTTCTCTTTTTTTTTTTTTTTTGTCAAAGCCCACAATCCCCCTCAATTAACCCATCCTCTTAATTTCTTTCCTCTCATCAACCTTAATTAAAAACTCCAGCCCACTTTAAAGTTAAATCCCTAAGTTTCTTATTCTCCCTCAAATACGTCTCTCTGCGATTCATTTTTTTTTTCCTTCTCCATGTTTTTCCTCCTCTTCTCACTCAAGCATCTCATTCTTCTTATTTTCCTCTCCCTCACACCACGCCAAAACCCCAAACAACGATCCAACGCCTCGCACCACTACTCTCACACGGACGGCGTCGGACGGAATGCGCAACCTCTCCTCATTTCCGTGGTTCTTTTCTATTTTTATTTTTTGGAGTTGGTTTCGGTTCGATAATCAAGTATTGATTGGTATATTTGGGTGTGGTGCTAGAGATTACCGGGATTTATTTCCGGTGGGTGGTGGGCGCCCGAAGCGGGAGGAAGTGACGGCGGCGAAGAATAAATAAAAATATACACCGGCTTGATTTCGCGGGAGGGTTGATGAAGAAACGTGGGTAGGGTTTTATGGATTTATAGGATTGTATTTACGATATGGTGACTAGGGTTTGTTAAAGAATCCTATTTGACTTAGACTTTTAAAATTGGGAAAGACTTTGGGCCCATAATGAATTTGAATTTAACATTTTAACTAGAATATTATTTCTACTAATTGTTATCAAAATAATATTAATGATAATAATAAAAAATAAAATAATTGTAATAATAATTTGATAATAATAATAATAATTAATATTAACAATAATTATAAATATATTAAAAAAAAGTACGAATATTACAATATTATTTATCAGGTGACTTAGAATATCTGACTCCATTTCTTGTTGAAGGGATGTTGGTGGAATTTGGCAATTGAAGGGGATAAGTCAATCTGAAATAAAGGCCTAGATCTTTATGTAAAATATGGGGAAAATAAAATTAGTATTTGATATGTACATATATATTATCACTACAAGAAAACAAGGAATTTGTAACGGGAAAAATTTATTGGAATTTGGCCAATTATCGTTGGAATTATCGATTTCAACGGAAATTCCAACATAAAATGCATCGTTGGTAAAATGGTCGTTCGAATGGCGAAATTCCAATGGAAATATATTCCAACGGAATTTTCAACGTCTTCCCAGTAGGTCACCCATCATCAATTTGTCCCAAGCCAAGCACATTTAACCATGTAGTTTTAATATGATTGACTCCAGAAGAGAATATATATTTTATTGATATGGATTATACTATCAAATCATTTAACCCCTATTGAAATTTTCCAATGGTATCGGAATTTCCAATGGAATTTTCCAACAACATGTTGTACCATTGGAATTCCCGTTGGAATTTTAAAAACTCCAACAGAAATTTCAATGATTAATTCCAACATTTGGTTTACTGTTGGAATTTTTGTTGGAATTTTCCAATTGTATGTTTTAGCGATATAATTTCTATTGGAATTTTTAAAATTCTAATAGTATTTCCAATGGTTTATTATTACTATTGGAATCACTGTTGGAATTTTTCAATGGTTAGTTGTGGTGTTGGAATTTTCGTTGGAATTTTAAATTCCAACATGAATTCCAACATTTCATACCAACAGTTTTGTCTACCGTTGGAATTTTCATTGGAATTTTCCAACGGCATAGTGTAGCATTGGAATTTCCGTTGAAATTTTAAAAATTCCAACAATTTTGTATTTCGTTGGAATTATTTTGTTGGAATTTGATTGTTCTTGTAGTGTATTAGTATTTGTTAAAAGTTAAAGTGATTAAAATGGTTATATACTGATCTATGGATGTACGTACGGATAATATACAAATGTGGAAGGAATTGTTCGAGAACAAAAATAGAACTTACTTTGACGTTATTTATCTGAAGTGTGTTTGTAATATTGTTTAAATTATGTGAAAACTATTTTGAGAGTATTATATATATTATTAAATTTATTACTATAACCGAACTTAATTATTTAATAATAATTAGTATATTAATAAGTTATTTTAGATTTTACTAATTACTTAGTTATATAATAATTTCATAATACTGGTTTCAAATAATGTTTAGATTTTATTTAAATATTATAAATATTTAATTTTTTGAATAAATTCGAGAATATATATAAAAATGAAAAAGAGTCGTCCCGATCACAGGCTGATCAGGTAGCCAAAGAAGAAGCACATAAACAACATCAAAGCAGATAACATAATGGTCACAAGCCGACCCGGATGGTCAATGGTTGGGGCCTCGTTAAAACCTTCCAAGGTAAAACCCACCCTTGTGGGAAAAAGCCTTGGAAGGAAAAAGAGCACCCCCCATATGAAAGTGCGCCCAAATAACAGAAGGCAGATGCACTAGCTAGCAAACCTATCAAACCTATAGTTAGATTGGCCAACATAATCCTGAGTGAGGGATGGGATAATAGCCGCTGGGGGCGTCCCCAACCATGTATCCTCGTGCGACGTCTTACTAAGAATATCGGTTACACGGTTGCCTTCCCTAAAGATGTGCGAGACCACGAAATTCATCTGAGAAAGAAGGTGAAGGGTGTACCGCCACCTACCCAAATGGCGCCAAAGCACTCCCGTCGATCTCTTCCCGCAAGACTCCACTACATGACGAGTCCGATTCTAGCCATAGTTGATGCCACCCCTTGGCGTATTGTATGGCTCGCATAGCCACCACTAACTCCGCCTCAAAAGCGAAACCCAATCCACAACGTTCCACAAAGCAACCCCGAAAGAATCCCCTACAGTTGCGAAAAACCCCGGAGGCCGTTAGGCGACCGGGCGCCCCCGTAGCGCTTCCGTCTGTGTTCACTTTAGTCCATCCCGGCAAAGGCTTCTGCCATGTAACCTGCACAATCTTCGGGGCCTGTCTAGGTCGCCCAGGAACCCGTAGACGGCGGAGAATGAGAAGGTCCCTTTGGTCATTATGCATGCAACCTCTGTCCAAAGAAGAAGACTCAAGAATAAGAACACGGAGGCGTAGGATGGCCGCCTCTAGTGTCCAGATCTTGTCGTGAAAGGTCAAGTCATTTCGGATCTGCCAGATGAGCCAAATGCAGGATAATATGGCTACCCGCCAAAGAAAAGAAACCTGCTCACTGAAATGAAAACCCATTAAACGCACCAGAAATTCATTAAAACTGTAAGCCCAAAAGTAGTGAATATCAAATGAATCGAAAATCCACTTCCATAGGGCTCCTGCAAAAGCACATGAGACAAATAAATGATCAATAGATTCCGCATCAGCACAACAAAGAACACAAACCGAGGGGCCTGTGAAGGAACCCCGAGGACGCAAGACGTCCAAAACTGCCAGTCGATTATGAATGGCACGCCAAGTCACAATCGATCGTCTTTCCGGAATATTAGGTGACCAAATCCAGGAACCCCATTTCACCACAGGGGAATGGGGGCGCAGATAAGAGTAAGCCGCCTTCGAAGAAACAATCCCATCATCGGAGTGAATCCATGCTCGCGCGTCTGACGAATCCGGGGCGATCGGAATTCTAACAATATCTCGAACCATATCCAAATAAGCCTCTATAAATGATAGGGTGAAATGCCAAGTCCCATCGTAAAAGTAATCCGAGATGCGCTGCCGAAATAAATATCTGTACTCTGCGGAATACCAATCCTATCTGCAATGGTGTAACCCAACCAATTATCCAGCCCGAAATGAAATGTTGGAGTTGCATCCAGAATCCAACGGTCCTCCAACAACCCGTCGAGCCCGGCCTAATCCCTCTCTCCGGATGGAAGATGTGATATCACGAATTACGAGGAGAACCCTCCGAGGTGAAAAATCGTTTTCTGAGGATGCTGTAGACCAAAGAGTTTGAAGTCATAATCTTCCAACCCATCTTCATAAGGAAGGCATTGTTGGCGACCACGATGGAACGGACGCCCAAGCCTCCTTCCGCCCGAGGCATACAACAATGACTCGATTAACCACCACCAACCTTTAGAGTTCACATTCCCGATCGGATGAAATTACGCATGGCGTTTCCATTTGCCGAAGCAATGTTCTGGCCATTTATATACCATCATAGTATGCACGAAGGAGCCGGTAATCACCGAATTCACCAAACAAATGCAACCCGCAATAGATAGAAAGACCACTTTCCACCTCCTGAACTTAAATATAATTTTGTCGAACACGGGCTGGATATCCGCCACCTTTGCGCCCCTTTGAAGATAGGGCGCCTAGATAGGTCATAGGGAAGGCGCCCGGATGCATCCCTGTAATCATCCGAATACGACCTCGCACATAAGTAGAAACCCGGCTACCAACATAAACCTTAGACTTATTTGGATTGAAAATCGCCCAAATGTCTGCATAAAGATTGAGCACCTGAATAATAGAACGTGCATTGCTCGTGGATGCCCCACACATAATCACAATATCATCCGCATACATCATCGATGGAGGTAAGACAATCTGCTTTAGCGCCATGAAGGCCGAAGGTGGTTGCTCCTCACCGCTTCCTCCAATAACCTGCCGAACATCATCACATGCACAATACAAAAGAGAAGGGGTGATAACGGATCCCCCTGTCGACCCCACGAAAGCAAGAGAAATAACCCACCGGTGACCCGTTCGGAAGGACCGAAATGGGATGATCGCAGGATAATCTCAATCCAGGTGAATGAACACCTCGGAGAAGCCAAAGTGACGCAAAACATGTATCGAAAAACCCAATGAATCGTATCAAAAGCTTTGCGGATATCAATCTTAAGAATCATGTTGGTATCACTCCGCCCCTGCAAAATGTTAAATCCTCTCGAAACCAGTGCAATCTGATCGTCCATGAATCGCGGCCGGGATAAATCTAAACCGAGTTGGAGACAAGTACGATGATATGATGGCGCCCGCAGGCGAGTTGCGAGAATCTTCGTGATAATTTTAAAGAGAAAATTACTCATTACAATCGGCCTAAAGTCCTCCACCGCATTCGTCTCCTTTGTTTTAGGGATGAGTGCCATGAAATCGGCATTCACCCTTTCGGAAGGAGGCCGTAACAAAGAAATAACGGACCATTGCCAACACCTCACCTCATCGACCAATGTCCCGAAAATGCTTTGATAGAATCTCCCATCAATCCGTCCCCCCGGTGCACTATCGAAACCCGTATCAAAAATCGCGCTCTTTAACCTCGGCCAGGAAGGAATGGCGGTCAAGAGCGCATTATCAATTGTAGTGGCGGTAGGTGAAATCAATCAAGTCAACAAAGTATAATCCGAGTGATGCGCTTTTGCATCCGCAAAGCAGGGTTTTGTAAAATGAGACAATATGATTAGCGAGGTCCCCGGATCCTCCGTGAAAGTACCGTCGACCATCAAACCACAATCCCTGCGACGCGTCCGCTTCTAATCGGACGGCGATGAAAAATACGGTGTTCGATCACCATCTTTTAACCATGCGAACGGCTTTTGTTGAAGAAAATCCATTGCATGAGCAATGTGCGAGAGAGCTCTGTCTGCGCCTCCAATTCCCACCGTCCCTCGGCTCCTCCGTGAAACCCTCGATTTGAATATCGGCTTGAATCTGCCGGACCTTTTCCATCGATAATCCACCTGACGATTAACATCCCCAAAAACCTCCTTGTTCCATATCTTAATCGTCTGTCTCAAACATGAAACGCGAATATATATAGTTAAACGTTTATAAATTAATAAATTGGGATTGTCAAAAATGTATTACTATAACGAGATTTCAAATAACATATAAATTAATAATTTATTAATTTATAAAACTATGGTAATATGGTTTGTAGAAAAACAGTATGCTTGTAGAGAATTGACTTCTAAATAAAAAAAATATTGAATGATTGCAAAAATATTGAATGATTTTTCTTGCCAACATACAAACATCAAAATATGTAACCTTGTAACTCGGATATTTTACAAGCCTTTAAGATTAATGCATTAATATAATATTGTCGGTTTTGCCAAAAAAGAATTTGGAGGCCAGTTTATGAAGCTAGAGAAACTAAATCAGAGAAGATAAATTAATGTTATGGTTGCAATGAATCTTGCGATTTCAGTTTGGACTATAAATGTTCATGCAAATATAATTGTAAATTACTTTCATCATTGCAAGCTTTGATCAACCATAGTATGACTTCATAATATATATGATGACACCCGAGCCGAGCTGAAAGCAAATTAGTCCACGTGGCCATTCAGCACATGTATGTATGGGGCCCGCGGGACAGTACGGACCTGATGACGTAGCAATGATGACGTGGCGCGAGTTGGGCTCGGCTCCCTCCGAGCCCAACCATGGCGGGAAATTCAAAGGATAACCATCCAGTTAAGAAATGTTAAGTGCACCATTAGTACAAGTAAGCTGACGCTTGTCAGCATAACAACCAGATGAGTCGACAAGTGGCAAACACTTGGCCAGCATGCGCGTTTAGGGAAGGACAAGTGTCCCTTTGAAATTATTTTAGTAATAAGTGTAATAGTGGTTATTAAAAACCCACTAATGAGATGGGTATAAATAGGGCCTCATTTATGAGGAAAAGGACAAGAGAAAAACACAAGAGAAAAACATTTGTAAGATCACTGTTGTAAAAGAAAACCGACCAGAGGCTTTCAGCTCGGTCTTTTATATAAAAAGGCATAATTAGCCCTGTACTTGAGTTCATTTACATTTCCACATATTACATTTCCATATATTTTTGCTTGTTGACCAAAACGCACGTCAACAAATTGGCGCTAGAAGAAGAGTCCCCTATCTAGGTCCAGTCCGAATTCCCAGCTAAGTCAAGTCACGTGAACTCGGGTAAATCTAGTGTTAATTCCCTTAAAAAGGACAAAATGAGTCAGTTGTCTCGAAACGCTCGCGTAGCTGAAGATCCACCTCTAAATAATCAAACTGGCCAAACTACCAATGGCCAGAACGTGCCCCCGACAGAAGCAGGGAGCACGACTTTGTTTCCTTTTGCTCAACTTATCGCAAACCCCACTTTTGTCCAACAAATGAATCAACTCATCTCCCAAACACTTGCAACCACTAATTCGCATATACAGCCTCCACCTCCTGTAAATACTCACCCACTTAACCCCCCAGTAAATGTTAATGTTAATCCTCAGGTCCCTGCGCCCCCTCGAGATGAAGGCCAGGAGGCCAGTTCTGGTAATAAACAGCGTGGTCGCCGTGATAGAAGTGTAAGTACAAGCGACTACGATAATCTAGAGGGGGGTGAATAGATTATCTCCATTTTCTCGTTTACGCCCGCTTTTCCGATCAAACAAGCCAAGACAATAGTAAAGGTGCGGGAAGTAAACAACACGCGTCTATAACGCGTCAATTTATAGAGGTTCAACCCACCTAGGGCCTAATCCTCTACCACCCCAGTATATCCGGGATGGATTTCAAAAGGAAAAAAAGATTTTATTAATTACCAAAATTAATACAACACCTTACAACATCACCTTGAATAGCACCACACTCTTCTACAACACCACCTTTGAGATTACCACAATCTCTCTTGAAGATTACCACAATCTCCAACGGCACCTTGTGAAGATTACCACAATCTTCAACCTTGAAGAACACCAAATTCTTCAACACCTCGAAGAGCACCACACTCTTCAATAAGAAGATCACCACAATCTTCTTGCACCTATTACCTAGATCATCCAAGTGTGTTCTTACCACAAGAACACTCACAAGGATATCTTGTGTTGAATGATAATCCAAAAAATTCAAGATTACAACTCGATAATGAATGATACAAATTTGAGTGCAAGTGTAATCAAGAAATAAGCCTAGACCTCAAGAATGTGAAAGTGATAAGCTAGGCAAATTACAACAAGAATAATAACAATGAAGAACAAATGTGTTTGCTTGAATGTATCTTGTTGTGTTGTAGTCTTCTCTCTTGTTGTGTTGCTTCAAATCTTCCTCTATTTATAGGAGATGATTGATCATTGATAGGCTCCTCTTGGGAACTGATTTCTACAAAAACATTGCAATTAAAATCAAGATTATAGCTGTTAGAAATCAATCCCACAAATTAAGGAAAAGCTGTCTGTGCACAACGGTTAATTTTTTGTCAAACCATAGAGGCGGCCGTCACGCACAAATAGACGTTTGAAAATAAGAACACATTTTTACACAGGGCTACTGTCAGCAAGGGTCCGACCGGTCGACGTGCACCTGGACCGGTTGGCCTTGTCCAAAAATCAATACAGAGAAGTTTGCAAAATTTCCCAAGCTTCAGACACCGGTCGCCCTATAGGCCGACCGGTCGACGTCACCGGTCGCCCTATAGGGTGACCGGTCACCCTCACTATTTTCAGCAAACGTGAAGTTCTCTGTTTTGCACAACTTTCAGGTACGGGTTGCCCTATAGGGCGACCGGTTGACCTCAAAATAAAAGTGTTGTCCAATTTTATATCGAAAATAAACTTCAAGAAATACTCCGAAAAATAGTAAAAACATTTTAAATCGATCGGAAGTATTTGGACAACATTTAGGGACATTGTTTTGGTATAAAAACTCATTTGAACAAAATCATCAAAATCATGATAAAAACATTTATCTAACAAACTCCCCCTTTTTGATGATTACAAACCAAAACAATTTTCAAGAGGACGATTTCGAAAACAAAATAATTTTCCGGTCTATGAGTAAACTATCCGTTTAAAAATATTTTACAAAAGCTCCCCCTATCAATATGCACAACAAGAGTAATATAGAAGGAATCAACCAAAAGCTAAAAGCTCAGCTTTTACATATTGAGCTTAAGAATCAAGAGCTTATAAGCTCCCCCTGTTAACAAAACATCATTAGACATGAATATGAGTCCATAATACATCAAATGGACTAAGTATAATCCACAACTTATGACTTCTAATAGCCACAGCTTATAGCTTCTTTTCTCGAGCTAATTTTAGCTTCTTTGAGCTAATAAGCTTTTAACCTGTTTCTCCTCCTTTGGAATCATCAAAAACAATGTTAGCACGATAAAAATATCATATATTCATATCAAAGTGCGCAACTAAACCGATTTATCGAGCTATTTGAACATTGAAGCTTATAAGCCAAATAGGAGGGAAAAGTCAATCATATGACTTGTAGAAGCTTATGAAAACTCATTTGATTTGCAAAACATGATCTCTATAAATATATAAGACTTTTGAAAATGAGAGAATCATGTAGGTGATGAATTTTTCATTGAAACGTTTAATCGAACACCTGGCGGGCATCAAAAATTGAAGAAGATATATATATAGCCCTTGTAAATATAATCAAGCCAAGTTTTTCATCACCAAAAGCAATTTTACAAATATCATCAATCAACAATCATCATTCACAACACAATTTTATAAGAATTCCATCAATATATCAAGTAGAAGCATTTTCTCAAGGGTTCAACCAAATTGAGATAAAAAGAGTAGAATTATTACCATTTAATCGGTGAGGATGAGTAACAATGATGATAAACGAGCAATATAATCCCCAAAATATGTAATTTATGCAACAAAACTCATTTGAAGTGAATTGTGTGTGAAATTTGCAAAGGGGACGAAAAATGAAATAAAAGAGCCAAAATGGCTAAGTTTGGAAAACAGAAGCAATTTAACCAAAAAAATCACTATGGGCGACCGGTCGAGGTATAGGGTGACCGGTCGGCCTCACCCCAACTGGTCACTGGATCGGTCTTTTTTGCAAAAGTCCGAAATTTGATCCAAAATACGATTTTTCGCCCCTAAGTTTTAAAGACGTGCAAAATGCAAACGTAGACCTCATTCAATATACATTATGTCATAATCAAGCTCGAAATGAGGTAAAAGACTCGGTGGTAAATGAACACATGTCTGCGAGTTATCTTTGAGACGGAATTAAACACATCTCAAATTTTTCGTTTTTAGAAACGCAATCCCTTAGCGAAAAATATCGAATCTCAAGAAATTTAGTTCGATTATGACGAATCATATTTCTAGAAATTGTAACCACTGGACTTGTTATCCCGGAAAATATGAACGTTTTAAAATTTTGGATATACAAGCCATAAGAAGAAGTGCCTTAAATATTTGAAAATTTCTTTTAACGGCACTTTAATGAGATTCGTTGAGATTGTTTTTGAAGTCGAGCATATAGACATAAGGCATAAAAAATGTTGAGTCTATGGGAATAAGAAAAGTTAATGAACATACCTCGAATATGTTTGTCAATATGCCTTCCTCAACCTTTGTCAATTTTACATTGGTAGCCATAGAGGTTGAGATGGTTCTTCCTTCTTCAATGCCTAACTTCTTCAAAGGTTCTATTGTATACTTTGATTGTGAAATATAACCATTTTCTTGGCATTGTTTAGCTTGAAGTCCAAGGAAGAAATTAAGCTCCCCCATCATGCTCATTTCAAATTCACCTTGCATCAACTTAGAAAATTTCATGCACAAGGATTCATTAGTAGCACCAAAAATAGTATCATCAACATAAATTTGCACAAGTAAACAATCTTGCCCTTTTTCAAAAACAAAGAGAGTAGTATAAACTTTACCTCTTGTAAAATCATTTTGCAAAAGAAAATCTCTAAGTCTATCATACCATACACGGGGTGCATGTTTTAAACCAAACAAGGCCTTTTATAAAAATCATTTTGCCTAAAAATTTTCAAACCCCGGTTGTTTTCCATAGACTTCTACTTGAATAAAACCATTTTAGAAAATTGGATTTAACATCCATTTGATAAAGCTTGAAATTTTCTTGAAACAAGAATGGGCAAGTAAAATGCGAATAGCTACAAAAACATGTTACGGGTGCAAATGTATCATCAAAATCAATACCTTCTTCTTGGCATTACCTATGAGCTACTAACCTTCCCTTGGTCATCAAGCTTGTTCAAAATACCAAAAATTTCTGTAAAATCTTATCAAGATATCTTTGCACAAGAGCATAGTAATATCAAACAATAGAGACACAATGACAAGTAACACATACCATGCTATCAAACGAATCATCAAGAGTTCAATAAGACATGTAAGTACAAATAGGCTTATAGAAAGCTATATAAGGTCTTTTTCGAAATTTGAAAATCCGAGCATATAGTTGAGACCTCATTTAAAAGATGCATTTAAACAAGAGTTTTGATAATAATGAATATGTGCAATCAAATGCATAATTTTGAGAAAAGGATGAAAAACAAATATTTTATCAAAACAAAAATATAATCCTTTGCAAGACTTGGATAAAAACAAGCTTCATAGAATAGTGCCTTTCAAAAAAATCGAAAAATCCTCTTAATGGCACTTATGTGAAATACTTTGAAATAACTTGAAAAACAAGCACATAGGCATATGACAGAAATATATCGAGTCTATAAGATGAATACCAATGATGAGCGTACCTCGATAGTTTATGGTCCTCTCTTGAGAAAATAACCATTGATGAAAATATATATGTCCTACACAATTCCTAACACGTCTTGCACAAACATAATGATACAAGTGTAGGCAAAGTAATAAGAGATATCATAAATGTGCTTATGCTATATAAAACCATAAGAGATAATAAAAGCACCTTAGTATATGTAAATGCACAAGAGTTTTAAAAATAACATGCAAGGTCCTCTTTTTTTTAAAATTTTTTAAGAACACACAAATATATTTAAGACCTTGATTTTAAAAATAAAATTTTGAAAAACTCATTTTGAAAAATTAGGCACAATTAAAAACATGCATAATAACAAAATAAAATGCATATTTAAATGGGGAGATACGGTTTACCAATTACGCCATTTCCATGGGTTGTGTCGTTCCCATTGTTGATGATATTTTCCCCTTTGAAAATCGTCTTGTTGATGATGGCTTCTCCGATTGTTCCATTTACAAGGATTATGTATTTCCCATTGTTGATAATGTCTTTCTCTTGGAAATTCATTGTGGTGATGTCTTCTCCTTTGATCAAATGAGACGGTCATTTGATGTCTTTTTGGCGGTATGAATTTTCCTTGATTCTTATTCCACCGGGTACCTAATACGACATTGTTTTGTGGTACCCTCAAATATTTGGGTTCTTTGGGATTAGCTTTGAGACTTTTAGGTCTCCAACAATAATTAGAGCTATTTCTAGCCCGACAAGTATTTACCGTATGACCCTTTTTACCACAATAGAAACAAGTAATAATTTTTGGAGCATAATGACCAACATGCATAGGGACTTGATTTCTTTTCACATAATTAACAACACTAGGCTTATGATCAAGTCCTTGTTTCACAGTATGTGTGGGGCCGCGGGCGAACGCCGGCGGGCTGAGTTGATGAAGCGTCGACGCCAAAGAATCGACGATGACGCATCAATGATGACGTGGCGCGAGTTGGGCTCGTCTCCCTCCGAGCCCAACCATGGCGTGAAATTGAAGGATAACCATCCGATTAAGGAAGGTTAAGTGCACCATTAGTACAAGTAGGTGACACTTGTCATCGGATAACAACTGGATGAGTCGACAAGTGGCAAACAACTTGCCAAATCTGGCAGGGGAAGGACAAATGTCCCTTTGAAATTATTTTAGTGATAAGTGTAATAGTGGTTATTAAAACCCACTAATGAGATGGGTATAAATAGGGCCTCATTTATGAGGAAAAGGACAAGAGAAAAACACTGAGAAAAACGCTTGTAAAATCAACTGCTTTGTAAGAAAAACCGAGGCAGGCTTTCATTTCGGTCTTTTTTATATAAAAAGGCATAATTAGCCCCATACTGAGTTCATTTACATTTCCATATATTACATTTTCATATATTTTTCTTGTTGACCAAAACGCGTCAACAATATAGATGATCGTTAGATGGGTGAAGCGCAATCAAGAACTATAAAATCTAATCATAGAGGTCAATAGTCGTAACAAAAAGAGTGTCAAATATATCTGAAACTACTCTAAAGTTAAAGCTAAAATAACAAAGAAAGACGTTGGCCGAGGAAGCGGTTAATGATGATCAAATTGAAGATGAAAGTTCAGCAACAATGAGTTTGGATGAATTTTTGTTGAGCGACGAAATCACACGAAAAATCCCTACTAACCTTAACAAAAGTCAAAGATTAGATTTAGGGTGACATCAATTTCAACGAAAAACAAATAACAATTGATATGTTTTTTACGAAGTCTTCATAGATTAATCATAAATGAATTATATATATATATATATATATATATTGTGGAATTATTAATTTATATATTGTATGGGACTATATGAGTTCTCGAATATGTATTTTATTATAAATTTAATGAATTATTAATTTAGTATGTTGCTCCCGAAACGTGACCGAATAGTAATTAATATTTTTTAAGTGTGGTTATTAATTAATCGAGTATTAAATTATCGATATTCTACTCTATATGGTCCTAGAATTGTCGAATGGAAAATAATAACACACAATTAAAGTGTAGGTCTAAGATATCATCACATGTTTGAATGATATATCTTCTTTCCCCAAATCAAATATTCTTTCTAAAGATTCTTTGATGCAAATATACCAAAGAAAAAAAACTAATATCTTCTTCATTGCATGGTATCTTGAACTACATTTAATTAATTTGCAATGAAAAGAATGGAACAATTAAATTAAAAGTCAACTGTTTGAACAAGAGATATGAATATATCATGAGAAACATATCCGAATATATGGCTGGCTGGTCTATGATAGATGAGGGAGGACAATGTGGTAGATGCCCACAAACAAGATAATCCTAGATAACTGGATAAGGTTCTCTCCCCATATGGAAACATCCATATGCATCTAGGTCAAAGAATGACAACGACTTCGAGCTAGGGTGTTTGACTGATTTTATTTAAAAGATAAGCTCCTAGCCTCCATCATAAGATGTTTTCACAGCTATCTTATCAATTTTATTTTGAAAATATATTGTTAAAGTTTTTGGATAGAAAAAGATTAAGATGTTAGTAAAAAAAGTTTTGTAATTAAAATGGTTGAAACCAAACAAAATTGTTAAAATACATAGCTCAGACGTTTACCAAAAACATGTAGAAAGCTTATAAGTTCTTAAACGATCTTATAAGATATTTTAAATAGCTCAGTCAAACAGCCTCTTACTTACTTTTACTTTGATATATAGTTTGACATTATAAGAACTTGTGTACATGGACAAGTTGATTGGATATTCCTCATACGAATTGTGTTAATATTGTGATTAAAGACTATCAAATACGGTTTAGTCGATCTAATATTGTTGGATTAACACACACCCATGTGGATGTGTGTGTGTATGTGTTGATCAAATATACCTGGGTTGGGTATACCTGCCGGAAGCATCTACTTACCCATCAAATACATAGCATATGTATCATAAATCATAAATACCAAAATATTATTACAAGGTGTATAAATTCATCGAATCCATCCTAGTATACCCCAAAGCAACGGTTTAATACATGACTTTAAACGAAACTTAATTCACATACGCGAGAATTCAATTTTAACGTTTATCAAGCCACCAAAACAACAGTTTGCTTACACGAATTTATGCAGAACCTCAATCTCAAAGAATCGGATTCTCTGTTGTCTGTTATACTTTGATATTTTAGGGTTAATTACAAAAAGTACCCATGGGTTCAGGGTCACTACCATAAAAAAAATCTCAACTAAGTTTCAAATTTATGAAAATTAGTATCCCAGGTATTTGAGGGACTATTGAGAAATTAACGGAATTGTAAAGTCGATAATGCCCCTGACGAATTATTTTTTTTAAAGAAAAGAAATGGACGGACAAATATACCCCCATAGTTTTTTGTCTCTTTTCAATAGTTTCTAGATAACTAGAGAGGTGGCAATTATTTCTTCTTCGAAACCATAGGGGGTATTTGTGGGATTATGAGGAGGAGTTTGGTGTTATGTAATTTCTTTTATAAACAGAATGCAATGGCATTTTTGGATTTTCATGCTAATTTTTGTTGAAATCAGCAAATTTCGTTAGGCCAACTAACACATGAATGGAATATTAAATGTAATCAAATCTTATGTTAATTACTTTCATCAAACTTCATGAGTACTTTTTGTTATTAACCCGCTATTTTTTGTCATTTCCCACTTCACATATACACATAAAATGCATTAAATATTTATTTTAAAAAATACATATATTGTTTAAATCATGCATATTAGGCACTGCGTGAAATTCGAGATAAAAACATCTAATTGAAACTAGGGATAATTACAAAAAGTACCCTTGAGGTTTGACCTAATTACAAAAAAATTCAACTAACTTTAAAACTTACAAAAAAGTACCGCTGAGGTTTGATTTAGTGTTAAAATTAAGGGGTAATCTGCAATGATTTTACAAATATGAAGGGGGATTTTGAAATATATTCAAACCTCAAACTTTTTGTAAGTTTTAAAGTTAGCTTTTTGTAATTGTTATTAACCCGATTTTTTGTAATTATCCCTTGAAACTATGGTAATTAATTAGATGCGACGCAATTGGGTAACAACCAACTTTCATTTGATTTTGATATGTTAAATCACAAAGTACTTGGTTGGTGCCCAATTGGATATTATCTGATTACCCTTGAAACAGATGTTACTCGAAAGACGAGAGCCTCACCTTAAAGTCAATTGACATATATGGGCCAATATATACCATGTGATATCTTGTCAAAAGGGCGCCTATAAATATGAGTGATACACCATCTCATTTTCTTCACACTCAAAACTTCATCTGCCCTCTCAATATTTATCATATTTCAGCTGATTTCTGAACCTCATCTATTTTTCTTCACTTGGGTGCAAGAAATCATACCGCAATTAAATTAAAATCCCAATTAATTTAATTGGCGATTAGCGAAAAATGGATCAGAAAGCAAAACAAGTGGGATCATGTTCATCCTCATCCTTTACTGTAGATCTGTTTGGTCCCAAAGACTCTTCAAAATCTTCGTCCTCGTCCACAGATCTCTTTGGATCAATCTTTGGTCCACCCACGCCCATGGTATTATTTATTATCTTTATTTTCGCTATTGCTTTCAAAAAAAAAATCTTTAGTTTGGCTATCATTTGTATTTATCTTCTAAAAATTCGTGATTGCAAGTTATATAATGTCGTCTATCAGTAAGTGAAGGAGTATTATGAAAAAATAAAAACTTTACAAAAGCATAAATTTATGTTTGGGATATTCCAATATATATATAGTTACAAACTTGACATATACAAGATAATTTTTTTCTTAAGCTTCTTATGTTACTTGATTTCTTTATTACATTGCGAAAATAATCATGTTGGTTGATCAAAAATATTAACTCTTAATCCAGTTAAAGATGTCAATAATTTTCATTAATTAATTTATTAATTTATTTTGGTTAGACATGAATAATTTGATGGGAACCTTTCATCAAGCATATTCCTCTTAGTAGGGCATATAACATATACTATATAGATATATGCATATGTTACAGTACATATATATATCATTATCGTGCAAGTGGTCTCGTTCTATATTATATACTTTGGATGCTATTACTTATTGTTCATTAATTAATCCAAAAACTACACTATAATTTTTTAAATATACACGTCCTATATATAGTTATCATGTCTATATTTCACACGTCCTAATATATATTTGTTTATACTTACAAAACAAAAGAATACATATAAAATATACTTTAAATACCTAAATTATTATGCAAATCATTTCATCATATATAACTAATATTACATAATGCTTCCAAGATAATATATAATTATTTATTTAATTATTTTGTTTTGTTTTTTCAAATTGAGGTGCCTGGGAGAGACACCACTCGCCCAGATTTTGGACATGCCTATGGCAATCCCAAACATGAAAATACTACAGGTTTGTTACATTATTTCCTAGACTAAGAGACATTCATTCAATTCCTTCATTTTTCCCATTCTACAACTTACATAAAAATATTCTCATAAGATTAGTTTCTTATTTTTCATCAGATTATAATACTCAGAAAGGCAATCCGATGAAGAACAACAAAAAATCCGAATATGAGAATGGAAGATCAGTTGCAGAACCTTGTTACTACAACTCTTCCATTTACTATGGTGGTCAAGAAGTTTATTCTCCCACGTCAAGTCGGAACATTAGTCCTCCCCATAATGTAAGTATTTCGTATTAGTGTTCTAAACGCTCGTGCATATTTTGTCACGTTATGTGCGAGTGATACGTACACCAAAATATTGGAGTATATATATATATTAACTTGATCATTTGAATTACAATTAAATACTAGTTTTGTGAACTTGATCGTTTGAGTTGTTTTTATCCTCCTACTAACGAGTAAATAACTTCCATCGTTATGTTAATAATTAGTTCTATTTTAATCCATTTGATCAGTTCAAAAAAGACGGAGGAGGAAATGTTGATGTAAATGAAAGCAATTCAAGTTGTGCATCAAGAGGAAATTGGTGGAAAGGTATTATTTATATGTATGTATTTGAATAAATTTTGACAACGTAACGCATTTTTTTAGTTTTTCCAAAGATTAGCTAAAAGATCCATTTTTAACTCATATTGCAGGATCTCTCTATTATTAAGGACCTTGATTCTTAGTGAATCCTACTATTAAGAGAAGGTGATTCATATTTAAACTTTAAACAGAGTAGATATATATAGTTTAGTGTAACAACATTAATGCTTTCTTTCATTTGGATTGTAATATTAATGTTTGTTGCATCTTTTTTGGCAGGAAAACAGGGCAGAACATAACCTTACGTACTAATTAAGCAGAATGATGGAAAATATTAGAGTAGATCTTAACCTGGAGCAGCTAATCTTTGTAACATTTCATTCCCATTTTAGGGAAACTTTTAGCGTATAAACTTGTTTTATGTGGTTTATTGGTAATTTTCACGATCTTTGTGTATTTGAACGCCTTGTTTAAATGGAAAATATGAGACGATTATCCTATAATATTGTCCAGTAGAGGGCTGAAAATGTAGAGGGCTGAAAATGTGTTCATGCCAAGCAAACTTTGTCCGGACACGGAAAATAATAATTCATATTATGAACTTGACCTACTTAATCAATTGAACTTTGAGATCAACTACGGAAAGTTCGATCATAGGTGTTTGGTTGAGCTTATAAGCTCTTTAAATTTGTTTGGTAATATTTTTAGAAAAAAAAATATCTTATAAACTCCCAAAACAAGATGTTTTGGGAGCTTATAAGGTGTTTCTAAAAAAGTTGGGGAATCTGAATCTCAACTTTTTTTCAAAATAAAATCTTATTTCAACAACCTCTTTTAATTTTTACTATATTACTTACAAAATTGTCATTACTAACATCCTAAAAGCTCCATCGCCTTATTTTATCTAAACACTTTAACAACTTATTCTTAAAATAAGATCAAACATCATATATATATATATATATATATATAAGGATTGGTTCAAATGAGACCAACCCCTTTAGGCGAGTCCATAAGAACACTTATGGACTCTAGATATAAAATTTTGGGTGGTGTGGATCATTCTAGTTATTTTAGGCTAGTAAGGGTATATATGTACTTTTCTGTATCATTAATTTTTTAAACAGGCGTATTAATGTCATTTAATAACTATTTTTAAGGCAAATACAATTTTACCTTTTCAGTTGGCTGAGATTTAGGGAGAGAGATCTCATCAACTTCAATCGTGTTGTTCAATTATTTTCATATCAAAACTGATACGTCTTCTGCCATTTTTTGCACCATCGTTCTCTGTCTACCCAAAACCCTATTTTTCAAAGTCCTTCTTGTTTACTTAGTTAAATATTCTTGCATATTTAGTGTTGTTTTATTGTATATTTAGTTCAGCAGAATTCTATACTTAGTTAAATGTCATTTTATACCTGGTTATGTTTTATCATATATTTAGTTCAGTGGAATTGTATACTTAGTAAAATGACGTTGTATACTTAGTTATGTTTTATTGTATACTTGGTTCAGTGGAATTGTATACTTAGTTATATAAGTAGTTTAGTGGATTTGTATACTTAGTTTTGTGGAATTGTATAATTGGTTCAGTGGAATTGTATACTTAGTTATATAACTAGTTCAGTGGAATTGCATATTTAGTTCAGTGTAATTGTATACTTAGTTAATTATTTATGTATACTTAGTAATGTTTTAATGCATAGTTAGTTCAATTGTATACTTAGTAAAGTTAAATGTTTATGCATATTTAGTAATATTTTAATATATAGTTAGTTTAGTGAAATTGTATATTTTTCATTAATTGTCGCATGTTTCTGTTGCCACATTTTCTGTAGTTGTTTATGTTTTTTGTCAAGCTTGATCCTATGGAATAATTTGCAGAATCGAATGGAGCAGTACAAGTTGTTATGGCGAAGCAGAGATTGTTGTTGTAAAGAAGGGAGAGAAAGAGAGGGTAAATCGCATGATTATGGGGACGTGATCAATAACAGATCAAGTCCCTAATTTGTAGAAGGCGATTACCATTTTCGTTTCACCTATTCCTATTTTACCCTGCGCAAGTGTATATTTTCCTATCAATTGTTGTATATATTTGTTTATATCTTGGCTATTGGTTTATTTTTTTGATGGTGTAGATGCTTCTACTATTTCACTTGGAGAGTGATCTCACATGATCCCTCCATATATATATATATATATATATATATATATATATATATATATAAGATCTAAAAACATCTTATAAGATATAAGAGCATATAAAATCTTTTAATTAAGTTTAACCAAATTCGCTCGGTTTGTTAAACATAACAAATTAAGTTTGTATACGTTTATTCTTAATAAAGAAAATTTTGAAGCTCGATTCCATTAGTGAATTCAAACATAATATTTTAAAATTTTATAAGTTCAAACAATTGCGAATAGTGACATGTTCGACTTTGTCGATCGATTCACTTACATCCTACTTGGTGTAGATAAAGGGGCGGAACCACATATGTTATGAGTGGGGCAGCCCCTCCCCCCAATCCAACCCAACCCAACTTTCTTTTTATATTCATGACAAAAATTACCCCAACTTCAAATGAAAAGTAATTATATATGTATTTGCTTTTATAATTATGTCCTAGTCCTGCCCCTCTCTATTTTATTTTATTTTTTATTTTTTTGAATTTTGACTTCTATTTAAAGTTTACTATAATTCTTGGGCCAAAACATATTATCATTTTATATAAGATTATACACATTAAGTCTTCTTTGCCCTCCTTGCCATTTTTTGGCAATTTTCTTTCCTCATCATTTTAGTTGCTATTCTTTTGTACTCAATTTCTTTATTATTATTTAATATCTTATTTATTGTCTCAATATATTTTTTTCTTTAGCTTGTATCATGAAAGAAGTGCATCGAGCAATAGAAAATTTATGTTCTTTTCTTCATTTTATGCACTCAATTATATATTAATCATATTATTGGGTTAATATACTGAAACGACCACCAACTATTTTTTGCCTTTCATTCTTTTTTGGATGAACTTGTTAAAGTAACTATTTATGCTTGATTTTATTTTGAAGTTAATCAATTTATTTTGCCCTTTAAATAGGTTATTGATTAGATAAATATATTTTTCTTAAATTAAATTAAAGAGAGTAAATTCCATAATTATATGATGGAGTCAATTTCTAATTGACTTGTTAGTACATCCTGTAAAACGAATTGCTAAATACATTTGAACCCTTCACTTGTTAAATGATTGTTTAACTTGATATATGTTCTAAATTTTAGTCAATTAAGTTTTTTTTAAACAAATATAAAAATTTAAAAAATTTCATTATATAAAATAAATTTTTTGAGTTATGGACACAATTGCCCAACATTTCCGAAAAAAGGATACCTGTTTATGCTCCTGAACTTTTTTCTGACTTTTTAACGCTCCCACCTTTTTTGGATAATTTTATGCTCCTGAACTTTTTTCTGACTTTTTAACGCTCCCACCTTTTTTGGATATTTTTATACTCCCGCCAATTTTTTTGCATTTTTTCACGTTGTTGTTTCATAATTGTTTCAAACATGTTTCATCTGATAAAATTTAAGTGAAAAAATAATTTCTCTCACATTAAATAATCAATTTTATACTCGAAATCTTAACAATCAAGAAATTTACACATAAAACATCACCTATTAAAAAAAATACATTGAAAAGAATATATATAGAAACAACACGTCAATAGAAAAACGCAATTCAATTTTTATTCCAATGCATTGAAAACGTCGAAAACATGGAAATAATTAAGAAACGACATAGCAACATTGAAAATTATATAGAAACAACCCAAAAACAACTGAAAATATAGAAAACACCACATGAACTAAAATAACTTAAATATAGGTACGTAAAAACTGCATTGAAACATTGAAAACTACATTGAAACAATAAAAAAACATCAAAATATCATTAAAATAGTACAAAAACAACATAAACTATATTAGAAAACATCACATCAATAACAAGAGGTTAAAAGGTAAAAATTGCATTGAGACATTGAAAATTACATGAAAACAACAAATAAATATCATAACAACATTAAAAACATTATAGAAAACAACTCAGAAACAACATAAACAATATATAGACCAACACATGAACAAAAAAGAGCATTATTAAAAATAAGTAAAAATTGTATTGAAACATCGAAACAACCTAGAAATAACCAAAAACTAAATATAAATAACATCAAAAAAAGTAGAAATAACATATAAAGCAATACAGGAAAAAAATCGAAAAAACGTAAATATAACCAAAAAGATATGCAGGAGCGTAAAACAAATCAAAAAGTCAATCGGGAGCGTACAAAAGTTAGGCAAAAACTTGTGTGAGATGGTCGCACGGTGCGACGGGTGATATTTTTAGTATGAAAAGTGATACATTGTCTTAATACACTAAAATTAAGTGTGTTCAATCAAGGTATCACTTTTTACTCTAAAAGTGCAATCCATTGCACTGTGCTACCGTCTTACAAGAGGCATGCTCCATAAGAGCATCCACAATGGTGATTGCAAGATCAAATTTTTTTGTGGATCCCACTGTGCTACATGTACAAAATATGAACTTAAACTAATTATCTAAAATGGTAAGTCCAAGTTCATGGTTCAAAATGAACCTCCTTATATAATATGTATTTCTTATTATAATATATATAACATGTATTTCCTGTTTATAATTGTCAATAATATTACTAAAATATTTATATACAATTAATTAAATTTTCATCCATTATAATAAAAATTGCAATAAAAATAACCATTAAAGGATTTCCTAATAAATAGAAAACTGCCATTAAAACTATGAAAAAAACAGACCAAAAAACTGACGGAAAAAAAAAAACTGAAAAAATAGCATTTCGGCATTTCCAAATAAAAGAAAAAAAAAAAACTGCCATTAAAACTATGAAAAACAACCCCAAAAAGCTGTCATTAAAATTGCCATAAAAACTGCCGGAAAAAGTGTGAAAAAGTAAAATAAAAAAAAAGCATTTCTAAATAAATAAAAATACTGCCATTAAAGAATTTAAATAAACTAAAAAGAAATAAATAAAATATTAAAAAAGAAAAAAGAATAACATGTGGCAATGTTAAACCAAGTTCAACATGTTGAACTTAAAATTGAACTTGAAACTATAAACTCTCTCACAATAGAAACACCCAAATTCAAGAACTTGAACCGCCCAGGATGCTCTAAGCTAATAGAATGTAAAAAATGGTATTTTTAATAGAAAGTGGGCACGGCAATTTCTGAATATTTGATTGTGCGATTTTTTCTAGAAAGTGGTCTGCTCTTTACAACAAAACCCGGCGCCGCCCCTTACGTAGATATCGTATGGAGCTGAAAATTAAAAATTTTAGAGTCCAATGACAGGCCCAAAATGAGCTGCAATGATTTTATTTATTTAATTAATATTGAATATTTTCTACAATTTCGACTGTAACGTAAATGGAGTCGAAATTCTTTTTTGCAATAGCAATAAATTTTGTTATCAATCCCTGTGAGTTTTTTTTAGAGCATATGAATTCCTTTGAGTGATAAGTGTACCATTCCATCACCGTATAGCTAATTAAGGGCTACTTTCCACCATTTCCACGTTAATTAAACAAGCTTTCAATTTGTTTCATGAATCATATGGAGCTGCAGAATATATGTTTTTTCTTTATCTAAACTTCAACGTTTCAATTTTACAAATTTAATTACACATAATTCAAAGTTTCCAGCAGAAGAAATACACAAAAATTTACAACAACATTATTCATCACACCCAAACTGAAAATCATCAAACAACACACACGTACATCATAATTAAGCAGATATATCAATAGCCTTGACCTCAGGCTTCTTCACTTCCTCCTTGGGCACCGTTACTGTGAGAACTCCATTCTCCATTGCCGCCTTCACATGATCCAATTTCGCATTTTCCGGCAGACGGAAACGGCGGAGGAATTTTCCGGTGCTCCTCTCGACACGGTGCCACTTGTCGTTCTTCTCCTCATGCTCCTTGCTTCTCTCACCGCTGATTTGCAGAATTGAACCATCCTCAACCTCAACCTTAACTTCCTCTTTCTTCAAACCAGGAACATCAACCTTGAATACATGGGCCTCCGGAGACTCTTTCCAGTCTATGCGTGCATTAGCCACCGCGCTGGTTTCTCCGTCGGTGGAGAAAGGGAAGCCCTCAAAGGGATCCCAAATATCCAATGAGAATGGATCGAAGACGTTGCTCCGGCGGTTACCAAAGAAGCTTGGAATTAGAGACATTTTCGCTTTAGAACAAATGGATGGCTTTGTTTGATTGGTGAGGAACTTGTGCTCCGTGAAAACTTGTTCGAATATTTTGCTGGCGTAATTTGTTGAAGGAGAAGCCGAATTTATAGGGTAGAGTAGGCGATTCTGGCAATTTCTTGTAAATTCTAGGAGGCACTTCCTGGCTAACATATTCTAGATAGTACTTGTTCTTTCCATAAGCCTCTATCTTCTTCTTCTTCTCAGATTGGGTCTGGGCCTATTCTTGTTTAAGCCTTCATGAATATGGGCTAATCCCATCCTTTAAAAGGAAATAGATTATGGGCCAATTACAGAAAAAAATACCTTCTCCTGTTTAAGTTTTGAAGGCTATGGGTAATCATAAGAATTCTCAATAAATTTACTAAATTTATGAAAACTCGCCCCTTTATGTTGACTAATAATCCGTTCCGTGCGTATTTATTTTTGAGAGAATATTTTTTTATTTAATTTTTATTTAATCGTTAATTTTATAATAAAAATATATATTAGTATGAACTGGTATTTATTACTTTATTTTAAGCATAATAGTCACGTAATGTAAACAAAAACAAACTTTTGTTTATCAAATTTATATTTTAAGATATAAACTTAAATGTGAGCTCGTTTATATTTATTTCTCAATCTATGGTTACCTTTACATTAATATTAAGTCGATCCCTCTCTATCTCACACACATTCTATCTCTTTATAAATAATTATATATATATATATATATATATGTATAATTGTGAAACATGTATTTTCATATTAAGCTTGTATTTTTGAAAAACTAACATTTCACATTGTTACCAAATATTTTCTTAATGAGAATATATTAATAGATCCATCAAGTTTTCATAAAAATATTAACGAATGAATGTGATTTATAAATTACAAAAAAAATTCCTTGTATTCCCTCAAAAAAAAAAATAGTTATGATGATATGTTTATTTTTCTTCATCATAAATCAAAATTTCTAAACCCTTACAATTAGTCACTCTAGATACAACAATGTACAAATGACCATCATTGGATAGTGATTTTTTCAAAAGAAGTCCAACAAAAGAGAAATTATTCTTGACTTTTCTTGATCAAAATTGCATATGAAACAATCAAATGAAATTGTGGCTGTTAGAACTGGAACGATAACCTCGGATCGGATGGAGTTATTGTCATTCGAGAAATTAATACATGTTCACCATTATTGCTTCCAGAAAGAATTGTTGCCTCCAAAACATAATCACCAAGCTTTGTACCAACCCCTATAGCTAGTGTTGTTGCACAAACCAAGTTAATGATATATATTATTCAACAACATCAATGGAGTTCTATTTTTCAACTTTAACTCATGATTTAATACTCCAGAACACCTTATTGTGTTCAATTAATCTGGTGTGTATACATCCTACAGTAGATTAATATTTGAATCTTATTTGCGCGCGATTTAAGAGGTCAAATATATCTTACATTTCCCCCTTTCAATGAAATCATATATTCGTTAATAAAATCAACCATATCAAGTGTTCGTGCAAGGTAGTCCGACCCTGCAAATAAGTTAAGCAATTTATGTAACAGTATCTATAATACTGATTACAAATATATTTTATTACAGTCAATTTGATTAGTTTCACCAATGTAATTAGATACCGAAAATTGAATAATTATATAGAATTGATTGTATAGAAGTTTGTGTCTGTATGATTGATTGATAGTATAATTATTAATAAGCAAATTATTAAGTTAAAAATCGATAGTGATACAATCCAGTTAGTAGATATTTGACGATATGATTCATTAAAATATATTTTGATTTGCAAAATAATTTGATTTCTATAAAAATCAGTTATATATTACTGTCATAGTTTCAATTGATAAAAAAAAATTGTCTATAAATAGATACCATCAATTGTATTTATTTTGAATTATGTAATGAATCCTACAGATACCATCAAAGTTGATTAAAAACATAAGAAGATACCATCAACGAAAAAATTTAATTAGATATTGTCAATTGTTTTACTGAAGCTCGGTTTTCATATTGTTTCAACCAATAATGGTTATATCTATAGGATTATTAAAAATAATTAAAAATATTTATTGTATCTACAAAACTAATTACTGTCAATTTATTGACTGTATAGCACAATTATAAATTGATTATAGAATTTTCAAAATTTCCAACCCCTAAAATAATTACATTCATGAGCGTTACTACAAAAATGACATTACTACAATGTAAATGACATTAGGTAACACAAAATTGTAGCACTTTTACATAAAGCACATTATGTAACACATGTTTGTAGTATTTTTACATTATAATATTTATGTCATACTTTTGTAGCACTTTATAAATATGTAACACTTATTTGTAACATTTTCAAATAAGTAATATATTTTAAGTATCACTTTTTTTTTTTGGTTATTATTTTGGTAACAATTTAATTAAATAAATCTCCATGTAACACTATATTTAATTAATTGTAACACTTTTTTGGTTATATTTTGGTAACACAAAATTATGTTGCTTAATTAAAAAATAAGAACGATTTATTTAGTTAATTGATATCGCAAATTTAGGTAAAGATAAAAGCAATATTTTTTCTTAATTTTTTTAATGTTTTAATATTATTAATATATAAATATTAATAAATGTTAATCTTCATAGATTCTCACCCTTTATTTTTCGTCTTTATTGTATACGAGACTTTAGTAAGTTTACTTGTAGCGTTAACATAACTAGTAATTCTCCCCCGTGTATTTTATTTTAATATTATCTTATTTTATAATACAAATATCTATTAACATGAATGAGCATTTACCACTTTATTTTTACTATAATATTCATATAAGGAAAATAAAAACTAAAATTTATCTAACAAAGATTGAAAGTTCTGTTTTTAATTATAAACTTAAATGTCAAATTTATCTCGTTTATATTTATCTATATACTTCTCTCTCTCTCTCTCTCTCTCTCTCTCTCTCTCTCTCTCTCTCTCTCACACACACACACACACACACACACACACACACACATTCTATCTTGTAGATCCCAAGGGGTGTGAGTAAGGTTTAGAAGGGGGGGTTGAATAAACCTTACCAACTTTTCGATTGTAGTCCTTTTAAAATAATTCAGAGTTAATTTCACAGCTATGTCCTTGAGGGACAACTAAGTCAGTTAACCAGCAGAGTTAGCCACTCAACAGAGTCGATTGAGCTGTTGATAGAATAACTCAGCTGCTTAGTCTAATTCTTAACTTGGTTGTGATGAGATTTTCAGCGGAAAACTTAACACCCTTAAATTTAGTTTAGCTTTGTTTTAACACTTGGTTTTAACACTTTGTTACTTATCAGTTGGATAGCAAATTA
This sequence comes from Rehmannia glutinosa, assembly GCA_016081115.2. NCBI lineage: Eukaryota > Viridiplantae > Streptophyta > Magnoliopsida > Lamiales > Orobanchaceae > Rehmannia > Rehmannia glutinosa. The sequence goes on along the minus strand of CM071936.1, from coordinate 81,017,639 downwards.
TCAGCAGATATAAAGTGATATGCAGAAGTAAATATGCTGAAATGTAAATGACATAATAATTTTTATAGAGGTTCGAAAATGGGGTAATTCTTCTACTCCTCTCTTCTCCAACTCCTGGAGGAATCCACTAAGTATTGATCAGAGTACAAAGTGGTTATCACCCGTATACAAGTCTTGATCACACAAATGACTTGATCCTTTGGGACTCGATCGGAGATGCTTGGTCACACAAAATTGGCTTCTTGTCCGACTCATCTTCTTCATAGGGGCGGCTGCCTTTGCTACTTCAGCTCACTTGCTCAAGCTTCTTGGATTTGATCACGAAGCCCTCCAATAACTTGAGATTGGTTCGACCTTGAACCTTTCTATAATCCTCCTTGGAATGTAGACCCCTTTTGATTCTTCAAAAGTTTCCTCTTCAACAGTTTGAAGTCGTCTTTCCTTCACAGCTTAGTGTTGGATCGATTTCCTTCGAGATTTAGGCTTGAGGATTTGCTTGAATAACTTGAGAATATTTTGCAGGTTACAGTTTGAATAATTGCTTGAATGTTTGTTGTTCAGGTATGCAAGGTAACCTTTTCTCAAAGTGATTCCTCAGCCTTTTATAGTGAACTTTCAAAAAATCTGCCCGTTGAAGAGATATGCTGATTTTCAAAAGTCACTTGTGTTCGTTGGCTTGTCTTTTCTTGGTCTTCAATCTTTAGATGTACACCTTTCCTCGTATTAAATGAATGTCCAAACTTTCCCGGTTCGACACGAGTGCGGTGCTTCCCATCGGTTTATTCCTTTTGCACGCTTCGGGGTCGAGCACTTTAAGACATGGCAAAGATGGAAGTATTACTTGTTTAAGTAATATTCTTGACTTTTGTGCAACGGATTCTTTTCGCTTAACTCCTCTTTTGCAGCTGCCTTTTCCCAGGTGACTTGAGTCTGCTCCAAAGATTGAAAGACTCATCTGTCACTTCAACTTGACTTGGCTTGGCTTCTTTGGTTGACTTGACTGACACTTCACATAGTCAGAACCTAACCGATACTCCTTCATCGAGTTCTTGACTTCTCTTCTTGCCACACTCAACCGCTTCACAATGAGTCTTCATCCTAGTCTTGATTGACTTCTTGTATATCCGGACATAAACCGACTTGACTCACTGCATAACCCTATCTATTACAATACAAATTACAAGGAAAATGGGGTGCCAACTTTCTAGTCTAAGTTTTACATGGCATTCATCAAAATCTAAACAATAAATTTCCCAACAATTTCCCCCTTTTTGATAATGCCAAAACTTAAAACATACAAACAAAATGTAAATAGCAAAAATACATACAGACAATGTAGAAACAGAGAATGTATGCGTAGAATCAATCTTTTTATTGATCATATCATTCTTGTTCTTTACACAGTTGTTTACAATGTGTATCAGAGCAAACATAGCGTTCTACATCTACGCAAAAGTATAGAAATTACAGATTTCTTATTCAACGTACAGAAGACTTACACATATATGCATTTACAATAGTAAAATACATGAAGGGGTGGACATCAACACTTCATCGCCTTCGCTGCCTCCTTCTTTATTCTTCAGCTCTGGCTGCCCTCTCCGCTCTCTTTCTTTTCTTTTCTTCTTCACCGCTTTTTTTCTTGTATGCTCTCTTTGCAAAGATCGCTCTTCTCTTTCTTTCTTGCCTTTCTTCCCACAACTGATCTTGTCTTTTATTTTGTTCTTCACTTCTTTTGACATACTCAGCATTCTTCCTAGCCACTTCCATATTGGCCACTCCGTCATACCCAGCCGAATAGATCCCTCCTTTTTTTCCTGGATCTATGTATTCAATTTTTTTGGGTAAAGGTCTAGGTCTGAAACCTCTTCCTCCACTGCTTATTCCTCTTCCTCTGGGTGTGTATTGTACGGTAGCCTTCCTTTTATCACCGACTTCTGCTTCGCTTGTAGTCCGGCCGACCGCCGTAGTCTCCGCCTTATCGCCTTCTTTCGCACAACTTAAGGCCTTTTTCCCAGTACAAGTCCCAGGCTTGGGCCATGGACATGTTCTCGAAGTATCCTTCGAATTCGAGCATTTTGAATTCATCAACTGATATTGGCTCATTTCCGATGTCTGAAATGACATCTGTATCTTTTCCTGTCGGAATGCCTCCAAATTGTTTTAACATCTCTTCAACACGGGCATCCGTTCTTTTGTCGAAATCCTCCATCTCTGCTTCTACAATCTTTTTCTTATGAGACATGGGCACAACAGAGTGATAGAGCGGCAGAGTTACAAGAAGTTTGCTGATGATGTCGGCTATGACGTGACCTTGCTGAGGGGTTTCAACAATCCTCAATGTCAAATCCTTTGACATTTTCCCCTCAACAGATTTTCCCTTCTCCTTCCTCTTCTCAACAGCTGTATCTTTCTTCTCTGCGACAGCTGTTTCCTTTTCCTTCTCACTAACCGTCCCCTTAAGCATCTTCTGGTATTCATTTTCCCCATTTTTGGCATCATCAAAGGAGAGATGAACCCCTGGGAACATACCAGCAAACATGAAGTCCAGTCTGCTGATAGTTGAATTTTGCTTGATTCTCGCTGCGAGTATCTTTGTCGAATTCTCGAGCGGGTGGCTTTGGACTCGCCGCCACCAGGTTTCATTTCAGCCATAAGAAGGCTAAACTTGGCATTCATATTTTCCTCTACGCGCAGAAGTTCTTTGCGGTGAAATTCACGCAGCAATTCCATCTCACTTGTATGGGAGGTATGCAATCTCTCCATATAGGTCTGCATCCTCACCTTCATGTCAGCATTGTCATCACTCCATACCAGCATTCTGTTGTATAGTGACTTGAAGTAGCGAACTTGCTCGAGACGCATGACACTCTGCTGTTGAGACCATTCCCTTATCCCGACCACCACTCCTCTTAAGTCTGCTGTGAGAGTGGCATCTCTGCTGTCCAGACGCATGTCGAGAGAGGCTTGGTGCCGTTCAATCTTCTCAATCTCTTCACAGATCTTCTTGAAGATTTCACGCATCTCAGTTGTCTGACTTGAGTCAGCTGCCGGCCACTATGCATCGAAATTGAAATCAACTGGCACAATCGAATCAATAGGGATTATAGGGTCTTCTTGAACGGTGTAGAGCCTTTGTTCTCTTGCAGTTTCTTCTTCAAGTACGGGCAGCTCATGAGAAAAAGGAAATACTTCTTCATAAGCATCGTCTCGCACATTAGATATTGTGCGCGAGGTGGTCTCTTTGCAGCCACGAAGCCTACGTAGTTGATCGTGATTCACCGGGCCTTTGATGGTATTGACCCGGTGGCCGAGCCTCAGCTATCTTAACAACTTCTTCGGTCTCAGCTGGTTTGTCCTTTTGAGTTGACTGTTCCTCGGCCGTATCAGTAGCGTCATCGAAAGATGATGAGACTTGAGGTGTTGGCTCATCATCAAAATTGAACGTTTGTCGAGCAGCCTTGAAGTCTGGCTTACTCGTACTAGGAAGAACATCCTCAGCTGAATACTCTTTAGCAGAGGTTGATTCAGCTTCATCTGCGGATCCCAGGAATGTTGTATCAGGATCATCCTAGGAGTCATGAAGAGCGTGGATTTCCTCATCTGAATCAGCAATAATGTTCTGGGGAATGCTCTTATCTCCTTGATTTTTACCTAGGGAAGTCTCAACCTCCCTTAGGTCTTCATTACCTCTCTGCAGTCTCAATCTGCAATGGGGGCCTGTACAATCCCTTCGACATGCGCAATCGTCTTAGGGTCTTCTCGAGTGGCATCCACAGAGTCTCAACTCTGTGGATTGCACTTTCGATGCCAGTGTTAACTCCGGGCGATCCATCCATCGTGCCTCGATCGCATCGCGCGTCCTCTCAACCTCGCAGAGCCGTTGTCACTTCAAATGAGACAGACTTAACTGTCCGAGCTTCGTCAATGAAAACTTGTTGTTGTTCTATTTTTTTTCCTTCTCCACTTTGCCTCCTAGATTCAGGGTGGAGTCATCTGCAACATCCTCCGACCTAGCTGCAGTGGAGTGAGTTTCCCCCTCAGCTGGCGCACCAGCTGAGTGACTTAGGGTGGGGTCACTCGCCTCCCGGACTCCGGCTTTGTCAAATGAGTGTTCGATCGTGGGGGACAGGTGGTAAGACACCTTCAACAGGGGTTGGCTCAACTTGGGTGCCCAAATTCCCAGTGTCATCGTCAGCTCCCTGGGATCCGTTCTCCGAGTGAGCTGGGGAAGTGGTTGCAGAAATAACAGTGGCAATCTGCTGTACCACTCCCAACGGATAATTCTCCAGCTGAGATTTGGAAGACTCTCCTAGTCCTTCCCTCAGCTGTTGCTCATGCATCATTTTAGATTCCAGCATGGCTTGCTGCATATCCAATTTCTCCTGTGCAGCAATCGGATCCATGTCCTCATCACTTTCTGAAAGAGCATCTATGTGCGGATGAGTGTGATCGCTGGTTCCAGTAAGAGGACAAATGCTGGCTTTTTCACGAGCCTCTGCTTCCTCAGCTGCTCTAGCCTTTCCATTTTCCTTCCGAATTTGCAACATATTGATACAATTATCCTCAACAAGGGCTTGCAGCACAGTATCAACCTCAAGGAACTTGAAGAGTTCCTCTTCTTCCTCAATGAATTCAGGGTGTTCGAACTGCACCCTTGAAAGACTAAGCTTCCACTTCCTCCACTCTCGCAGACGACTCTGAATGTCTGGGTACAATGGAGAGTACATGATTACATCATCATCTTCATCCTCTCCCTGGTGCCCTTCCTTTTCAAGAATGGAGGGTAGTAAACTCTGCTACTCTTCGCCCTCAGCAGCATCTATCACAGGTGAAGACACAGTCCTGTCAATAGGGGATTATCTTTTCGCCGCTTCTTGTTCTCACTGCTCTGTCACATCTGGGTCTTCAATTTGCCTCTGTGATCGGCCTCGTGCAGACTCGGCTGTTTCATCAATAATTTCTGGAGACTGCACTTCTTCAACAGTCTTAGAGACTTTTTCCAGCTAAGTGGCAGACTCAATTTTGTCTTCTCAAGCTCGAGAGCTTGGTGATTCTTCTTCTTCTTTTTGTCCTTACGGAGGAAGTTACTCTGTTCGGATACTTCTTCCTCAAGATCTCTTGGCGGGGCCGATGCATCTTTCTTTGACCGAGGAGCCGCCTTTCTTTTTCTTGCCATCCTCTTCTTTTTTATGGTTGGAGAAGGTATTTGAGGTTCCTTCGCACCTCGGCTGCAGGGGCAAAGGTGTGCGTCTTTTCTTCTTCTTCGGGGGCAACTATCTTCTTTTGCGGCTTCATGGGCGCTTTTCTTCTTGGGAGGGAAGTAACAATGTTTCTTCATGATCGGCGGATTCCCCTCGGTATCCGCCCTCTCTTGGCATAGGCTCTCTTCTCGAGCTCCGAAAAGGTTTTCCCGAACATCTTCTTGTTGACATGGAATGACTTTCCATGTCGGTGGAACACCCTTCACCTCCATCAAATGGCCGATTAAAGGCCATAGCCTGTAGATCCTCCAAATGACCCATCGTCCTTGAAGGACTTATTTGCAACATTCTCGGCGTAGTCTGGCCGTAGACGAATTCTCCCCGAGTTAATCTTCTTCTCCTCCATGATCGCAGCCATGACGATGAGCTTGGTTTTGGATAGCTGATTGAAGCTTCCAAACTTCATGTCTACACATTTGGCGACATATCCAACGGTTTGTGATAATCATCCTTCGAAAGCTTGTCGGCTTTGTGTAGACAACTCGCAAAGACACACTCGGGTTTGGCCACTTCCTTCCATGCAAATGACCAAATCAATATCTCTTCATATATCTCCAAAGATGCACTCCGGCAATAAACGATGCTCCGCAAGGTCCTTTGTAGTGATTATAATGTCCTTGCGGTGGACGGAGGACTTAATCCCTTCGTCTGCATTTCAGCGTTTACGTAGAACTGGGCGACCTCCTCTACGTACGTCATATGATATTCCAATGTGAGAAAGGGTTTCAGCTCGGATTTCTCAATCTTATCAGCTATCTTCTTCACAAGGGTTTCATCGGAACCCTGTTTAATCATCCCTTCAAAATCCACGGTTGATCCGGTGTGGATTTGCTTTGCGAGCTTAGCGAAATCATGTGCTGGTGCCATTTCAGTGATTTTTACCGAACGAAACTTGACGAACTTGCTTTGAAGACTGGTAGGGTTTTGAGAGAAAAAATGATTGCTTTCTTTGCTTTGGAAAGATGAACAGTTTAAGTGAGAGAAAGAATAACTGAACAAAAGTGTATATAAGGGTTATGAAAGGACGTGTTTTTGGTTTTTGAAATTTTGATCAAGATCAACGACTCAGATTCAGCACGTCTCATTGCATTTAATTTCTCGCATTTAATGCGGCAGCATTTATATCCAATCATATGCTTACTGTGCAGCTTTTGACTGTACCCATCATTATTACGCTGACGTCATCCTTAAAAACATTCCCGCTTATTAAAAACGACCGCGTTTTTGTCACTTAGCTCATAAATGACTCAGCTTACTCCTTAACTGACTCAGCTCTTCTTCTCTTTATTCATATAGTGACTCAGCTGTCAGCTAACTCGATACAGCTGACTTTTCGATACGGCTGATTCACTTGGCTGATTTATAAGATCTGCTCTGTTTTCATCTTTTCATGTTTCATCTCTTCTCATTGAGTCTTCTGAGTGTCAACTCAGCTCAATTAACCCTAGCTCATGCTTAAGCTCTTCAAATCTTGATTCACATAGGGGCTTTGTGAATATGTCAGCTAACTGTTTATCAGTTGAGATGTATTCCAAGGTGATGTCTTTCTTTTCAACATGATCTCTTTATTAAATGATATCTGACATCAGTGTGCTTTGTTCTTAAATGCAACACAGGATTCTGAGTGACTGCAATAGCACTTGTGTTATCACACATAATTGGAATCTCTTTTTCTTCAATTTCATAATCTCTCAGTTGTTGTCTCATCCATAAGACTTAGGCACAACAGCTGCCCACAGCTATATATTCAGCTTCAGTTGTGGATGTGGCTATTGAGTTTTGCTTCTTGCCAAAACAGGAAACTAATCTGTTTCCAAGCATTTGACATGTACCTGAAGTGCTCTTCCTGTCAACTCTACATCCAGCATAGTCAGAATCTGAGTAACCAATTAGTTTGAATCCACCTTCCTTTGGATACCATAAGCCAACTTCTTGGCATCCCTTCAAGTATCCTAGGATTCTCTTAGCTGCAGTCATGTGGCTTTCTTTTGGAGCAGATTGGAATCTTGCACATACTCCTACTGCAAAGGTGATGTCTGGCCTGCTTGTTGTTAGATAGAGCAGTGATCCAATAAGTGCTCTGTATCTTGTTTGATCCACAGGCTTGCCATCCGCATCCATGTCCATTGATCGATGTATTCATTGGTATTTTCACAGAAGACTTCTCTTCCATACCAAATTTCTTCATTAAGTCTCTGGTATACTTTGTTTGACTTATGAAGGTTTCATCCTTCAGCTGTTTAACTTGAAGTCCTAAGAAGAATCTCAGCTCTCCCATCATGCTCATTTGAAATTTGCCTTGCATGAGGTTTGAGAACTTATCACACAGCTCCTTGTTTGTGGATCCAAAAATGATGTCATCCACATATATTTGAACAAGCAGTATACTCTCCCCATCTTGAATTCTGAAGAGTGTTCTGTCCACTTTGCCTTTGGTGAATCCATTATCTGTCAGAAATTGAGATAATGTATCATACCATGCTCTAGGTGCTTGTTTCAATCCATATAGAGCTTTCTTAAGCTTGTACACCTTGTCTCCAAGAGTCTTCTGCTCAAATCCTGGAGGTTGTTCAACATAGACTTCTTGTTCCAACAATCCATTTAAGAATGCACTTTTCACATCCATTTGATATACAATGAAGTTCTTGTGTGCAGCATAGGTAAGAAACATCCTTATTGCTTCTAATCTTGCAACATGAGCAAATGTTTCATCAAAATCTATTCCCTCTTCTTGGCAATACCCTTTGGCTACCAATCTTGCTTTGTTTCTCACCACAGAGCCTTCTTCATTCATCTTGTTTCTGAAAACCCATTTTGTGCCAATACCATTTTGATGGGTTGGTCTTTGCACCAATTCCCATACTTTGTTCCTTTCAAATTGATTCAGCTCTTCTTGCATGGCTTGAATCCAATGTGTGTCATCCAATGCTTGGGACATATCTTTTGGCTCTATTTGGGAAATAAAACAAGTGAACATTGCTTCTTGCTGAGCTTTGGATCTGGTTCTTACACCATCTCTCACATCTCCAATGACTAGCTCTGGTGGATGGTCTCTAAGCCATCTCACATCAGGTTGGAGTAATAGCTGGATTCAGGCGTCTTGCAGCTGTGTTGTCTTAAGCAGCTCTCTCATCATCACTTAGCTGCAGATTTTCCAGCTATCTTTGAGATTCAGCTGTCTCATCTTCATCTTGATTGATTGCTCCAGCTTCAGCTTCGACATAAGGACTCTTCTGTATAGTTGACTGATTCAACTTATCAGCTAACTCTTCAATATCTTCTCCATTTACATTAGGTTCATCAAAAACCACATGGATAGACTCTTCTGTGACCATAGTCCTCTTGTTCAGTACTCTATAGGCTTTGCTTTCAGTTGAGTATCCCAAAAAGATACCTTCATTAGCTTTAGCATCAAAAGCCTTTAGATTATCCTTGCCATTGTTGTGGATGAAGCATTTACATCCAAATATTCTAAAATACCCAACATTTGGCTTTCTCCCTGTCCATATTTCATAGGGAGTCTTTGTCAGCGTCTATTGATCATGCATCTATTTTGAGTATAGCATGCGTGTTTATGGCTTGACCCAAAATCTTTTAGGCAACCCCCTTGACTAACATGGTCCTTGCGACTTCCTTAAGAGTTCTGTTCCTTCTTTCTCGCTTACTCCATTCTCACAAGGAGTCTTTGTCTGCACATAATTCATGAGCAATACCATTTTCAACACAATCGAGTTATTATACCATTGACAAACTCAGTTCCTCTATCAGATCTTATCTTAATAATGGTTTGACTCTTCTCATTTTGAACTCTTTTCATCAGCTGAGGTAACTTCTGCAAGGTTTCCTTCTTTTTGCACATGAAGATTCTCCATGTATATCTTGAATAATCATCCACCACTACTAGAGTGTATTTCTTTCCACTTATGTTAGCCGGCTCAATCGGACCAAATAAATCCATATGTAACAGATGCAATATCCTTGTTGTAGATGGACTTGACTTCTCTTTGAATGATGATTTGATCCGCTTTCCCATCCGCATGCATCACAAACACTTTCCTTCTTGTACACCGAGTCCGTAGTCCTTCTACAAGATTACTCCTTGCAAGCTTGTTAATTGTCTTGAAATTCGGATGACTTTCGACTTTTTGTGCCACGTAAACTTGATTCGATCGTTTGCTCTTTGCTAGCAGACAAGTGCTTGGTGTGGCGATCGACCAATCTACCACATACATGTTATTTTGTGCGGATCCTTGCAACACTACTTCATTTGATTCATGTCTTTAATTTGGCACACTCCCATATTGAATACAACATTATAGCCCTTGTCACGAGTTGGTGATGCTTAACAGTTGAAGTTGAGGCCTTCAACGTATGCAACATCCGTGATTTCTAATCCATTTTCTTGATGGATCCAGTGCCTCTTATTTCACCTGGCGCTTCATTTCCTCCAAATATGACTTTTGCGCCTCTAATCTCCTTGAATTTTGACAGATTCTTCTTGTTTCTTCATATGTCCGGAATGACCACTATCCATGTACCAGGTTCCTTGGCACTTTCACTGTTCCTTGAACATGCAATCAAGGAAATCGCTTTTTAGGTACCCATACTTGCCTGGGTCCTGGGGGTTAGTCTTTGTAAGATGATCCAACCAACCTATAGCCAAATGATCGACTCTAAGAGGTTGCCATCTTTCTGTGCCATAATCATAACTCACTTTGGCAAATTACTTGGGGGTTTTAGGTTCATACAGCTGTCTCTTTTGTCTGTATGCATGTGTGTGTTTTAGCAATTGCCTTCTTTGGGTAGTTTTGATATTTCTGAGTGTAGTGATTAGGTGCATATGTGTGCTGATGATAGCTCTTTTGCCTTTGGAATGACCTTTGCTGAGGTCTAGGTCTTTGCCATTTAGGTTTATATTCCATAGGTATTTGCTGATATTTCACATCATTCCAATCAGCTTGGCTTGGGTAATTTCTACCATTCCCATCATATGTGTTCCTTTGATAGAACTTCGGGGCTTCGGTAGCTCTTTTTCTTCACAGTACTTCCTATTTGGAGTTTGCCGAGGAACTCTCGGATTTCTTCTCTCACTGCCCTCTCAAAGATACTCAATCGGTCATTTTCCTTTTCCTTTATATCCAAGGCCAGTCTGTTTGTGATTGTGCTTTGGAGTGAATGTGCGTGCAACATTTGGTGTCTTGGATTTTTGAGATGCTTCATTACTTGTAGATCCTTTTTCCAAGATCACTCTGGGAGTTTGACTGTGCACAAAGGAATTGAATCCTATGCCTGTCTTATCTCCACACTTTTTTTGGCTCATAATAAGGTCATCCAATGATTTAGATGCCTTTGTGAATGAAGCAATCACATTTTTGAGATCATTCTCCCTCTTTTCTATAGCAGCTATCTCTGCTATTAGTTTAGCATTCTCAGCCTTCAGCTCTTTGTTCTCACCAGCTATATGACTTAGAGTACTCAGCTCCTTAGTCACCGTGAGTTTTGCTTTTGAGTGATTGTTTTCCTCATTTAATAGTGTGTGTGAGGATTTAATGTGCTCAAAGTCTTTCATTATTTTGCCTAATGAATCATAAAGATCGATGGGTGATGAAGTGTGTGTGTCACAATCACTATCACTAGAATGAGTGAGATGAGTTAGAGTGTACCTCATCTTCTTGGTCGTCGTTGATCTTGTTCTTTAGCCATTAGACGATCATTGCTTCTTCTTCGTAATCACTTGAGTAGTCGACCATTACTCTCGAGTCTTTGCTTCTCTTAAATTAGATGTCTCGGCCATCTCTGCAGCCAACATAGCCTTTTTCTTTTCCCTGTTTTTTCTCTCAAGACTCTTCTTTCTTCTCCATTCCTCGTATTTATTGACTACAGGATATGGACATCAATAATAGCAAAGTGTCCTGGTTGTCTACGGTTCCAACACGGGTTTTCTTTGATCAGCTCTTTCCGTTCTTGGGTTATCAGCTCTCTGATATTCAACTTTTTGATGCTCAGCTCTCTTGGGTGGCCTATATTCCCTTGACTTGGAGGGAGTTGAATGTCTCCTAGAGGATTCACCCTTGCTTCTTTTATAGTTCTTGTTGAAGAACTTGTTGAATCTTTTAACCATCAAAGCAATTTCCTCCTGGTCAATGGCTTCCTTAACCTCAGCTCTCTTCCCATCCTTGATTATAAGTGCAGCTGTTTTGGGTACAACTGTCTCCTCTTGATCTTTTCTTCATAGCTCGAACTCGTAGGCTTTGAGGTCTGAGAATAGCTCATGGTTGGATGTTGTTGTGAGGTTCATTCAATGTCTCAGGGCCATGACCTTCATTTCCCATTCAGTTGGGAGGCTTCTCAGAATCTTCTTACACATTTCCTTTTGTGTATATTCTTTCCCAAGTCTTTGATAGTTCATTGGTAATTTCGGTGAATCGAGCATCCAAATGATCCAAGGTTTCACCGCAAGCATTTTAAAATTTTCAAATTTTAAATGCAAGAATGACAATTTGTTTTCTTTAATTTGCTCGATCCTTCACAAATTAAAGTTAATTTATCCCAATTTGTTTTGCGGTTTGACAAGATTTGACTTTGTTGAACATTGCTTTGTCCAAGGTTTTGTAAAGTATGTCCTTGGCCACATTGTCCAAGTTGTATCTTCTTCTCATCTCGTTTGTCCATTCAAATATTGGTTTCTCAACCAGTGGTCGGTCTTGCTCAAAGAATGCCTTCCTCTCCTTCACCAAGCTTCCTCTCTCGCATCACTACTGTGTTCACTTTCGATTTGCGGTGGCCCATCCTCTATCACTATCCACATTTCATCATGTAAAGTCGATAGATGAGTGCCCGCATACGAATTTTCTAGTCATCAAATTCCTCAATAGTGAACATAGGAATGTGTGTCAAATTTGCTTCCATGATAATAACTTTGCTGAATAAAAATAGCTTTTGAAAGAGCAAGTGTTAAAAACTTCTTTGAAAGATTAGAGATCTAGTTCGGAACCGGTCATGGCTCAATGAACCAACCGCTCTGATACCACTTGTAGGTCCCAAGGGGTGTGAGTAAGGTTTAGAAGGGCGGGGGGGTTGAATAAACCTTACCAACTTTTCGATTTTAGTTCTTTTAAAATAATTCAGAGTTAATTTCACAGCTATGTCCTTGAGGGATAGCAAATTATCAGCAGATATAAAGTGATATAGAGAAGTAAATATGCTGAAATGTCAATGACATAATAATTTTTATAGAGGTTCGAAGATGGGGTAATTTTCTACTCCTCTCTTCTCCAATCCTGGAGAAATCCACTAAGTATTGATCGTACAAAGTGGTTATCACCGGATACAAGTCTTGATCACACAAATTGACTTGATCCTTTGGGACTCGATCGAGATGCCTTGGTCACACAAACCCTTTTCGTCCGACTCGGCTTTTACACGGCGCTAGGCTGCTTTGCTACTTCACTCACTTGCTCAAGCTTCCTGGATTTGATCACGAAGCCCTCCAATAACTTGAGACTGGTTCGACCTTGAACCTTTCTACAATCCTCCTTGGAATGTAGACCCTTTTGATTCTTCAAACGTTTCCTCTTCAACAGTTTGAAGTCGTCTTTCCTTCACAACTTAGTGTTGGATCGATTTCCTTCGAGATTTAGGCTTCAGGATTTGCTTGAATAACTTGAGAATATTTTGCAAGTTACAGTTTGAATAATTGCTTGAATGTTCGTTGTTCAGGTATGCAAGGTAACCTTTTCTCAAAGTGATTCCTCAGCCTTTTATAGTGAACTTTCAAAAAATCTGCCCGTTGAAGAGATAAGCTGATTTTCAAAAGTCACTTGTGTTCGTTGGCTTGTCTTTTCTTGGTCTTCAATCTTTAGATGCAGACCTTTCCTCGTATTAAATGAATGTCCACTTTCCCGAGGTTCGACACGAGTGCGGTGCTTCCCATTGGTTTATTCCTTTTGCACGCTTCTGGGATCGAGCACTTTAAGACATGGCAAATGGAAGTATTACTTGTTTAAGTAATATTCTTGACTTTTGTGCAACAGATTCTTTTCAGTTAACTCCTCTTTTGCAGCTGCCTTTTCCCCAGGTGACTTGAGTCTGCTCCAATGATTGAAAGACTCTTCTGCCACTTCAACTTGACTTGGCTTGGCTTCTTTGGTTGACTTGACTGACACTTCACACAGCTGTAACCCAGCTGATACTCTTTCAGTCAAGTTCTTGACTTCTCTTCCTTGCCACACTCAGCTGCTTCACAGCGGAGTCTTCATCCTAGTCTTCAGTTGACTTCTTGTATATCCAGACATAGCTGACTTGACTCAAATTTCTCGTAACCCTATCTATTACAATACAAATTGCAAGGAAAATGGGGTGCCAACTTTCTAGTCTAAGTTTTACATGGCATTCATCAAAATCTATACAATAAATTTCCCAACATATCTCTCTGTAAATAATTATATAGATATATATATGTGTATATTTGTAAACAATTATTTTTACATTAAATTTGTATTGTTGAAAAAAATGAATACTTCACATTGTTAATCAAATACTTTCTTAACAAGAATATGATATAAATTTATCATGTTTTCATATAAAAATCTTTATGAAGAAGTATAATTTGCAAATTGTCAAATGAAGTTTAAGTGCCAAAAGTATTTTCGTTGAACTAAGAGTATACTACAATCAAAAAGCATAAATCCGCTTGTTTATATAATATATTAAAAAATATAATAACTTGAAATTTTTCTCGTATTCAATACTCATTGAATGAAGCTTCGCTAGTCCGTAAGTAAACCTAATGTTGGTTTGTAGTTAGCAATTAAGAGTATCAAATACTAAGAAAAACGTCAAATATTTTAAAATTAAATATTATTATATCAATTTATAATATAAAATAATTATAATTTTTATTAGTGTATTCATTACTTTATTATCCAATTAAATCAAAAGATTAGTATGGTAAGTAACAATTAATTAATTTTTTATAACTATTATACTTCTCTTCGTATATATAGACATCTTGTAAATTAGATTTCATTTAAATACAATGTTGTAAATATCTTATATCGATATTTTAACTTGGAAGTTATATTCATTGATTTTATAAACAGGTTGTATCTACAATATATTGTGGCAAGTATCACATTCAAATATTTTCTATAATTAATTCCATAATTATTGTGAGTTCAACCGATAAATTAGAATTATCTCTTAATTGGACAACTGGTAGACAATATACATTCTTTCACAAATATTTCTATCCGACTCATTCAAAAATATGCCATTACCGTACACAGTTTGTTAATCTTTCTATAAATACATTATTAATTAATTTAATAATATAATTTAAAAAGCTCAAATTATAAATTAAATGAAATAATGAATAAATATATTACTATATACATATATTCTCTTAGGTATATGTTTCACATGGATTATATCAATCTATACATGATTGTCGGTAAATTTCATTAATGCATAGACGTGTATAATTATAATTATAAGACGTCATATATATGAGGTTGAAAAAAATAATCTAAATACTGTACTATTTTTAAGCACATATTTTTCTATTTTAAGCACATTAATAACAGAAAAGGCTGCCAAAAAATAATTATAGACAAAATTAGTTTATTATGTATTTTATAGATTAGATGCCAAAAATATGCAAATTAACAACTATAATTAATTTTAAATGTAGTCAATCATCTATACATATATAGGTATTTGATAAATTAGATACCAAAAATATAAGATTCCAAATTAATCTCAATATGCATTTTTTAGGAACATTAATAAGGGGAAAAAACTGACAAAAATAATTATAGCTAAAAAAGCTAGTGTATTTACGCGGGAAAAACCAGACTTCTGCTGATTTACAATAATTATTGCAAGATTGGTAACATATCTTTCTTCCTAAATAATTGTTGCAAAATCCTAACATTTGGTAACATTTGGTGTAATAATAAGTAGGAATACCATTTATAATATTAATTAATTGTTGCAAAATCCTAACATTTGATAACATTTGGTAAAATTATAAATAGTAATACAATTTACAATATTTTCCTAATATATGTAGAAAACCTTTGAACAATGGTTAGGATTGTGCAAAACAATATTTATGAATATAAGAAGTAAAATTAGTGGTATATATATATTTTATTTTATTTTTCAACTTTAATGTTTTTAATATAATTAATCTATTTTTAATTTTAATAAAATCTTTATTTTTAATCACCAAGAAATCATTTAATAAAACGGCATTCCTTCTAATGCGATTTAAGTAGTATTAATATAAAAGAATTTAACATAAATAATAAGTTTCCAAAGAAATCTATGAACACAAAATCAATTGTTAATTAAATGGTAAAAGATACAAAAAATATTAATATAAATATTCCGCCGAACATAATTCGTCTAATTTAACTACTATTAAACAATTTAGGAAAGTTTGAATAGTCAATTAGTTTAAAACTTGATTAATTAATATTATAGTGTACAAAAAGTAACGTCCACATTTGAAACAAATAAAAAAAAAATCATTGAAACAAATAATAATATATTTGATGAAGATATTATATATATATATAGAATCATAGTAATAATAGTAATATATATGACCAGAACTGATGTATAGTGATACTAATTAATTCTAGTCAAAGACTATTTATAATTTTTAAATATGAATAATATATATTGATAGAATTGATAGTGTAGACTCACTTTTGGTATAAAGTAGGAATACCAATTATAAAATTTCTCTAATTTTTATACATATAAAATAGAAATACCATTTATAATATTTTTCTAATTTATATAAATATAAAATAGGAATACCATTTACAATATTATTTTATAATATTTTCCTAATTTATATACTTACAACGATTCTCTTATAATATTTTCCTAATTTATACACATATATAATGTAAGAATGCGATTTGTATTTGTTTCCTAATATAAGAAGTAAAAAGAGCGGGAAAATTATTGTTTCGGACTTCTGCTATTATATTTATATAGATTTCATATTTAATAAACAAAATATATTGATTATTTATTTGTTAATTTTTAACTTATTGCTATTAATTCTATTATATGGAATACATAATCAATTGCTAAATGTTATATGATATTACAAGAAACTTATAGAATACCGCGGATTTTATCGATGAAAACATATGTAGGTATTACCGAAGGTTTTTTATTTTTCTTTTAGCTTTTTTTTAAATTACCAATGTAATTAATTCCGTCGTAATATCTATAAAAAAATCCTTAGGTAAATTTATTATTCTTATTTAATATTTTTAATTGCAACCTTTTTTTTATAAAAAGTTACCAACGAAAATTGGTGTCGTTAATTACTTATGGATTTTTTTCATCGGTAAAATAATTTTTTTTATTTCTATACTTCGTTTTATTTTTATCAATGAAAAATCAATTCATTGATAAATTTATTTGATATTATTATTTATTATTTTTATTATGTTCTTTAATATATCATATAATTTTTAATTTAAAATTATAATTTATAGTATATATAATATATGATATAAATTCATATTTATAGTGTATAATATAATTTTAATACATATATTATATAATTTAATTTGTAATATATATAAGCATATATATGTGTATATATAAAAATCAAAACAGAATAGTTAATAAGAATCAACTTAGCCCAGTGTCAAATTACCATTTCCAAATAACATAGGTCTTGGTTTCGATGCTTCTTGGGAGCAAAAAATCACTTGTTAAATTCTAGAAAAAGTGCTACAAATTTCTTTTACATTTTGCCAAGTTATATTTTGACAAAAAAAGTGCTACATTAGACTCATAAGTAACATTTTATAATTATTTTTTAAAATATTACAATAGATGAGTACTTAATGTAACACTTAGAAAAAGTGTCACTAAAGCTATTAAAAGTGATACTGTAGACTATAGGTAGCACGGGCAAGTGCATAACTTTAGATAGTGCTACCTATTGTCTATAGTAACATTTTATGGCTATTATGTAATATTTTTTGGGTGTTACCTTATGTTACTTATGTTGTAGAGTTATTAGCCAATAAAATATTTTCGTTATTGAAAATATTGTCATTGACTTACCAAAGCAAAGAACTATCAAATTTAGATAACTCCAAAACATGCATTAGTTATGAGAAGTTTCGAATTGATTTGTCCAAAAACTTGTATCATATTATATCTCTTTTCATTTAGTTTTTTTTTGTTTATTTTTAAATTTAGTTATCCTAATTTATACCATTTTTTAATAATTAGTTCCATTAATGATTGTTAATTATATCATATTTTTTAACTTTTATATAATTAATTCCATAAGTTTTGTCAATTAAATAAATATAGGAATAGTTTCATTAATTATATCATATGATTTTTTTTAGAGGAAAAACAATCTATATTAATTACTGGAAAAGGTCCAGTGCCGACTGAGACAGAAAGCTCGGGGGCATATCCCAGGAGTTCGAGAAACAATATGAATGTTTTGTGTGCTGAGCAAATTCGTGCGCAATAAAATTATCTAGTCTAGGAATCCAAAAGAAACCATTACAATGAAAATTATCAAGGAGATTGATAACGTCTAGAATAACTGGGTCGTCCGTGTCATAGTTGTTGGCGTCCTTCCTGACAACGGAGATGATAATGGCCGAGTCGCCCAGAATGGAGATATTTGGGACGTGCAAGCTGCTGGCAAGGAGGACGGCCTCACGGAGAACAAGGGCTTCGGCGATGTCAGGATGAGTGATTCCAACAAATTTCTTGAGACTCCTCTGATAAAAGCACCGTCAGGGCCTTGTATGAAGACACCGATGCCGGCGCAATTTCTAGATTTGGAGATGGCGCCATCAAAGAAAATGTGTGTGCCGCATGCAGCAGACCGGAGCAAGTCAATTTCCTTTAAAGCAGGTGAAGGACGTTCCGGGTTAGTGGTGGCCGAATGGAATGAGAGGAGGGTATGGCTGGCTTGGAGGATAAGGGAGCATGGGTTACAGGCGGGTTCGTCGATTTTTTTTTTTCCGATTGTACCATATGGACGAATAAAGGGTGAGGAAGTATTCTGAGATGTGGCTGGGGTTGTGGAGGATAAATTCTCTGACCCAAAGATCGGCACAAGTTTGTTGGAATTGGAAGATCATATGGTGTAGTCCTGAAAGATGCCACACTTGGTTGGCGTAAGGACATGAGAAGAAGAGGTGGGCGGTGGAGATATCGAGGGCGGAGCAGAAAGTACAGTAAGTCGGGTAGGAGAGGTGTCGGAGGGTTAGGTTGTGAGGGTCGGGGAGATTATTTGAGAGGAGCTGCCAAGCGAAGTGGGTAATTCATCCGGGGATCTTTAAGGACCAGAGATTTTTCCATATGCGGGGTGGGCCAGAGCTTGTTTCGGTGGTGGGGTGGGCATCGGGGAAAAGGTTCGGGGCTTCAAGAATAGTGTGGTAAGCGGATTTGACCGTGAATTTTCTGTTTTTGCTTGGAGACCAAGCCCATGCATCATTTCGCTGAGTGTTGCTGATGGGGATTAAAAGAATGATGCGGGCAATATTCGGAGAAAACACGTGTTCGATTTTATGGGGATCCCACCAAGAAGTGTTAGGATTGAATAGAGACGCAACATAGTCATCAGGTGCGGGGGCTTGATACGGGCTGTGAGGAATAAAAAAGGGTGAGAAAGGGAGCCAACGAACCCCCCATATTTTTGTGTTAAGCCCAGAGTGGATACGTTTGTAGCATCCGAGGTCGAGTACTCGTTTTCCTTCCAGGATGCTACGCCATGTCCAGGATGGGCGATGGTCGAGGGTGGCATGGAGAAAGCCAGATTGGGGAAAATATTTAGCTTTTAGGGTCCGGGCTAAGATAGAGGTTGGATTTGAGAGGATGCGCCAGGCTTATTTGGAGAGAAGGACAAGGTTAAAAGCTCTTAAATGGCGAAAACCGAGGCCCCCAGATTTTTTTCTACGAGTTAGTGTATGCCAAGAGGACCAGTGTATTTTTCTTTTGGATTGTGAACTACCCCACCAAAAGGAGCGAATCAAGGATTGGATATCTGAGATGACTGGGTCAGGAAATTTGAAATAGCTCATGGCGTAGGAGGGAATAGCTTGGAGGATGGATTTGATGAGAATTTCCTTACCCGCTTTAGAGAACTGACTTGCGTTCCAACCATGTATGTGTTGCCAAATTTTGTCTTTGATAGCACTAAAAATCTCCTTCTTATTTTTGCCAATGACGCTTGGAAGACCCAGATATTTACCATGAGAGTCCACAATTTTGAAGCCCAAAATATTTGCAATCGCAGATGATGTAAGCGTTGTTAACGTCTTTCTTCAAGAGAATACGACTTGTCCAAATTTACAAGTTGGCCGGAAACCTTCTCGTAAAGTTTGATAGCAAATCTGAGGTATTTCGCTTCTTCTGTCGTGGCATGCCCAAATAAAAGTGTGTCATCTGCAAAAAAAAGGTGAGAAAGGAGGGTGGCTGTCCGGCTAATGGCAATGCCGTGAATTTTCCTGCAAGACTGAAGATCCTGCAAAAGGCATGAGAAAACCTCGGAGCATATTATGAATAAGTAGGGTGAGAGGGGGTCGCCTTGGCGGATCCCTCTCTGTGGAACTAAATGACCAAACTCCGAACCATTAAGAAGAAAAGAGAAAGATGCGGTGGACACACAAGTGAGAACCAGGTCGACGAAGGGGAGGGGTAGCCGAGTGCAGTCATGGTGTGGCAGATGAAAACCCACTCGACTCCATCAAACGCTTTGCTCATATCCAATTTAATAGACATAAGCCCAGTGTTTGAGGCACGTTTAGTTTTCATATGGTGGTGAATTTCGTGCTCCAGAAGGACATTATCTGTGATGAGACGGCCGGGGATAAATGCACTTTGAGACTCGGAGATGACATCAGGGAGGGAGACTCTGATTCTATTAGCAAACACTTTGGAAGCAATTTTATAAATAACATTACATAGACTCGGGATTTTTTGTTTTGGAATCCGAACTATGTGGGTGAAATTTATATTATGCTCAAAAGCCTTGTTATTCAAAACGTGCAAGACAAAGCGGGTAACATCAGCACTGATAACATGCCAGAACTTTTGAAAGAAAACAAGGCTCATACCGTCGGTCTGGCGACTTAAAGGGATGCTTCGTTTGAGTGCCTTGACGATCTCCCTGTTAGGAATTTTATTGTTTAGATTTTGATGAATGCCATGTAAAACTTAGAATAGAAAGTTGGCACCCCAATTCTTGTTGTAAAATGCATTGTAATAAATAGAGCTGCCAAGCCGAGTTAAGTCGCCTACGCCCTAACATGCAAGAAGACAATCAAGACTGGAAGGAAAACTCTGTGCGAGACAATGATATGACAAAGAAGAGTAGACGGGAACTCTATCAAGAAGCGGTGAGATGCGCAATGAGTGGAGCATCACCAAGTCAACTCAAGAAAAGCCAAGTCTCAAGTTGAAGTGAAGAGAGTCATCCATGATTGGAAGTCGACTCTAAGTCACCCGGGAAAGCAAGGAAATGCGGTCAAGTCGAGATAATCGTAAAGAACCGTTGTTGCCTGAAATCAAGAGATTTACTTAAACAAGTAATATCTCCATACCACCTTTCTTGGAGTGCTCATCCCGGAAGCGTGCAAAAGGAATGAACCAATGGGAAGCACTACACCGTGTCGAACTCGAAAAGGTGAAAGAACAATTCATACGAGGAAACGGGCAATTCCAAGAACTGCAAGCCAACGACTGCAAAGTGACTTTCAAAAATAAGCCTATCTCTTCAACGGGCAAATTTTTGAAAGTTCACTATAAAAGGCTGAGGAGTTTGTTTGAGATACAAGGATGACACACACGTGAGATATACAAGCACATTAGAAAAACTGAAACATTCTCAATCCTCAAGCCTACATTACTAAGTACATCAATCCAACACTCACCTGTGAAGGAAAGAGAACTTCAATCAGTTGAAGAGGAAACTTTTGAAAACAAGGGGTCTACATTCCAGGAAGGATTGTAGAAAGGTTCAAGGTTGAACCAAGTCTTAAGCTTTTGGAGGGCTTCGTGATCAAATCCAAAGAGCTTGAGCAAGTGAGTTAGTAACAAAGGCAAATGCCCCTGTGAAGAAGAAGTTCGAGTCGTCACGAGAAGCCACCGAGTGATCAAGGAGTCTCAGATGAGTCCCTAAGGATCAAGTCGGCCGTTGTGATCAAGACTTGTATCGGACTGCTACCACTTTGTAAACCGATCATTACTTAGTGGATTCCTCCGGGAGTTGGAGAAGAGAGGAGTAGAAGAATTACCCCATCTTCGAACCTCTATAAAAACTTCACTGTGTCATTTACATTTCAAAGATTTAAATTCCTGCAATTTTAATCGCTTATATCTGTGATAAATTTGCTATCCATTTGATAATTTATAAGTACTAAATCAAGCTCTAAAATCTTGCTTAATCAAACTTAAGGGTGTTAAGTCTTCCTGAAAATAAAACCACGGTTGAGTTAAATTATAGCCAACAAATGAGTTACTCCATCAACGCTCAAATGAGTCATTGAGAGATTAACTCTCTTGAGTGACTAATTCGACCGTCCATCAAGGACACAAATTGTGTAGAATCAACTCTGTAGATTTAAAAGGACTAAATCGAAAATTTGGTAAGGTTTATTCAACCCCCCCTTCTAAACCTTACACTACACCCCTTGGGACCTACACTCCCCTTTCGTGAAGGGATCTGATAGTAGCCACCCACAGCGGTGAGACTCGAGGCTGATTCTCAAAACATTTTGGTGAATCTCGTCAGTGGACGGGCTCGCAGATGTGAAGAGGCTCCCAAAATAATCAAGGATAATACCCTCTATGCCTTCCTGAGTGGTAAGAAGCTGCCCCGAGTCATCTTTGAGTCCCTCGATGTGATTAATAGAGCGCCGCTTCGAGGCAGTGGTATGAAAAAAATTTGTATTGCGGTCCCCCTTTTTGTACCAGTGGTGTTTGGCTCGTTGTTTCCATTTAAGATTTTGTTGGTCCAGAGCTAATTCAAGACGTTGATGAAGGTTGTCCACGATCTGTTTAGTGTCATTTGTAATAGGTTTGGCCCGGAGCAACATAATCTGCTTTTTAAGATCCGAAATGTGTTTAGATAAATCTCGAGCATGTTGCCTGCCCCAATTAATAAGACCGACGGAACAATGTTCGATTTTTTCTGGGAGAGGGTCCAAGTCTGCATCCTAATGTTGTCGGATAACCTTTTCGCATTCTTCGAATTTTATCCAGAGAACCTCAAAACGGAAGAGGTTCCAGCATCTAGGTGCACGGGAATGGGGGTCACGATTCCGGATTTGAACATGTATAAGGACGTGATCAGATTGGAATGTCGGACAATTGTGGACCCGGCTCCAAGGAAATAAAGAGCGCTACTGATTATTACAAACCGCGCGATCAAGCCGCGCATGTTGAGTATGGGGTTGAACACACAAGCGCTGCCATGTGAAGAGGGATCCATCAAGTTTAGAGTCTCAATTTGCACTTGGCTGGGAGCATTGGAATTCTTGTTGGGGAAGAACCTCATTAAAATCACCACACATAATCCAAGGAAGCTCAGGAGTGATAAGCAATGGTTTTAGACGCACCCATGAGTCGCGTCTCAAGTTCACAATCGGTTCGCCATAAATACCAGTGAAGCGGAATGGTTTGCCAAGAAGTTCCATCTCAACATCGATGAAATTATCAGAATAAAGCCTAAGAGAAACTGTAAAATGTTTCTGCCAAAGAAGAGCGAGGCCGCCCGAGCGACCACGAGAGTCAACAGAGAAGCCGTGGAGGTTTAAAGACTGTTTGATTTTGTCAAAAGCCGAGGTGTTGCACTTTATTTTGGATAAGAATACCAGCTGGGGAGATTTGTCGCGGATGAAGTCCCGCAATTCTTGAATTGTCCGGGGATTCCCCAGTCCCCAGAAATTCCAACATATAATACTCATTTCGATCGGTGGGATTGGCCGTCGCCAATCTCCGCCGTTGGGACAAAAACAATAGGGCTGTTTTTGCGAGCTACATTAGATTTTTTCTGTTTACCGATAACTTCAACCGGGATAGTCAAAATGGGGACAACGGTATCGAAACTGGGAGGGAGCTTGCATTTGTTTGACATGATGTTTGAGGGCGGGGGAGAGGGATCGATATGGAGGCATTTTTTTATAGTAACAATTTTTCGGGCTAATTTCCGAGCAGGGGTGTCGAGTTCCATGTTGACAGGAACAAGAAAAGGGCTAGTGGGAGTGAGGGGGGACCTGTTCGAAGAGTGTATGCGGGGTGAAGGTGGGGATAAGGGAGCAACAGTGGTAGTTGAATAGGCTTTGAGGTTTGATGTGCTATAGAGGAGTGGGGAGTTGGGTGGTGATGAGTAGGTTGTGTTGTGAGGGTAGAGGCTGTTTGGGAGACTGGGGTGGCTGTCTTTGAGGGTTGAGATGATAGAGATAAGGAGGGGTTGGGTATATTGAGGGTGGTGATGGGTTGGGGTGTAGGGCGGGATGCTTGGGGGAGAGGGCGGAGCGGGGAGCAAGAGAAGAGGGGGCTCCTGCTGCTCATGGGGTCGCCCGCTAAGCTGGGTAGGGGAAGAGGGTGGGTATTGGGGGTGATGGAGTGGGTGGGGGGAATCGTCGGAGAGGGGCGGAAGGGTGGGGTCCTCTGGGGGGTTGGGAACAGGCTGCATGGTGGCTGGAGGTGTTTGGGTTAGGGTTTTCGGGATTATCGGGGTTAGGGTTTTGTGGTTTGGAGGGTCAAAAGCCCGAAAAAGGGCTAGTGAATTGAGTGGCACGTAACCAAGGACCATAGAGTGTACCTGTGGGATCTTCAGGTGGGGATAGGATACACAATTCATAGTCCCGGTCGCTGTGCCCAATGATACCATAGTGGTAGCAAAAATTCGGTAGGCGTTTGTATTTTATAGGGAGGAGAAAAGTTGAGCCGTGGAACATAGTTTTGATAACACGTCTGAAAGGCTTGGTGATATCCAATTCAACCCGAATGCGAAGATATCGACCAATGATTGAACCGTCAGAGTCGACATCCACAGCAAGATATTTGCCAATAGTGTTACCCGCAAATGTTGCGAATGATTTGTTCATTAGGCCAAGGGAGATATCATGGATTTGGATCCAGAACGAGCAGAATTTAAACTCCATCTTGGAACTCACTTGTGAGGCTGTAGCGTCTTGGAGGACAAGAAGGAATCTATCAAAAAGCCATGGAGACCGCATACTGATCTTCGTTTTATCCACAATGTTTCAAAATCTGAAGGGGATTGTGTTTTCGCCGAGGGGCTTACATGTTAAACCATGACGGGGGTTCCACAATCGTTTGAACATGGACGAAATGGAATCATGGCTTATAGTGCGCGGGGCAAGAACGTGTCCAACAAGGCTCAGAGATTCATCAAAGTCGTCAGGGGGAAGGGCGGTAGTGGGGATTTCAGCGTTTTCGTCTTTGCTGAGTTTCAAATTGGCATACAAATGTGCGAGATCGTCCCCCATGATGAGATTGATCAGAGCCGAAAACCAAAGGCAGCCCTCGAGAATAACCTGCGCAGAGAGAAAAACCACCAGAACCTGTCAATGGGGGGGAGACCTGCAAGAAAACACAAACAGAGAAAATGATGAGAAGAAAAAAGGGGGAGGGGGGAGGCGATTATGTGATGGGGCAAGATCTGGCATGAGAAACCATGTCAGACTTGACGGAGGGGATAACATGCTTCTAAGGGAGACGAAACCCTAAGAGAGACGAAACCCTAGGAGTTTTGAGATGGTATTTATATCATAGGAATTAATTCCATAATTATCGTCAATTCAACTTAATTTTTTATAATTTTTTTTATCATATATTAAACTTTTTCTATAATTTATTCTATTAATTAGTGTTAATTAGATTAAAGCGTGTGATTTCCAGAATGATTTGTCCCAAAAAATCAGTTAATTTATTTATAGATTTACCAAATCAAAGCACAATTAATTTAGATACAACTTTTTGGACATATTAATCTGAAAATTCTCATAATGTGGGCATATTTTTGAGTTATCTAAAACTGATTGTGCTTTGATTTGGCAATCCGTAAACAAATTAATTGATTGATATTGGACAAATCAATCCGAAATTCATATGTTTTGGTATAATTAACAATAAATCTTATGTTATGGTATAATTGTCAATAATTAGTCGAACTAATTATATAGAAAAAAAGATTTAATTATAATAATTAAAGAATTAATTTCTATGATATAATTACATAACTATTCATTACTAAATTGAATTGACAATAATTATGGGATTGATTATAGAAAAATTAGACAAAATGATACAATCAACAATAATTAATGGAATTAATTATATAATATATTAGTATAATATATAAGTTAGGATTTAGAAAAATAATAAAAAAATGTATACAAATTATAATGTTTTTCTAATTTATGAATATTAATCAATATTAAGTGTTTCATCCATATTTTCCAAAATCGTATAACATAAGTATTAAAAAATTGTGAAACAATATCCAACTTCAAATTTTAATTTTAAATATTTCCTTTTGATTATTGAATCAGTAGTTTTTAAATTAAGAAAAGTAAGATAATTTTATTTCAAGACTAAATTTTCCTTTAATTTGGCTAAATTGATTGATGATGTAGAAAGTGAATTAGCAAGAAAACAACGGATATTTGTTAAATGACAGACTGTGTGTGATTTGATTTATTTTAGGCATATTTTTAGGATATCTATATCTATATCTATATATAATTACTATCAATATTAATGTTCAATATTTTTATTTAATATAGATTGCAAGATATACGGTTAGAATTTTTGCAGTAAAATAAATTCCGAATTTAGCAAGTAAAAATTGGCGGAAAATTGTTTATTCCAGACTTCTGCTATTATATATAGATAGAAATTTCTCTATTGCAATAGAATATTCCTCCCTAGTTTTCTTCTTAATTTTCACTAATTCTTTTCTTGGTATTTCTTTTTCCTTACTGAGTTCTCATCTTTTTCTTATTTTTTAACATTTTATATCTATAATAACAAGTAACTTATCTTCGATTGAGGAAAGACTCACCCCTAATTTATCCGTGCACAAATATGTCGAAATTTAGAATTATATAATATAATATATCGAAAAGGCTCATTTGTAATCTTAAAAAGAAGGGTTAGTCTCCTGTCACACCGTCTAACGGATCTAATTCGTTAGACAGATCTAAATACTCGACCCGCGGTCAATCTGCTATTGACCCGCACAACCAATAACACCACACAACCACATCCGCTGCCAATACTTTTTAGGTGGGCGAATACTTTTTGAGCTGACACAACTAATACTTTTCAGGAGGAATACTAAAAATACCTTTAATTGGAAAACGTAATTTTTCAGTTTATTAATACGTTGTAGGGGAAATACTAATACTTTTGTGAGAAAAATCAATACTTTTCATGGATCACTAAAAACACAGTTTAGAGGGATTACTAATACTTTTTCGAGGGATTACTAATACTTTTCAAGGAAAAACTAATACTTTTGAGGGTTGTTTAATATGACGTCACTGTCTAATACTTTCAAAGAGACAATTAATACAGTTTCGATGGATTAATAACACTTTTTAGGAAGAAAATCAATACTTTTCATGAGGGCTACTAAAATATTATTGAAGGAGATTACTAATACTTTTCATATATACTACTAATACCTTTTAGGGGAAAAACTAATACTTTTAACGTCCTATAATATTACAAAAATATCACCGGTCCAGAGATCCTATGACACCGCCATAGAATATTAAAAAAATGTCACTTGTGCATGAAATTACAAATAAACCTGGGTCGGGTTGGATCCATCTAACGGAAAAACCCGTTAAACGGTCTGACCAAAGTCTTTGTGTAAAAAGAATATTACTAGAACTGTTATCGTTGACGAAATATTAGAATGTATAGACGTGCAATAGTAGACTAAGTGAGGTCTCTATAAATAGTACAACAAAAATTATTCCCACTCATTTTATATTACTATAAAAAGTTAAAATATTTAATTTACAAAAAAAAAAGGTTTATTAGTTTTTGGTATTTAACTTTTAAGGCCCTTAATTAGAATTATGTAGAACTTAGCTTTTCAAATTTGTGTGTAATGCATTTATCATTATTTATCTTTTTGAAAAAAATTAATAATTTTTCCGTTTTTATCAAATTTTGACTTATAATATATCAAATTAATCATCTTTCTATGGAGAAAAATTCACTTTTGGTCCCATTAGATTTACCCACTGATGATTTTAGTCCCATGTCTTGAAAATAGTCCCATAAGATTTTTCTTGTCTCATCAATGGTCCAATCGTTAAAGAATTAACGTTCAAGCTGTCAAATTGAAAGTCAAACCTGCGATTTGGGACTAAAAGTGAGAACAATGGGACTAAAATCATCAGATACTCAGTCTAATGGGACCAAAAGCGAATTTTTCTCTAAAATCTAAATATAACTAATATCTATTTTAAAAAATATATTATCATTAAAGTTACTATATTTTTATTTATTATAATTAAAAAATTAACAAGTAAATTAAATGATAAAATTTATCATTCAATTTATATAATATAAAATTTCTGGAAAATAATTTTTAAAAATAGATATTAATTCATTTTTTTCGTGAATGTATAATACAAAAAAAAAAGATGAAATGCATGTATCATTTATTTTAATTAGAAAATTAACAAAGTAAAATAAAAGATAAAATTTATTATTCAACTTATATAAAATAAATTTTTTAGAAATTAATTTTTTTCGTGAATGTGTAATACAAAAAAAAAAGATGAAATACATGTGTCATTTATTTTAATTAGAAAATTAACAAAGTAAACTAAATGATAAAATTTATAAATCAAATTATAAAATTTAAATTTTCTAAAAAATAACTTTTATATGTAATACGAAAAACAAAATCAAATACATGAATATATAACCCAGTGCATGTATGTGTATATATGTAATTGTTTTTTAGTCCCTATGTTCTTGCCCCAGGATACTAACTCTCATATAACCTAGTGCATGTATGTGTATATATGTAAAGTTTAATTTTTTTAGGAAATGTAAAGTTTGATTTAAAAACATAAAAAATAAAAACATAATATTTGAACATAATTCAAAATATAAGATTTAACATAATTTTATCATCAATAATATTCAATTTAACCAAAAAAAGAATAATGGGACTATTTTCGATTAAAAATTTAACTTTGGTGTCCTATGGGACCATTTTTGTCGTTAAAAATTTAACTTTGGTGTTCTATGGGACCATTTTTGTCATCACTAACGGTTTTCGTTAATTTTTTAATGGATTTTCAGTTTCCGAGTCCTATGGGACTATTTTTGGTGAAAAATATCGATTTGGGACTAAAAGTGAGTCTAATGGGACTAAAATCATCAGGGGGTAAGTTTAATGGGACCAAAAATGAATTTTTCTCTCTTTCTATGATATTTGAATTGACACTCATATTGCATATATAAAATAAAAAATAAACATAATAAATAATAAATATATAAAATATATTACTCAAGATTTTATTTTGTAATGAGTTTTAAAGATTATACATTTGAGCTGCTAGACATTAATTTGTATATTCATTTACATGGAATTGGGTGGTGCTCAATTGGGTATCATCTCATTACCCCTATTTGTGATATATGTATAATTGTTATTTGAGCTTAGCTCATTTCTTCATAATTATATAGAATTGTATTTAAGTTAAATAAATTCAATTGAAAATTATTATTTTTAATTGAAGAAAATATCTCAAAATATATATCTAAATATTTTATATATATTTACATATATCCATACATAACATTATATATATTTATGTAAGAAAACAAATACCTAGTTTTGAATGTATTTAGCATTATTATGATGTGTGGTATTGTTGGAAAAGTTGAATGGAAATTGTGCTTTTGGCATAATTTCTTGGACCTATTTTTTCAGTAATGAAGAATATATTTAACTCCAATGGTGTTTAATTTTGTAACACCTAAAACTCCCAACTCATGGAGTAGTGAGAGAGTGATGACACTTGAAACTCCCTAGTCATGGAGGAGTGGAGAGTGATGACAATTAAAACTCACAAGTCATGGAGGAGTGGGAAGTGAATACCCCAAGTCATGGGGTAGTGGGGAGTTAATATAGGTTGATCTTGAAACCCGTAAAAAGTGATCCAACTCTTCACAATCTACACACAACACAACTTCTACACTTGCATAACAAAAGTCCGGTCTTGCATCTTGCTCTTGTGTTTCTTGGCTTCCAATTGCATTTTGGTAGTGATTTGAGGTAATTCGGTTTTCCCGTCTTATTCTGGGAAACAGACGTCCAGAATAGGAGACGAATCTGTTTTAAGGATAGTGTGTACAACACACGATTTGAGCCAATTTTACATTGTGCTTTTGTTTTTTTATTTTATTACAAATTTCGATTGTTGTTCTGTAATTTGCAATTACATTTTTGATTATGAAATACAAACTGTACTAGAAATATATTCTCCTTATTTCTAACATATATTTTTCTTTTTTTTATTTTATCAATAAAAGAACATTAAATTATATTTCTCATCTATTATTTGATGCTATTTTAAAATTACTACAACATGCACACATGCATAAATCTGCAAATAACCTGTTTCATATTAACAACATATTATTGTTTTCATTTTCTTAAGTTGAAAAAAACACTATTTATAGAAATATTTCTTAAGACACTACAAAAAATGCAGAAATTGCAACGAAATTTTTGCGACAAATACTAATATTCGTTGCTAAAGTTGAATATTAGCCACGAAATTTAAACAAATTGTTGCCAACTATTAAAAGAACAAAAATAAAATAAGAGTTTAGTGTATTTGCAACGAAATAGAGTTAATCCGTCGCTAAATATAGCGACGAACATATAAAATTTCGTTGCTAAATATTAATAGGTACAAAATAATTAAAAAAATAATTGTTAGCTGCGAAAATAAAACTTTCGTTGCTAAAGTTTCAAAATATTTTCATTAATTGTGCAGCGAAGTGTTTAGTTTTCGTCACAAAAATATTTAATTTATGAAAATTACAATTAAGTTTGTGGCAAATAGTTTAGGTTTCGTCACAAAATGTAAGAAAATTATATTACATTTGCAGCGAATGATTTAGTATTTGTCGCAAATATTATTTAATTTATGAAAAATGCAATTAAGTTTGTGGCGAATAGTTTAGGTTTCATCGCAAAATGTATGAAAATTAATTTACAATTGCAAAATGAACTGTTTTAGTTCTTGTCGCGAAATGTTTAAATAATGATTTTTGCGGTGAAATAAATTTCAGTCGCCGCTGAAACGTTTGAGACGGCTTTCCTGCAACGATTTTTGCGGCAAAAATTTTTCGCTGCAAAAATTCTTTAGCGGCAAAATATTTTATGTTAGCAGCGAATATTTTCGTTGCTAAAAAACAAGTTTGTTGTAGTGAGACTTATTTTAAGATTAATGTAAAACAGATCAAACACGTGATTTACACGTCTTGTTTCGAATACACCTCAGCCACCTTTTGCCATCCCCATTCTTTCTATTTATTTCTCATTTTGTTTCCTTTTAGTTTGTAAGTATATAATGATAACATATCCAATGAAATAATTAAGAGAAATAAAAATGAGGAAGGTAGGAAGAGTAAAACACATCGTAATTCTTTATTTTTGGGCTTTATAATTACATTATTACTTAGCTAGATGAACTAGCACGGGATACACGACTCTATATATCCCTCAACACGACTTATTACTTGAAGCAAAGTACACATATCTTCATCACACCGTGACATGGCCACCAATCCTTCCACCAAGTCTCAAACCCGTTTAAGGCAATGTGTAAGCTGCAAAACACCACAAAAGAAAGAACACGCTTTCTTTAATTTAAAACAGAATGTGTACTAAAATTTACTAGTCCAACAAACTAAAAATCATTAATGTCCATACGGAGTTTTAGTTAGGTTGAGATAAAATAAATTATTTTTTGTATTTTTCGATTTGGCCTTATATATATATTTTTCGGTTTGGCCTTATATATATATTTTTCGGTTTGGCCTTATATATATATATATATATATATTCACTTCGAAGTTTTTATTTATTTGTATCCTTTCTAATTTTGTGTTCCGTTAACAAATTCACGATAAGCGTACATGATATATATTGTAATATATGTATTTATTTATTTGAAAATATTTCACTTATAGTGTATAATTGTGAGGTAGAATATGACATTAAAACACATTATTAAAACAAATGATCAGCACATTAAATATATTTTAAGAAAAATATTTTATAAACTTGACAAGTATAGTTAATATAGAAATAAGTGATGACACAATAACTTGGACTAGCGAAACCCATTTGAAAACTAAAGCTTATCTATATATATTGACAAATAGTGGATGATATCTTTTATTCCCTGTTTGTGTTTGATCTTCTAATTCACCTCATACATGCTTGTTACTGTATATAAAACCATCTCACAAATTTTCAAGCGAGGCCTTGTTTGTTTATGTTTAAAACCTTTTCAACTATTCATAAACCGGAATCATGTTTGTTTATAAATTTTCATTATCATTTTCACATTTTTTTCACATAAAATTACATCTCAAACCTATTAATTTCAATTTTTCCTACATCACTCATCAATCATTATTCTCATCTTTTCATCAAATTATACATATGGGGCCCACCATTACCAACTCTATCCACTTAAAATATTATTATTTTTTAATAATTTCTATCAATTTTGGAACCACCCTACAATCATACAAATATAATATTATATATCCAAAAATATTCAACCACTATCAAAATTATTATATACATAAAATAATACTTCAAAACTACTCAACCAAACACAATCTCATTTCCAAACCTACATAAAACTCATTTTCATTCACTCATCCAAACATATTTCCAATTTTCACACGAAAACCAATAAATTATCAAAATTCAATTTCCAACACAATTTTGGAACATAAAGTTCATCGGAAAAAAAAAATAGTATATAAATTGTGGCACTATTCTAAGTGGTATAATACCTAATTATAAAGAGAGAGATTAATTACCGATTTAAAACTCAAACTTCATTTATTGAAAAAAACAAAAAGAAGAAAAAGAAGCATGAAGCAATAATAATGGCTGACCTCCACACTTGTAACCCACAGGCCTATCAGCAAAGTTGCACCGCTTGGGAATGGTCAAAGCAATCTCAGGTTTCACACCTGAACTCTTGGCCATATCAGAAAGCATAACAGCGCACAGGCATTTTGGGTTCTGCCCCAATTTCTTCACCGCCGCGCAGCAACTGCTCGGAACCGCCGCGTCGGCGTTTTGCGCCGCCGACATGCATGGGTATAGCTTCATCGCCTCGGC
This sequence comes from Rehmannia glutinosa, assembly GCA_016081115.2. NCBI lineage: Eukaryota > Viridiplantae > Streptophyta > Magnoliopsida > Lamiales > Orobanchaceae > Rehmannia > Rehmannia glutinosa. The sequence continues at coordinate 80,984,918 of CM071936.1, read as the reverse complement.
GTCGGGCGTCGATTTCGGGCACTCACCAGCCGCATACGCACAGCCCATCCCATAAATTGCTACGAGTCCCAGAATGCAAAAACACTTGACAACAGAATAATATTCCATTGTTTTTTTTTTCTTCTTGAATATTTTTCTTTATTATCTTCTTCTTGTTTTCTTGGTGTTGGTGCAGAAAATCAATGCAAAGTCTTGGTGTTTATATAGTGGTGATTATTTACAGGGGATGACTGGGAACTCCACCATTTTGTTGTAGTGGGGCGGGCACAATCACAAATGGAGAGTACTCCAATTAATTTGTAGTGCAGCATGCACTTACCTGTGTTATTTAAAAAAAAATTGATATTGTGGTTTATGTGGCAGCTTTAATTTGGAAATGGAATGCAAAGTGTGGTGATTAGTGCAATTAATCATGATTGTATTATTATTTTTGTTTATAACTAAATGTGAAGTGCTGGAGAGGGTGATTTGTCAAGAATGTCCCTTTACCTACCCTAACAATGTGGTTTTCTAAGTCGGTGAATATATGTTATGGAATTTTATTTGGTTTGATCTTCAAAGTTGTTCCATGAGGAGTAGGTTCGCACGAAAAGATGTTATGAACAATGATATGAAATTGTACTTTCACGAACACAAACATGAAATTATTCGTGTTGATATGACAATACGATTTGACACGATAAGTTGAGAAAATAAAAATAATTAAATTTGAACGATGCGATATTAACATAAAGCACTACAACATGAGTGGGATTTGGTAACACAAGTATTGTATCACTTTTGAAATTATTGTTTTATGTATCATATTATTAATGTAACACTTTTCAAATTATAGTATTCTTAGACATTTATGTAGCATTTTTGTAACACTTTATTAATATGTAACACTTGTAAATAGGTTTCCTCAAAAAAAAAAAAAAAAAAAAAACACTTTTTTTAGAAGTTATTATTTGTGTAAGAAATTAGTAACATTTTAATTAATCAATTTCATGTAACACTTTTTTTTTGGAACCCATGTAACACTTTTTTGGAAGTTTTTATTTGTAATACAAATTTGTTAGTAACACTTTAATTAATAAATTTGACTTTTGTAAAAGAAAAAACAAATCGTTTTTGTATTTGTGTCCTGTGAATCAACATGTATATATCTCTTCTTTGTTTTTCTTCAAAAATAAGATTAACATGAGCTTTTTATTTATTTCTTTCCATTATTTATTTTTGTTTTAGTGGACACAACAAATTGTTTTTCATTTTAGTATAAACACCACAAGTTTCATATTAAACTAAGTCCACCACTTTATAATATAATTAAGCCCAACCCACCACTTGATAGTTATAATTAAGCCCAACCCACCACTAAGATGTTGTATTAGAAAACAAATAAAAACTAAAATCAAAAGAGAGAAAAAAATCCCCCAAACCAGTTGTAACCATTCCCGCAAAATTGTCTTTCCCGCAATCAAAGAAAAGGGGCGTTTGGCCACATACACAGGGGATTCTTGGTACCACTTTTCCAAGACATTGGATTATAATCCTATTTTTATTTTCAAGCCTATATCCTTCGTGGGTTGCTTTTTTTTTCTTTTTTTTTTTATTGTCTTCGAATAGGTTTATGAAACCGAGTCAACATCTTGTAAATAAAATCAGGAAAAGAGCTGAGCACATTAGACTAGCCATAGCAGGAATAAAAGCTTTCATTAGATAATTTTCAATTGCACAGTACAATGGTACAAGGCTCAGTACTATTCTATATATATAGCAGCTGGAATTTATGGATAGAATTTTACTGATTCATTCCTATTGGTTGAGCCAGAATATTCTTCCTAACAACCTCTGGCCCTTCAATACGATTGTTACACTTGTCATCATCCAAGCCTTCTTTACTGCACTTATCACCTTTGCTCCTTATCACTGATTGTGGACCAATGCTCTTATCAACCTTGCTATCAGCAACAATGCTAACAACCCCCCTCAATTCGAGCAGGCTAAAGAAGCAACACCAAGTTTGTTCTTGAGCCGATGGAAGAATTGCTGACTGAGTGGCTTTGTAAAAATATCTGCCACTTGATCTTGAGAGGGAACATGTAGGACCTGCAATACCTTAGCTGCCACTTTTTCTCGCACAAAATGGTAATCCAATTCGATATGTTTAGTGCGGGCATGCATAACCGGGTTTGAAGCCATGGCTATAGCACTAGTATTATCTACCCAAATAGTTGGAATTTTGGCCAACTGTACTCCTATCTCCAAAAGCAGAGCTTTCAACCATACAACTTCAGCAGCAGCATGTGCAAGGCTCTTGTACTCAGCCTCTGCACTTGATCTAGAGACTGAATGCTGTTTCTTGGCACTCCAAGAAACCAAGTTCTTCCCAAGATAAACACAAATCCCAGTAGTAGACCTCCTGTCATCTAAGTCCGCTGCCCAATCCGAATCGGAGAAACCAATGATATCCAATGATGAAGACTTGTCAATATGTATACCATGGTCTGCATTCCTTGCCAAAAAACGTAAAATTCGCTTGACAGCCTTCCAATGAGAATCCAAAGGACAAGACATATATTGACTGACTTTATTAACTGAATATGCAATGTCGGGCCTTGTGATGGTAGCATATTGTAATGCACCAACAATACTCATGTACTCAGTGCCATCAACAGTACCATTCCCAGCATGTTTAGATAACTGAAGAGATGAAACCATAGGAGTTGGAGTCCCTTTAGCATCCAACATATGTGCCCTTTTTAGAAGATCCAGAATGTACTTGTGCTGGTTCAAATGAAGACCATTTGTTGTCTTATGAACTTCAATTCCCAGAAAATGATGTAATTCCCCCAAGTCCTTTAAAGAGAAACATGTACTGAGTTGTTGAGAAACATGGTTAATTTCTGAAATGCTGTCCCCGGTGATTAAAATGTCATCAACATAAATAAGCAAGAACAAACGATGACCATTGCGGAACCTGAAAAAGAGTGAGGTATCTGCTTTTGAAAACTGAAAGCCAAAACTTAACAAAACTGATTTCACTTTACTGAACCAGGCCCTCGAGGCCTGTTTTAAACCATAAAAAGCTTTAGAAAGCTTGCATACTTCCCCTGTTCCTGTTTCAAAACCCGGTGGTTGTTTCATGTATATATCTTCCTGCAAATCTCCATTCAAAAACACATTATCAACATCAAGTTGCTTGATATGCCAAGAATGACAAACAGCTAAGGTAAGAATCACCCTAATAGTCGTGGGCTTGACTACTGGGGCTAAAGATCTCGGAAAAAGTCTAACCTGCTTGTTTGTGTGAAGCCTTGAGCAACAAGGCGTGCCTTGTATCTGGAAATACTACCATCATGATGTTTCTTGAGCTTAAAAACCCATTTGCATCCAACAAGATTCTTGCCCTTAGGTAAATGGCTCAATGTCCACGTATTGTTTTTCATCAAAGCATTGTATTCAGTGAGCATAACATTACGCCAATGGGGACTCTGTAGAGCATCAACAACAGAAGTAGGTTCATTAGTGGACATATCAGTAACAACAGCCATGTAGATCTTAGGCTTAGAAATACCAGCCCTTAATCTGGTGATCATAGGGTGCCTTCTCTCAGGCAAAAGCTGGGAAGCTGGTGCATGGGATGGCATAGGAGAGGGAATATTCTCAATTGGCAGGTGAACATAGAGGGGGATAGTAGAATTACTAAAAGATGAAGAAACAGATGAAGGAGAAGAAGGCATAGCAGTAGAAGGAGCAGGGCAGCTGGGGGAAGGAGGAGGAGATGGAACATCACTTGATGGGGGAACAAGAGGAGGAGAGGGTATAGAAGGTGGAGGAGGGGTATAGAGGGAGCTGGACACGGAGAAACAGAGGTAGGGGCAAAGGGGAAAATTGCTTCATCAAAAAGGACATGTCTTGTGATAATGACCTTTTTGTTGGGCAATAAATTTTATAGCCCTTGTGACTAGGATCAGTAGCAAGTGCAAGAACGTGCTAGCTAGAGACCGAATCAAGTTTGTGGGTGTTATAAGGCCGGAGAAAGGGGTAGCAAAGACATCCAAATACTCTAAAATGAGTGTAGTCAGGTTTATGATGGAAAAGTAACTCAAAGGGAGTCTTGAAGAGTAATTGTTTGGCAGGGACCCTGTTAATGATGTATGTGGCAGTGGAAAATGCCTCATCCCAATAACAGATAGGGAGATGAGAGTGATCAAGTAAGGCAAGTCCCATTTCAACAATGTGACGATGTTTTCTCTCGGCAACCCCATTTTGTTGGGGTGTGTAAGGGCAATAGAGTCTATGAATTATCCCGTTGTCTTGTAAAAACTTGGATAGGCTCCGGAACTCTCCTCCCCAATCACTTTGCAAGGTCTTGATGGTTTTATTTAGTTGAGTTTCAACAAGTTGTTTAAAGTGTAAGAAGGCTTGGTATGCTTCAGATTTAGCTTTTAAGAAATAAACCAAAGTATACTTGCTATAATGGTCTATGAAACTGATATAATAAGAGTATTCGTTTGATGATTTGACTGGAGAAGGACCCCATAAGTCGGAGTGAATGAGTTCAAGAGGAGAATTATAGATAGTTTCAGATATATTAAATGGTAACTTATGCATTTTGCTCATAGCACAGAAAGAACATAAAGAAAAAGTACTTTTCATTGAAAAAGGCAAATTACAAGCTTGGAGGGCCTTTGTAACAACATCATAACTGGTGTGGCCCAATCTATGATGCCACAAATCTAAACTAAGCCCCTTTTTACTAACAGAAACATAATTGACAACAGGACTATGTGGAGACTGAAAATGACTAGACTCAGGACTTCTTGAGAAGCAGCTTGACTGGTGTGAAAAGGATGGTGGAAGGGGATCTGGACTTGGCTTGAGGTGATGGAGGTTAAAATGATAAAGACCTTGCATAAGTGTCCCTTTGAGGAGGATGTCCTTGGAAACCTGATCCTTCACAAAACAGACATGAGGGTAAAATTCAAAAAACACATTATTATCTTTAGCAAATTGGAAAACAGTCAAGAGATTTTTAGTAATATTAGGAACATGGAGAAGATTTTTTAAAAGAAAGGCTCGAGAATGTGAACTGGATTGGAAAAGAGAGTTACCAATATGAGAAATATTTACTCCTGTGCCATTTCCCATTTGCAATTTGTTGTTCCCAGTGTATTCAACAGAAATGTTCAAATTGCTCAAATCATTAGTAACATGTGTAGAGGCCCCCGAATCTGGATACCAGCTACTTTCACTCCCAAAATCAGAAAACGATGGAGCATACTGAGCAATGTTGAGAGAAGGATTCTTGTTAACAAAATTTTGTTCTTTGTCCATTAGTCAAGGCGAAAATTGGTATCAAACCTATGCCAACAATTGTCTGCTGTATGGCCAAAAATGAAACAAACTTGGCACTGAGGTTTGTTGTTCTGAAAACGACCTCTGCCTCTAAAGCCACCTCTACTAAATTGTCTACCTCATCTTGTGTTAAAACCTTGATGACCTCTTCCTCTTCCTTGAAAATTTCCAGATCCAAACCTCCTCTGTGTGTTTTGTGTAACAGTATTAGCAACAGGGATAGTGTTTTCTGAGTTTAGGCCAACATGATTCATCTCTAGTCTGGATTCATAGCTCAGAAGAATGGCATGAACATTAGCCACACTGCATGGATCAATCCTGGAAGTCACATTTACCATGACTGAATCATAGGCATTCCCAAGACCAGATAGGATATGCAAGATTTGATCCTCTTAAGAGATTCTCAAACCTGTTGAAGCTAGAACATCACAACAACTTTTGATTTTTGAGGGATAGTCTCTCATGCTCAGGTTTTCTTTCTTCAGAGTTTGAAGCTGCAGCTTGTACTGCATAAGCTTAGCCCTGGACTGGCTAGCAAAATTGGCTTCCAAACCACGCCATATATCTTTTGAAGAGTGCAAACCATCAATCAATACCAGTATGCTATCACTTAGGGATGATAAAAGCCAGGATGCTAAAAGCTGATCCTGTCTCTGCCATTGTGTAAAGGCTAGATTGATGGTGGATATTTTTGTGGTGTCATCAGTGATAAATTTCTCAGGTGGCTGGCTATCTTCATCAATATATGATTCTAGCCCATAGCCTCTGATAGTAGTCATAACTTGTTGTTTCCAAATTAGAAAATTGGATTCATCAAGTTTAGTAGTGATCAACTGACTTTGAGGTTGTATCACATTGATATGGCTAGATGATGAGCCATTTTTGGATTGTTTTCCAGTCACTGAAAGACTGGAATCCTCCATTTGAGTGATTTAAAAGAAATAAAAGAAGAGGATATCAGAGGCAGTTTTACCTGCTCTGATACCATGTAAATAAAATCAGGAAAAGAGCTGAGCATATTAGACTAGCCATAGCAGGAATAAAAGCTTTCATTAGATAATTTTCAATTGCACAGTACAATGGTACAAGGCTCAGTACTATTCTATATATATAGCATCTGGAATTTATGGATAGAATTTTACTGATTCATTCTTATTGGCTGAGCTAGAATATTCTTCCTAACAACCTCTGGCACTTCAATACGATTGTTACACTTGTCATCATCCAAGCCTTCTTTACTGCACTTATCACCTTTGCTCCTTATCACTGATTGTGGACCAATGCTCTTATCAACCTTGCTATCAGCAATAATGCTAACACATCTGAATTCATCACCTTATTGTGGGTTAATTTTGCGGCACCGATTGTTTGGATTGTACTCAAATTGAAACTGCAAATTGAAAAAATTCATGAGGTATGTTTAGGTTGTAGTATTGTCACTCATGTTATCATAAAAACTGTAAATACCCCTTGTTTGCTTCTTTGTTTCCTTCTCACTAATCTTGAGAATCATTTGTTACAAAATTTCCCCCTATTATGTTATAATTCATTTTTTTTTGTATCATCTTTTGTGATTATGAAATTGTGAAATTTTTGTTGATGTGATTCATAATTCTACTTTTGTCTAGGCTTGGGGTTCATCTGATACTTTTTGGTTCGTGTTTTTTTTTTTTTTTTCACGCAGCTGCTATTGTTGTTCCTAATAAGAACATTTTCTACAGGTCCAATGAGCAAGATGACTTGTTCAGATTTTTCATGAAATGCACCATAACGAATTTGAGGGGAGTGTCATTTGTCAATTGTGTGACTTGAGTCTTAATGGTTTTTGATGTCAAAAACTCTTCTTTCTTTACATGTTATTTGTAAGTCATGGTTAGAGTATTATCAGAGTTGGTCCTTGTGACGTGAGACCCTTGTAACTCATCATTGATAATCATCAGTTCATAATAAATTGCAATACCAAATACCCATCGTCACTTATAACCTTTCCCAGCTGAAAAAAAATCGTAATTATAGTCTCTCAGGAAATCCTAGTATTTGTAAGCACATATTTGGCTAGTTAAAGTAGTTTTTATCTCTAATCAGTAGCAAATGGCATATAATAATCATGCAATGTTAATGGCATGTCTTTCCTTAATGTTCAATTATTTTCTAGCATCCAAATTGAAAAACATCACCTACATTTCTAGTGATATCTCTATCATGTTTCTAGATTTTGCATACCGTTGTTAGACTATGAGCTTGATGAACAAAAGGATATTTGTTTTGTGTAGTTCTACCTGATGTGGTTGGACACCAATTAATACTTACTCTTTGAAGGATTATGTTATACGAGAAAAATTGGGACTTTCAATATGCTATTATATGATAATCTCTTTAGAGTTTAAGATGTGATTAGTTTGTTGATCTTCTATCCTTTTAATACAAAATTGAAATGATTTATAGATACTATACAAGAATTATTAGTGGTAGTTTACTCAGTTACCAATTTTTTGTGCTTCTCTCCTATATTATCCCATTATTGTCTTTTTTTCCTCATTTCTTCAAGTCTTAAGTGGTTTGTATCCATGATGGATAATGGATTTATTTATATGACAGAAAAGTTCTCTTATAATATCCTGGAATTTGAAGCAACTTTAGAACTTTGCAATGAAGAGTAATTTAGACTTACAAAATTCAGATATTTAAACTCTAAGAGGCAAGTATTTCTTATTCTATTCTTGCAAATGAAACCATGTTGGTCTTTAAAGATTACATATGGTCTAGTCTTTCTTAATCCTATAATGTCATAATAAATCATATATAATTGTGTGGTCTATTTTTCATTCAGGTTGGATAATGTGTAGTGAAACAAGTCATTGGTTCAATTTCTTACAATCTAGTAATGAGTACACCAAAGGAGCGGAGGACTATCTAGATTTTGCATTTTCTACTCGAGCTGAGGGAGATCAGATTAGTGGCCCTTGTAAAGAGTGTTATCATCGCTTTTGGCATCGTCGAGATGAAATGTATAACTATTTGATTGCCAATGGCATTAGTTCAAAAATTAAAGAATGGCATTTTAATAAGAAAGGGATATCATATATGTCAAATAAAGAGAGGGATACTAGAAATTCCAAGTCGAACATACATGATGACATGGAAAGTTTGTTATATGATACTTATAGAGATCTAGTAGACCAGTTTTCAGGCTACTCCCCTGAAGAAACCAAAGAGAATGCCAATATGGAGGCCAAGAAGTTCTTTAAATTGGTTGAGGACGACAAACAAGAGTGGTTTCCAGGTTGTAAATCCTTTTCAAAATTGTCATTCATCATTCGGTTATACCTTTTAAAGTGTGTTCATGGGCTAAGTAATATGGCATTTTTTGATCTTCTCGAAATTATACAAGAATTGATTCCAGAAGCCAAGTTGCCTAAGTCTTTTAATGAAGCCAAGAAATTGGTGGAGGACATAGGTATTGATTATCAGAAGATTGATGCATGTCGTAATGATTGTATGCTCTTTTGGAAGGATCATGAAGGTGCCATATCTTGTCATGTTTGTCATGCTTCAAGATGGAAAGAAGTTGAAAAAGAGTCAAGAAATGATGAGAACCGTACATCTCAACAAGCTCGTCAGGTTCCAGCTAAAGTAGTTTGGCATTTTCCTTTAAAACCTAGACTTCAAAGGTTATATATGTGTTCTGAGACAACTAATCATATGAGGTGGCATGACGAGAAAAGGCCAAAAGATGGGAACTTAAGACATCCAACAGATGGAAAGGCTTGGAAAGATTTTGATTCCTTGTATCCACACTTTTCTCAAGAATCTCGTAATGTTCGATTGGGACTTGCAAGTGATGGATTTTATCCATTTTGAACCATGAGCACCACACACAGTACATGGATAGTTGTTTTAGTTAACTACAATCTACCGCCATGGTTGTTTATGAAGTCAGAGTATCTTATATTATCTTTAATTATCCCAGAGCCTCTTTCCCGTGGAAATGACATTGATGTTTACCTTCAAACTTTGGTGGAAGAGCTAAAAGATTTGTGGGAGTGTGGTGTAGAGATGTATGACGTGTCAAAGCACCAAACATTTCAGATGCATGTTGCTTTTACAGTCAACAACAAGGGACTTCCCTGGCTATGCTATGTTGTCTGGCTGGAGCACGAAAGGGAAGTATGCATGTCAGTACTGTCACTACAAAACGGAACACTTGTATTTCAATAATAGTAAAAAATCATGTTATATGGGCATCGTAAATTTTTGGATGCAGATCATTGTTGGCATAATGATAAGAAGTCTTTCAATGGAGAAATAGATAAGATGGCAGCTCCAGATCCTTTAACAGGTACTAAAGTCCTATAATTGTTGCAGGATTTCAAAAATAATTTTGGAAAGACACGGCCGAAGATCAGAATTGAAAATTACCCATGGAGGAAAAAGTCATACCTTTTCACTTTGCCTTATTGGGAGCATATTGCATCTCACCATCATTTGGATGCCATGCACATCGAGAAAAATATTTGTAATAGTGTGCTAGGAACTTTGTTAGAGATACAAGGAAAAACAAAGGATCATCATAGGGCTTGATTAGATCTAAAAGAAATGGGGATCATAATATCATTACATTCCCTGGAGTCTGTTAACAAGCATTGCTTATTGCCTAAAGCATGTTTTTCAATGACGAGGGATGAAAAAATGTTGTTTTGTAAAGTTTTGAAGAAAGCAAAGCTACCACAAGGATGTGCATCGAATATTGCACGTTGTGTTCAAATGAGGGAACTTAAAATACCAGGTTACAAAAGTCATGATGCACACATTTTGATGCAGTATTTACTTCAAGTTGCAGTTAGAAAAACTCTACCTAAGCATGTGGCTCTTGCTTTGATAAGATTGGGTGCGTTCTTTAGGGGAATTTGTAATAAAGTTATCAATCCACAAGATTTGGACTATCTGCAAGGTGAAATAGTTGAAATCCTTTGTATATTTGAAAAGATATTTCTACCTTCGTTTTTTGACATCATGATCCACTTGCCTATCCACTTAGTGAATGAAGTGAAGTTGAGTGGACCAGTAAGTGGTTGGTGGATGTACCCAATTGAGAGGTATCTTGGCAAACTGAAATCATATGTCCGAAATCATTGTCGTCCAGAGGGTTCTATAGCCGAAGGATATTTGGCTGAAGAGTGTTTGGTTTTCTACTTAAGGTATTTGTCGGATGATGCCAAAAAACGATCAAAGAGCTTTCATGGAAGTTATAACAATGTTGTTGTAAGTGATGACGAATCCCCTATATTTCCGAAAATGGGTTATCATCTTGGGAGAAAGAAGAAGAAAAAGAAAGGGAAGGCATTCTATCTGAATCCTTGTACTAAGAATAGAGCACATCGATATGTCCTATTTAATTATCAGGATGGACAAGTTCAGAAATACCTACAGTGAGTAACTTTTTTTATTGTATTTTCTAATGTCCTTTTATTTTAAAATGATTAAATGATATTTAGTTATTGATTATGTTAATTCTATTAATGTAGGGAGCATGATAGTATGATGAAAACCAAGTATGTCAATGAATATGAAATATCTTTTTTACCTTCGTTTTACTTTGTACCTTAATCATAAGTATTTTATATTTACTCAAGTGGACTGACAAAGTTTCATATGGATGCATGAAACACTGATATGAAACACAAGTTCCATATCTATTGATTATGGATTATGAGTTTAGTTGGTTTGTTCTTGAGTTAATAGGCTTCAATGTGTTATTGATAATCATTCTTTAACTGAATATTACAAATATTTTGTACTTTTTATTACTTAAGTAGTTTTTTGTTGCTACTTGAATTTCTAGGTAGATCAAGATAGCTGAGCATGAAAATCTGAGAATGAGGATAATAGAAGAAAATAAAAGGAAGATGAAGGAATTGAGGCTTAAACCCATTGCTTATGAAACAATGAGTTTGATGAATGGCAAGAAAAAACAAAACATTAACAATACAATGAATTCTAAGCAAGTCTTTGAAAATGATGATGAGTACACACCCGAAAAAGATGGTCATCTAGAGCAGTCAGCTGAAGAGGATAACTCTGAGCGAGTGCAAACAATACCAAATTTGAGATCTTGCTCAAAAAAGGTTGTATATATTTAAATTGATCAATTAGTTTATTGCTATGTAGTTAAAACATGTAATTATTATACATATATATTTCAGGTAATTGCTAATGGAGGCTGCAATCTTGTAATGAGTATAGAGAAACCACGATTCTCTAACACTTCAATGGTGAGTTTAGTAAAGACGCGCTCTCAAACCCAGAAAAGACTTTTGCAACAAATGAAAGATAACAAAAAACAGGACGGGAATTCATCGCAAACTAAGCAACAAGAGAAGGTTCTAGCACCACTTGCCCAAAAAGTGCATTATGAAAGAGTGTTTTCACAAGTCATATCACATCACAACTTAGGTATGACCAATGAAAAAAATTTGCCAAAGCGAATTCAATAGGCAATCGAGAACAACTCTCATGAAGAGAACAACACTCATGTGAAGAAGGGGCAAATCAAGGCAATGGTCGTACCTGGAACACTTGATATTTTTCTTAGAATTAGGGAAAAATCATATGAAAATGAACGACTATCAAACAAAGCGATGATTTTGACAAGCCAATGGAGAGTTCGCGAAAGCGACAAGCAAGATGTTCTGGAGTGCAATTATTTGAAGATGAAAATGGCCGTAGGTTCGGTTTAGCGAATGGAGATGAGGGGGCTCAAAACTTAGATGATTATGTTGTTGAAAAAGAACAAGATACACATCCTATTAACCCGAACAAAAATGAATTGATTTCCATACAAGACCAACAGACTGATCAACTCGGTAAAGTTCAAGATGACTCATCTCAAAATTTTCATGCTATTTTTGTTAATAGTTATTATTTTGAGGGGAATTGGTCATTGTGATGCTCACTATATATGTATATATCGAATGTGAAATACACCTGGTATGTGATTCTTTTTCTTCTTCATCTTGATTTTCACTTTCCAGCGAATCATTGGAATAATCATTCTCCACATTTCTAGTTTCTTCCTCATTTTTTACTTTTACTTCAGCAGCATCCATATTGTGAACTGATTTTTTGAATTAAAGTTCTAGAGTTCTAGTAATCACATTTATACTGTAAAAATACCACTACATATATTTATAAATATGTATTCAGAATTATGGAATTCATGTACATATATGTGAGTATAGAACTATGCTTTTAACTTTTCATATTGAAATCTATGTAGTGTCGCGGAAAGAAAAGTGAACGCGGGGACCAACTACATGCAAAGATGTTCATGGATGGACCCTAAATGATCGCAAGCCCATAATTTTGAATGGAATGGGTCAACCAATTGGTCCAGATGATGCAACTCTAGCCAAATTTAGTCAATTTTTTGGGCCATTATCTCGTGATTCTACACTTGCACCACTTAATAATGTTGATTGGCGCCATGTTCCACACAAAGATAAAATTTGGGATTATGTGAAGGTACGGGTCTTTGAAAATTTAGCACGATAGATAATTCTTTCTTGTTGTTGCATATTACATGTTATATTATTACATTGTGCAATATATTTTACTTTAATCCACTTCTTTTGTGAAAGTACTACTATATGCTTTATCTGAATAGTAGCTAGGACGTCCGCAACTTGGTTCCCTTCATGCAGAACATGTGAGAAACTGAAGTTTCTACCACGTAGTAGATTCATTATTCTGGTAAAATAGCCTTTGATATTTTCTAGGAGCCAAAACCTTGATGATGAAGAGCTGTTAGCAACAACTGACAATCTGATTCAATCACAAATTCGATAATACCATGTTGGAGAAATAATTTCAAACCAAACTCTAGAAGCCAAACATTTTTCCACAAAGCTAGTTGTTGAGACATTCTTAAACCAGACCACACAAAGCCAATAAGATGTTCCCATTATAGTCCCTCAATCCCCCTCCCCCCAAACCTATTTTAGTAATAAGGCCCTTAGTAGCCCCATCAATATTTAATTTGGGCTTGTGTAATCTGGCATACTCCACAAAACAGGGGCGATGTGGAAATAATTTTTCCTCGGAAAGTAGAACCCAAGACCATGTGCTATGTGAATAAATCCTTTCCATATGGATTTGTTAAACAAGTGAGCAGCATATAATAATTTCAAGTGAGCTTCCACTTTGTATATGATCCTAGTAGCACTAAATGATTTATCCTCATGCAGAATAGTACTATAATTATATTTTAACAAGTTCTTTAATATTTTGCAGAAGAAATTCTTGATCTCAGAGGAAGGCAAGGACAATGTGCTATCATCAGTTGGAGCTCTCTGGCGTAGTTATAAAACTAGAACAAAGAAAAAACATTATGCTAGGTACGATAATGAAGAGGATAGATGGGAGAACCGACCACGCCCAATTCTAGATTCACATTTTGCGGACTTGTTAGAATACTGGAACCTGGACGAGGTACATGTATTTTTCATGGTGTATTATTTTATTATTGAATGCATATAATTATTCTTATTTTTATTTAAGAGAAAAAAATATTTAATTCTGTAAATGATTTAGGCAAAATTATGGACTAGAATGAGTTAAACTGCAGGAAGTAAGCCAAAAGAACAAAAAACGCAGTGAACGACAAAAAGATAGGCACACTATGGGTCCTATTTCATTTGCAAAAAAACATCATGAGTTGGTAAAGAATTATATATGGTTTTTTATACTATTATTTTTATTTTACTTTATTATATAAGCACCATTTCATTATTATAATAGATGTTTATTCTAGTTATTAAGTTTGTGATATTCTGTCATAGGAACAAACTGAAAATAAAACACCATCTAAATCAGTCATGTACAAGGAAACTCGCAAAAGGAAAGAAGTGAGAAAATATAAGACAACTTATGTAAGTTATATTTTGTTACTTCTTTTTTATGCTAAAGGAAAGTCGTCGTTGAGATCTGTTTTTTTTTTCTTCAGATTGCAAACATGAGCCAATTGGTAATGATTTGGAATCAATCTACAAATATATATGCTTAAATATATTTTTTTACATATTGATTTTTAACATATTTTAATATGATATGGAATGAGATGGAAAAGGTGCCCGAGTCAAGAAAGAGTGGACTTTTAGGCAGGTGTACCATGAAAGGAAAACAACCTTCCAAGTCTGGTGTGCTTATTCCAGATGAAGTTTTGCAGCCATATGAAACCAAATTGTGAAAAAGACATTGGGAGAAGTTATGAAATTTTTAAAAGATCACATTCCTTCTGAATCACTTGCCACTATAGCTTCGTCACTCAATGGGTAGTCCTTTTGAGGTATTGATGATGCAAAACAATACTAGATAATAATTTAATGTGTATAAGAGAATGCTCATTATGGTTATTACAAATAATTTATATGTTTAGTAGTTCTGGCATACTGGTATTAATAATTTAATGTGTATAGCAGAATGATCATTATGGTTAATACAAATAATTTCTAGTAGTTCCGGCATACTGTATTTTGAGTGATTTCTTTTGTCATTGAAATTACTTCAATAATAATGGTGGTATTATTATTCGGTTAAGGGTCTATAGTAAAAAGATAAGTTCCGCTAATTTGTAGAAAATAAATATATATTAATTGTTGTATTTTTCTTATTGTTTTATGTCAGATGAATGTAAATTATTAATTATGAATTATATGTAGTGATTTTATTGAAGTAATATTTTTTTGGTACGCATTGCCCTTTTTGTGGTATTGTTTCAATTATTGGTCAAACACTTTCTACAGTGACATCAAGCTAGTAAAAGTTAAAAAAAAAGAAAAAAATATTATATTGAGAAAATAGTGATGTTATTGTTATAGCTATGTTGACTTACGGTGGTATCAATAAATATTTTTCAGAACGACGCAGATGGGGACCATGGAGCAAATAATGATGATGATGATGATGAAGATGGAGTTCTTGAAGGAAATGAAGATAGAATTGAGAATGAAGAGGAGAATTATGAAGACTATTAGTCTATGAATTCTTTCAATAATTTTTGTTCATAGATTTTGCACATTCTGTTAAGTTTTTTTGTATAAGAGATTTTAGTTAGTCTATTTATTTTATTAACATAATTCCAGATTTCAAAAGTTAAAGTTATTGAATATTTTGTTTTTTAAATTTTTAACTTGTTGATTAGTTTTATTCTATAGAGTGTATGTATATACAAAGTTTTACATATATAATCAATTAAAAAGTGATATATGAGATTATTTAAGTGCTACGTAATTATTCATAATGTGCTACAATGCATGATTTAAAGTGATACAATTATGTATGGAATGTTACTATAAACCCAAAAGTGCTACCAAAAAATATTGTGTCGGACAAGAAAAGTGTTATATAAGTGCTACACAATCTCTCGAAAAGCGATACATATGAAGATTTAGTGTGATATATAATTATTTAAAAAATGCTACAATAAATGGTTTAGAGTGATACAACTACTGGATAAAATGCTATCATCCAATCAAAAGTATTACAGAAAAAGTGTTACATTTTGACAAAAAAAGTACTACATAAGATGTAATAAGTAACATTTCAGAAGTATCACTTTAAAGTGTTACAATAGAGGATTTAATATAACGCTCAGAAAATGTGTTACTAAAAGCTACAAAAAATGATACCTTAGACTATAAGGTAGCATGGGCAAGTACAACGCCGATCAAAGTGCTACCTATTGTCTATAGTAACATTTTATGGCTATTAGATAACGCTTTTTAGGCGTTACCTAATGTAACTTATGTTGTAGTGAAGGAAACACGATAATACACGATATTACACATTATTTTATATTGGTTTTATAACTATTTTAGAATCAGGTTATCGTGTCAAAAATAATAATAAGTAAACATATTATTAGATACGTGTTTAAAAATAGAATGTGTCACTAACATATTAACAAATTGTAAACATGTTAACGTTCCATCTATTGATTTTTTTCGTGTTTATTGGGAATTGACACGAACACGACACGAAACAAAAATATTCGTGTTTTTATTATGTCAACACGATAAGAACACGAACACGATAAGACTAAACACTAAACCCACTATTTTTTTATAGTTTCTGTGTCGTGCTATCAAGTCTTATCAAGAATTGTCACCTTTGATTTTAGGGATAAATTTACTTTACTCCTTGTACTAGTTAGAAGTTTGTATCAATTACCATTCTTTATTTACCCCCTTAGTGTTAAAAAGATATGGACAAATATGTCCCTTATATCTTAACAAAAGAACAAATTTATTTTATCCTTCATAAAATCTATTTAGCATTTGTCCCTATAGACCAAAAGTATCAACAAACTTGGCCTCATATATACTTAATTCAATACAAATAATTAATTAAATAGTTAGATATTTTAATAAGTTTAAATACACTACAAGAAAAAAACAATTTATCTGCGGAAAAATATGTAGGTAAGTATTTTTTTTTTTTGAGGCAAGTATTAAGATGACTGTAAGGTGTAGGTAAAATCATTGTAGGTAAATATTTACCAATAAAATCTAAAATTATTGATAAATACCTACAATATTTCTGCTGGTAAATAAACAACTATTGGTGATTTGCCGGCAATTTGTGTTAGATTAAAATTATTTTTGATTCTGATGATTTCACCTTAATTATTTTTTGATTATTCAAAACAATTTTTTCGGGCGTTATAAAACTTGTTTTTCACCTCTTAAAGTATTTTTAACTATTATCGAATACCATCAAGGTAAAATGGAGCCCGAAATACAGTCAAAATTTTTACGGATCAAAAATGCCCCTGGACTAGGTCAACCGGTCGACCAGGAGGTCAACCGGTTGACCAAGTGATCGATCGGTACCTGAAAATGTTTAAAACTTCCTCCCTGTTTTAATAAGTCCCAAGCATAGGTCGACCCCGGGTCAACCGGTCGAGGGGATGACCTGTGCCAGATTCATTTTTAACGGTTTTAAAATCCAGATTTTTCCACTGGTGGACCGGTCAACCCACCAGTCGACCCGTTTAAAATCTGAGGATTTTGAACCTATGGGAGACAACACAATTTACTTTTATCACTATATCATTTTTGTACATTATTTGTGCTTCTTGTGATCTTCTTTTTGTAGACAAAATTCAAATATGAGGAGCCTATGTTGGGATTCAAATTATGAAGTTCCTCTATAAATGTTGAAAAAGGTTGGATGATCAATACAACACAAGCATACAAAGCAACAAGAAAAATCAACAAAGTTCTTATTCTTCCTTTAGCCTAAGAATTACACTTGCACATCTTGAGTATTAGGCTTCCTTCTTGATTACACTTGCACTTTTGAGTTGTAATATTTTCAAACAATGTGTAATCTTGATTGTAATTCTCAAATCATCCAAAACAAGAAATCCTTGTTAGTGTTCTTGTGGTAAGAACTGACTTGGTTGATTCTAGGTGTTGAAGAGTTTGGTGCTCTTCATTGTTGAAGAAGATTGTGGTAATCTTCATATGTGGTGTTGTAAGAAGAGTGTGGTATTATTCGAGGTAAATGATGTATTTGTTTGGTATCAATAAAATATTTTCCTTTTCGAAATCCATTCGGACATACCGGGTGGTAGAATATTAGGCCCTAGGTGGGTTGGAGCTCTATAAATCATTGTGTGTTGTTTATATTTCTGCACTTTTATTTCTTCATCATCTTCACATTCGAAAAAGAGGCACAAATCGAAAAATCAGGAAAAATCTATTCACCCCCTCTAGATTTTCATAGCCACTTGGACTAACAAGTGGTATCAAAGCCAAACTCTTTGGTAAAATCTTTGCGAGTAGGGAGGAGATTCATGACTACGAACGAAAGCTACCTCAAAACCGACGCCTCCACAAACAAGCCGCCAATCTTCGATGCCAACAACGACGCCTTTTGGAAGGATCGGATGGAATGCTTTCTACAAGGTTTCAGATTTGATATTTGGAATACGGTCATCGAAGGAATTGCTCAACCAACAAAGAAAATGGAGGATGGAACCACGGTTCTCAAAAGTCTCAAGGAATTCGATGATAATGATAAGAAGTCCTTCTCTCTCAACGGTAAGGCCTTAAACATTTTACATTGCTCTCTTATGGCTACCGAGTATAATAGAATTCGAGGGACAAGGTCGGCTCATGAAATTTGGAAGAAATTAGAAACCATTTATGAAGGTACTAAGAAAGTTAAACAAGCTAGAAAAACCATGCTTGTTAAAGATTTTGAAAACTTCATAATGTTTGAGGGTGAGGGGATTTCTAAAATGGTGGAAAGGCTTGATAACATAGTCAATCTTTTATTGGCTCTTGAAAAAATTATTTCGGAAGAAGATAAGGTTACTAAAGTCTTGAATGCTCTTCCTTGCTCATGGTCTGAAAAAGTAACGGCTATAACGGAGGCTCAAAATCTTGAGACTCAAGTTTGATGAGCTTATTGGAAATCTTCTTATATATGAAGTCTATCTCAAATAAAGGAATAATTTCAAACCATCCACCTCTCAATCGGGTATGAAACCTACACCTAAAGGTCTTGCTTCAAATTCAACTAATACATATGATGCTAGTGATGAGGAGGATGACGAAACCGCCGCCCTTGTTCAAAAATTTGCTAAATTTGTCAACAAAAACAAGGCAAGAAATGCTAGAGACAACTCTTGCTGCGGGAAACCCAGGCAATTTATAACTGATTGCCCAAAATTGGCAGAGGAGGAGAAAAAGAAGAAACAACCTTTTTCCGAAAAAGAAGGGTCTCAATGTTGTTTGATACATGTTTTTATCTTAATTTTGATGATTTTATTTTGTCACCAAAACAATGTTTTTAAAGGTTGTCCAAATACTCCTAAATGATCTAAAATGGTTTTAATATTTTCCGGAGTATTTCCTCAAGTTTATTTTTGATAATAATGGACAACACTTTTAATGATTTTATGTCAATGGGTTTTTACTCCTAAAACAAGATTTCTAAATGTTGTCTAAATACTCCCGATTGGTTTAAAATGTTTTTACTAAATTTTCGGAGTATTTCTTGAGTTTTATTTTCGACAAAAATTGGACAACATTTACATCTCGTGGTCGTCGGCGACCTGTGCCCCTATAGGCAACCCGTACTGAAGATGTTTTTAGAAACAGAAAATGAGATTTTAAGTAAAAACAAAGCGGAGTTGACCAACGCCGCCACGGCGTCAACCGGTCGGTCGGCCGACCGGCCGCCCAAATGGCCGTACTGCATGTTTGGTTTTGAAACAGAACAAAATCTCTTCATTTTTGATTAGGGGACCGGTTGAGACAGGGTCGACCTTGAAGCCTCGTCGGCCAAGGCCGCCTGCTGTTGAAATTTTCAAAGTGTTCTTATTTCTCTTATTTACGTGCATGCGGTCGCCCTGTGTATTGACAAAAAAATATGACCGTTTGACAACACATTTCCTTAAATTGTGGGATTGATTTCTAACAGCTATATTCTTGATTTTAATTGTATTATTCTGTAGATTTTCAATCCCCAAGAGGAGCCTATGCTTGATCAATCATCTCCTATAAATAGAGGAAGTTTTGGAGCAACCAACATACAATTGAAATACAACACAACAAGATACACTTCAAGCAAATACTTGGTCTTTCATTGTTATTATTCTTGTTGTAAATTTGCCTAGCTTATCACTTTCACATCCTTGAGGTCTAGGCTATTCTTGATTACACTTTGCACTCAAATTGTATTATTCATTATTGAGTTGTAATCTTGATTTTTGGTTATCATTCAAACACAAGATATCCTTGTGAATGTTCTTGTGGTAAGAACACACTTGGATGATCTAGGTGATAGGTGCAAGAAGATTGTGGTGATCTTCTTATTGAGGTGTTGAAGAATTTGGTATTCTTCAAGGTTGAAGATTGTGGTAATCTTCACAAGGTGCCGTTGGAGATTGTGGTAATCTTCAATAAGAGATTGTGGTAATCTTCAAGAAGAGATTGTGGTAATCTCAAAGGTGGTGTTGAAGAAGAGTGTGGTGCTCTTCAAGGTGTTGTAAGTTGAATTTGTATTAATTTTGGTAATTAATAAAAAAAAAATTTCTTTTTGAAATCCATCCCGGATATACTGGGGTGGTAGAGGATTAGGCCCTAGGTGGGTTGAACCTCTTTAAATCGACGTGTGTTGTTTACATTCCGCACCTTTATTATTGTGTTTGAGCATTTGGTTGTAAAAAGAGGGCTAAATCGAAAAGATGGAGATAATCTATTCACCCCCTCTAGATTATCGTAGCCGCTTGGACTTACAAGTGGTATCAAAGCCAAACTCTTTGGCAAGCTCGTTTCACATCGCGAGTGAAGAGAAACGATCGTTGGCTTTAAATATTTTGTATTGTTCATTTACTAATTTAGAATATGAACATATTGTAGGAATAAAGTTGGCACATGAAGTATGGCAAAAATTAGAAGTCATCTATGGAGTATTTGCAAATGAAAGGAATCAAACAAAAGCATCTACTTCTCAAGGTCATACAAGCTCAAATCTAAGGAACAAGCCTCCTACAACTTCCAACTATGAAGAAGTTGAATATTGTTTTATGGGCATAAATGAAGAAAACGAGGTATGTCTTAAACCCTCTACTTCCTATGATATTGTCGTTCAAAATGATTATAGTGATTTACAAAATGATTATGATGAACTTCAAAATGAATTCCAAAGCTTACTTGTTAGATACAAAAATTTGAAAAAGGAATTCAATATTTTGAAAAATGATAAGGATAGTTTATTTACTTCCTATGAATCACTATCATGTGCTCACACCACCACTCTTGACAAGGTTAGAAACCTTGAAAAAGAAAATAATAGTACTCTTGTTGAGAATATTGATTGCATGAAAAAGGATTTATTAAAATCCAACTTGAGTACCAATAAAATGTCCAATATTGTTGATATTCATAATTGTGATAAGGGACTTGATCATAAGCCTAATGTTGTTAATCATATGAAAAAGGATCAAGTCACTATGCATATTGGTCATTATGCTCCTAGAATTATTACTTGTTTTTATTGTGGCAAAAAGGGTCATACGGCTAATTCTTGTCGGGCTAGAAATAGCTCTAATTATTGTTGGAGACCTAAAAGTCTCAAAGCTAATCCTAAAGGACCCAAACACATGAGGTACCACAAAATAGTGTGTTATTAGGTACCCGTGAAGTAATAATCGGAGAAAATTCATGCCACCAAGAAAACATCAAATGAACGTTTCATTTGATCAAAGAAGGAGAAACTATTCTCAACAAAGCCAATTTCCAAGAAGAGCGTATAATCAAAAATGGGAAGAACACAATCCTTGGAAATGGCAAAGACATCATCAACAAGATGATTTTCAAAGAAGAAGAAACCATCAACAATGGGAAGGTAACCAACCTTGGAAATGGAGTAATCAAAGAAGTCATCATCAACAAAGTGACTTCTCAAGGGGAAGATATCATCAAGAATGGGAAAGACACAACCCATGGAAACGGCGAAATTGGTAAACCGTATCTCCCCATTTATATATGCATTTTATTTTTTTAATTCTATGCATGTTTTTAATTGTGTCTTAATTGCAAAATGAGTCTTCAAGTATTTATTTTTAATATAGGTCTCTTATATATTTATGAGTTTTAAAATTTTTAAAAGAGACCTTACATGATTTTCTAAAACTCTTGAGCATTTTATTAGACTTATGTGGCTTATTATCTCTTATGAAATCTTATAGCATAAGCTCTTTTTGATATCTCCTATTACTTGCCTACACTTGTATTTTCTATGCAAATGTTGTCTAAGAATTGTGTAGGATACATATTTCATACTCATTGGCTATTACGTCATCAAGTTTCTTAAACTATCGAGGTATGTCTACTCGTATTTTCCTTTAAACTCGATATTATGCTTATGCACATATCTTTCAAGATATTTCACTTTTAACCCCTAAGTGCCCCTAAATGATTTTGCAAATATTTTCTTTAAAAAAAGGCACTACTCGGTAAGTCTCGATTTTATCGTATATATGTTTTCCCAAAATCCATATTTGATGGATATAGTCCAAAATTATTTTTTTGCAAAGTTTTAAAACTTTTGGGGTGAAAAATCGAATTTTGGAAAATTCTGGAAAAGAAAAATTGCACTGGGACGGTCAAAGCAGGGGCGACCGGTCGCCCTGCACGTCGACCGGTCGCACCCTACCTCGACCGGTCGCCCAGAGCAATTTCTCAGATTAAAACGTTCTGCTCTTCATTTTTTGAAACAGACTCTCAAAATCCCTCAAACCTTTGTTGTGCGAAATCATCCCCTTTCTTTCAAAATCTTCAATTCTTCATCATTTTTCACGATTCTTGTTGCTAATCTTCTTATTTTCACAAGAATCTTACATATATGGCTCCCCCAAAGAATTCCACCGGTAGAAATCCCATCTCCAAGCGTAGAAGGGGCGGAGAGGGTCCTTCGAGAAATCGGCAAGAGGAAGCCGAACAAAGGGATATTCGAGCCGCTCAAAGAAACGTGGCTCAAGAAGGTGATGATGTTCAAAATCCCATTCTCTCTCGGGCCCAAATTACCGAGCTCGCGAACAATTTCGCTCCAAAATTGCCGTTGGGCGAAAGGTAAAAAATCTTTTGTTACTCAAGCTCCTAATTCCCACAATGTTCTTAATTTCATCAATAAGTATGCGGAATGGTATTATGAGGATTCGGGAATGGGTGGAAAATCTATTGCTCGGACTAAAATGTGTCGTTTTAGTTCATTTACAAATGAGTATCCTACTATTAGAGGATTTTTTGAGGAGCAAGGTTGGATGTATTTATGGGAGCATGCTTATTTGTTGTATGATGATGATATTATCCAACTCTTTTATGCCAATATGTGGGTTGAATATGATGTTGAAAGGAAGCCTATAGCCGTAAATTCACTTATAAGGGGTCGTCATTTTAGATGGACTCCCAATGATATTTGCCGGCTTTTACGTGTTAGAGAAGGTGGTTGGGATTATTTCTCTTGTGGGACTTGGAATGATGAAATGTTGGGAGTATCAATGAAAGAAGTGAAGACGTATTTGGGAGTATGGCCAAAGTATTCTTTGTTGGCAATGACACTTGAGCATCGTATTTTGTCGGTCATTGTCTCATATTGCATTTGTGGTAAGTCGGGAAAGATGCCTAGCAACATGGATTACTTTTTGACATATAAGATTGCTAGGAGGGAACCACTTAACTTTGGTGTCATACTTATTCAATGTCTAATCGAGTCCATCACTCAAGGTAATAAGAAGTTGGTTATGGGAAATTGGATTTGTAAACTTCTTATTCAATCTGAACTTCCTTCGTCGGAGTGTAACTCGGAAGTATTTCAAAATGACTTCGACATTGATAATATCTCCCAAATGGTCACGATGCGCAAGAATATGGACATCCGACCAACCAAAATGGCTAGAGGAAGAGGTCAAGAGTCCCCCGATCCTAATGACTACTTTGATGACGCCGAAGCCGCAAGATTGGCGGAAGAAGGCGAACCGAGCAATTCGGAGGGTAATACCGGTGCTCAACCGCCTAGGAGGTATACTCAAGCCGAATTTGATGAGATGAGGGCTTTTCATGAGACGAGATATGAGGCTTTGGAGCAAAAGACCTCCAAAATGCAAAAGTCTATCGGGAAGTTGAAGAAATTCATCAAGGACTTTATTCCTGGATCTTGCTTCTCCTCGGATGAGGAATGATATCCCCACCCCCTTTACTTTCTAGCATTTTCATTTATGATGCTTTGATTTTTGATGAACTTTTGTAAAACTCCTTTGTACTAATTTCTTAAAAGGGTTAAAATTGCAAGTTGATAATGACTTGTGGATGATCATTATTTTGATGGAGTATTTGATGGTAAAAATACTCTTATGGCATGGTTTGAATATTGGTATGAAGTACTTGATGGTAAAAGTGCTTCTCTTAATGCTTTGATCTTTATGCTTAGATGGATATGTTGGGACATTTGATACATGTATTGTTTAAAGCATGACATTACTTGATGGATGCTTTAATTTTTGGCATTTGTAATGCCTTGATCATTCTTAGCTTATATCAATTGGGTTGAACCCTTGAGAATCTACTTTGAGTTTCTTATTTGATGAACAAATGTTGCATATGGTGCATATGATCTTTTTGAGCTTTGGAATGAGGTTGATTGATGATATGAAAATTTTTGGCTTGAAAACCTTTACAAGGACTATATGCAACCTCTTTTATTTTTCACGCACACAAGGTGTTTGTTGAAATGTCGCTATGAAACTTTCAACTTCTACATGATTCTCTTGCTTCAAAATGTCTTAAAATCTTTTTGAAATCATGTTTTTAGCTTACTAATGAGCTTACGGATCTCTTATGTTTCAATTCTCCCATTTTCCTTGGATTATTATGCTTTAATTGATCAACGGTTAATAAACCGTCCCTTTGGCGCACTTTGATATTATTGTATGGTGTTTTCACCATTCTAACGTTCTTTTTGATGATTCCAAAGGGGGAGAAACAGGATATTGGCTCATTAGCTCAAAGATGCTAATAAAAGCTTGTCATAAAAGCTATAAGCTATGGCTCATAAAAGCCATAAGTTGTGATTTGTTTTTAGTCCAATGGTTGCTTGATGGACTTATATAACTGTTTAATGATGTTTTGTGACAGGGGGAGCTTATAAGCTCTTGAACAAATTGTAAAAGCTAAAGCTTTTAGCTTATGGAAAATTGCTTTTACATTATTCTTGACATGCTTGTTGATAGGGGGAGCTTGTGCTTATTATTGAATATAGTTACTCCCTACTTGGTTGCTTTAATATTTTTGGAAATTTTGGTTGCTTCCAAACTGTCAAATGTTTTTACCGGAAAATCATTTCTAAAATTGCTCTCTTAGTTTGTGTAAAAATTGTTTTGGTTTGTAATCATTAAAAAGGGGGAGATTGTTTGATACATGTTTTTATCTTAATTTTGATGATTTTATTTTGTCACCAAAACAATGTTTTTAAAGGTTGTCCAAATACTCCTAAATGATCTAAAATGGTTTTAATATTTTCCGGAGTATTTCCTCAAGTTTATTTTTGATAATAATGGACAACACTTTTAATGATTTTATGTCAATGGGTTTTTACTCCTAAAACAAGATTTCTAAATGTTGTCTAAATACTCCCGATTGGTTTAAAATGTTTTTACTAAATTTTCGGAGTATTTCTTGAGTTTTATTTTCGACAAAAATTGGACAACATTTCTGTCTCGTGGTCGATCGGTGCGCCTTTATAGGGCAACCAACTGAAAGATGTTTTAAAACAAAAATGAGACAGAAAAAACAAGCAGTCGGCCGGTCGCTCGGCGTCGATCAAGTCGGTCGACCGTGGCCGCCCAGTGTCGATGGTAGACTGCACATGTTTGGTTTTGAAACAAAACAAAATCTCTTCATTTTTGATTAGGGGACCGGTTGAGACAGGGCCGACCGGTCGAAGCCTCGTCGGCCGTGCGCCTGTTGAAATTTTCAAAGTGTTCTTATTTCTCTTATTTACGTGCGACCTGTCATACCTGTATTAATGACAAAAAAAATATGACCGTTTGACAATGAGACACATTTCCTTAAATTGTGGGATTGATTTCTAACAGCTATATTCTTGATTTTAATTGTATTTTTCTCAGAGATTTTCAATCCCCAAGAGGAGCCTATGCTTGATCAATCATCTCCTATAAATAGAGGAAGTTTTGGAGCAACCAACATACAATTGAAATACAACACAACAAGATACACTTCAAGCAAATACTTGGTCTTTCATTGTTATTATTCTTGTTGTAAATTTGCCTAGCTTATCACTTTCACATCCTTGAGGTCTAGGCTATTCTTGATTACACTTTGCACTCAAATTGTATTATTCATTATTGAGTTGTAATCTTGATTTTTGGTTATCATTCAAACACAAGATATCCTTGTGAATGTTCTTGTGGTAAGAACACACTTGGATGATCTAGGTGATAGGTGCAAGAAGATTGTGGTGATCTTCTTATTGAGGTGTTGAAGAATTTGGTATTCTTCAAGGTTGAAGATTGTGGTAATCTTCACAAGGTGCCGTTGGAGATTGTGGTAATCTTCAAGAAGAGATTGTGGTAATCTCAAAGGTGGTGTTGAAGAAGAGTGTGGTGCTCTTCAAGGTGTTGTAAGTTGAATTTGTATTAATTTTGGTAATTAATAAAATTCTTTTTCTTTTTGAAATCCATCCGGGATATCTTTGGGGTGGTAGAGGATTAGGCCCTAGGTGGGTTGAACCTCTTTAAATCGGCGTGTGTTGTTTACATTCCGCACCTTTATTATTGTGTTTGAGCATTTGGTTGTAAAAAGAGGGTTAAATCGAAAAGATGGAGATAATCTATTCACCCCCCTCTAGATTATCGTAGCCGCTTGGACTTACAAATGTGGATGTCAAAATGTGGGATGAACTTCTTGTAACATCTGATGAGGAAGAGGACACCGAGCATGGTCTCATGACCATAGATGATGAAAACAATGAGGTACTCTCTAACTCTTCCTCTTCTTCTTTAATTGATGATCTTCAATGTGATTATGATGATTTACAAAATGAGTTTAGAGATATGATTTGCAAATACAAGAATTTGAAAAAGGAGTATAACTAGCTAAAATTAGAACAAGACAAGTTATTTATTTCTTATGAATCACTTGATCATGCTCATTCAATTACTCCTGCTAAAGTTCATAGTCTTGATTCCGAAATAATTGCTCACTAAAGAGATTAAAAATTTGAAAAAAGATGTGCAACGTTTTAATTTAAGTACGGATAAAGTCACAAAAATTCTCGATGCACAAAGAAGTGAGCAATCCAAACTAGGACTTGATTATAAACCATTTCAAATCGGTTTTAAGAAAAATGACCAAGCTCCATTTCATACGTGCTAGTAGTCCGATATTATTACTTGTTATTATTGTGGTAAACATGAACATTTTGCTAGTAAATGTAAACTTAGAAATATCAATAGTCATTTTTGGAGACCCAAAGGTCTCAAAGGCTAACCCCATGGACCCCAAAATTATAGGTTACCTAAAAATAATTTATTTGTAGGTACTAGGGGCTATAACAATCACGGAAGATTCCAAATGGCTCGTGGACAGCGGATGTTCGCGACACATGATCGGAAAAGAAGAACTTTTTACCAACATCAAGCTCCAAGAAGAAGGAATGGTCATGTTCGGGAATGGCAAATGCAAAATTCTTGGCAATGGAGGCATCGGTAGTTCTTCTTCCTCTCTTAGTAATGTTTTATTAGTAGAAGGGCTTAAGTTCAATTTGATAAGTGTAAGCCAACTTTGTGATTCTAATTATGATGTTGTTTTTAATAAAGAAAAATACCTTATTCTTAAAAATGATAAAATTATTTGTGAAGGTAGTAGAAAAGGCAATCTTTATAAAATTTGTACAAGTGATTTGGTTAGTCAAAATGTTTCTTGTCTTGTCGCCAATAATGATTTAGCGATTTTATAGCATAGATGACTTGGACATGTTGGATACAAAAATTTACAAAAGATTTACAAAAATCAACATGTCAAAGGACTACCCAAATTAAATTTTGACAATCTTGGCTTATGTGATATTTGTTGTTGGGAAATTTATTGTTTAGATTTTGATGAATGCCATGTAAAACTTAGACTAGAAAGTTGGCACCCCATTTTCTTTGTAATTTGCATTGTAATAGATAGAAATTTGTTCGAAATGAGTCAAACGGCTATGCCTGGATATGCAAGAAGTCAATCGAAGGCTAAAATGAAGACTCATTTGTGAAGCGATTGAGTTTGGCAAGGAGGAGAAGTCAAGAACTCGAATGAAGGAGTAGCGACTATGATACATCTGTTGTGAGAAGTGTCGACCAAGTCAACTCAAGACAAACAAGTCAAGTTGAAGTGAGATGAGTCTTCCAATGATTAGGAGTGACTCGAAGTCACCTGGGGAAGTTAAGAAACTATGATCAAGTCAAGACAAGCTGAAAAGTCCGTTGCATAGAAGTCAAGAAAGTTACTTAAATAAGTAATACTTCCATGTCAGTAATATTCTAAAGTGCTCGATCCCGAAGCGTGCAAAAGGAATAAACCAATGGGAAGCACGCACCGTGTCGGACTACGAAAAGTCAAGGTTCATTCAATACGAGGTAATGTCAATTTCAAGGACTCGCAACAAGACAAGCCAATGACCACTAGTGTCTTTTGAAATCGATCTATCTCTTCAACGGGCGATTTTTGAAAGAGCACTATAAAAGGCAAGAGGAATCAATTTGAGAAGAGGTTACCTTGCATACAGAACCACGAACTTTCAAGTTATTATTTGAGTTGAACCTGCAAAAATATTCTCAAGTTATTCAAGCAAAATCCTCAAGCCTAAACTTGAAGGAAATCGATCCAACACCAAGTCATGAAGGAAATATAACCTCATCTTGTTGAAGAGAAACTTTTGAAGAATCAAAAGGGTCTACATTCCAAGGAGGATTGTAGAAAGGTTCAAGGTCGAACCGTCTCAAGTCATTGGAGGGCTTCGTGATCAAATCCAAGAAACTTGAGCAAGTGAGCTTTTAGTAGCAAAGCCCATACCCTGTGAAGAAGGTTCTAGTCGTCGAGAAGCCACCGTGTGACCAAGGCATCTCGGATCGAGTCCCAAAGGATCAAGTCACTTTGTGTGATCAAGACTTGTAGCCGGGTGATAACCACTCAGACTCGATCAATACTTAGTGGATTCCTCCAGGAGTTGGAGAAGAGAGGAGTAGAAGAATTACCCCATCTTCGAACCTCTATAAAATTTATTGTGTCATTTACATTTCAAAGATTTACTTCCGCATATCATTTAATATCTGGATAATTTGCTATCCAATTGATATTTAACAAAGTGCTAAAACCAAGTGTTAAAACTAACTTAAACCAAATTCAAGGGTGTTAAGTCTTCCAATGAAAATCTCATCACAACCAAGTTAAGTATTAGACTAAACGCAAACTTAGTTATTCTATCAAAAATCAACAACAGTGCATTGAGTGGCTAACTCTGCTGGTTAACTAACTTAGTTGTCCATCAAGGACATAACTGTGAAATCAACTCTGAGCTTATTTAAAAAGGACTAAATCGAAAAGTTGGTAAGGTTTATTCAACCCCCCCTTCTAAACCTTACTTACACCCCTTGGGACCTACAAGTGGTATCAGAGCGGTTGATTCATTGAGCCTTCCGCACTGGTTACTGAACTAGATCTCCAATCTTTCAAAGAAGTCTTTAACACTTGTTCTTACGAAACCCATTTTCAAATCATCAAAGTTAATATCGTGGAAGCAAATTTAACACGCATTCCTATGTTCACCATTGAGGAATTTGATAACTGGAAAATATGTATGCAGGCTCATCTATCAGCTTTAATGATGAGATGTGGATAGTGATAGAGGATGGGCCACTACAAATAATGAAGGTGAACACACGAAGGAGAGTGCAAGAGAAGGCAAGAAGAGGAGGTTGCTCCTCTGACCAAATATGGTTGAAAAACAAGAGCCGAATGGACAAATGATGACAGAAAAAGATACAATCTTGACAACGTGGCCAAGGATATACTTTACAAGACTTTGGACAAAGCCATGTTCAACAAAGTCAAATCTTGCAAGACAGCCAAAGAAATCTGGGATAAATTAACCTTAATTTGTGAAGGATCTGAACAAATTAAGGAAAACAAATTATCTGTTGTTGTTCAAAAATTTGAAAACTTCAAAATGCTTGCAGGTGAAACAATGGACCAGTTGGATGCTAGATTTACTGAAATCACAAACGAGCTATCAGCACTTGGGAAAGAATACACACAGAAGGAGATGTGTATGAAGATACTAAGAGCCTCCCAAATTGAGTGGGAAATGAAGACCATGGCTCTAAGGCACTCGATGGACTTATCAAAAACGTCCAATCATGAACTATTCTCAGACCTCAAAGCTTATGAGTTTGAGCTGATAAGAAAGGATCAAGAGGAGATAGTTGTACCCAAAACAGCTGCACTCATAGTCAAGGAAGGAAAGAGAGCTGAGACCAAAGAAGTCATTGACCAGGAGGAAATTGCCTTAATGGTTAAAAGATTCAACAAGTTCTTCAACAAGAACTACAAAAGAAACAAAGGTGAATCCTCCAGAAGACACTCAGCTCCCTCCAAGTCAAGGGAAGATAGACCACCAAAAAGAGCAGAGTACCAAAAGGTCGAATATCAAAGAGCTGACAACCCAAGAAATGAGAGAGCTGATCAAAAAGTTGAAAACCTGTGTTGGAATTGCAGACAACCAGGACATTTCGCAATTAACTGTCCATATCATGTAGTCAATAAATACATGAATGAAGAAGAAAGGAAAGTCTTCGAAGAAATAAGACAAGAAAAGAAAAGGACAATGTTGGGTCTGCCGAGGTTGAAACAACTAAGTCGAATGATCAAAGATTAGAGTAGTGAAGCGACTACTCAAGTGACTCGAAGAAGAAGCCTTAATGTCATCTAATGGCTAAGAACAAGATCAACCTGACCAAGAAGATGAGGTACACTCTAACTCATCTCATTCAAATTCTAGTGATAGTGATTGTGACACACACACTACATCACACACTGATCTTTATGATTCATTAGGCAAAATGATGAAAGATTTTGAGCACATTAAATCCTCACACTCACTATTAAATGAGGAAAACAGCCAACTCAAAAGCCACTCACAGTTGACTAAGGAGCTGAGTACTCTAAGTCACTTAGCTGATGAGAACAAAGAGCTGAAGGCTGAGAATGCTAAACTAATAGCAGAGATAGCTGCTACAGAAAAGAGAGAAAATGATCTAAAAAATGTGATTGCTTCATTCACAAAGGCATCTAAATCATTGGATGACCTTATTATGAGCCAAAAAGGATGTGGAGACAAGAAAGGCATAGGATTCAATTCATGTGTGCATAGTCAAACACCAAGAGAGATATTGGAAAAAGGATCTTCAAGTAATGAAGCATCTCAAAAATCCAAAACACCAAATATTGCACACAGATTCATTTCTAAGCACAATCACAAACAAACTGGCCTAGGATATAAAGGGAAAGGAAAACGGCCGATTGAGTATCTTTGAGGACAAATGAGAAGAAATCCAAAGCAGAGTTCCTCAGCAAACTCTAAACAGAAAGTACTCTGTGAAGAAGAAACAGAGCTACCAGAATCCCTAGAAGTTCTATCAAAGGAAAACAAATGATGGGAATGGTAGAAACTACCCAAGTCAAGCTGATTAGAATAATGTGAAATATCAGCCAAGACCTATGGAGTACATGCCAAAATGGCAAAGACCTAGAACTCAGCAAAGGTCATTCCAAAGGCAACAAAGCCATTATCAGCACACATATGCACCCAAGCACTACACTCAGAGATATCATAATTACCCAAAGAAGGCAATTGCTAAAACACACACACAGGCATACATACAAAAGAGACAGTTGTATGAACCTAAAGCCCCTAAGCAATTTGCTAAAGTGAATTATGATTATGGCACAGATAGATGGCAACCCCTTAGAGTCAAATCATTTGGCTATAGGTTGGTTGGTTCATCTTACAAAGACTAACCCCCCCAGGACCCGGATAAGTATGGGTACCTAAAAACTAATTTCCTTGATTGCGAGTTCAAGAGAAATGTAGTGAGTGCCAAGAACCTGGTACATGGATAGTGGCTGTTCCAGACACATGACAGGAAACAAGAAAAATCTATCAAAGTTCAAGGAGATTAGAGGCGCAAAAGTCATATTTGGAGGAAATGAAGCTCCAGTGGAAATAAGAGGCACTGGATCCATCAAGAAAAATGGATTAGAAATCACGGATGTTGCATATGTTGAAGGCCTCAATTTCAATTTGTTAAGCATCACCAACTCGTGACAAGGGCTATAATGTTGGATTCAACATGGGAGTGTGCCAAATCAAAGACATCAATCAAATGAAGTAGTGTTGCAAGGATCCGCACAAAAGAACATGTATGTGGTAGATCGTCGATTGCCACACCAAGCACTTGTTTATTAGCAAAGAAATACAGCCAAATCAAGTTGGGTGGGCACAAGAAGTCGAGTCACCCGAATTTCAAGACAATTAACAAGCTTGCAAGGAGTAACCTTGTAGAAGGACTCCCGACTCGAAGATACAAGAAGGAAAGTGTTTGTGATGCATGCGGATGGGAAAGCGATTAAATCATCATTTAAAGAGAAGTCAAGTCCATCTTCAACAAGGATATTGCATCTACATCGCATATGGATCTATTTGGTCCTGTTGAGCCAGCCAGTATAAGTGGAAAGAAATACACTCTAGTAGTGGTGGATGATTATTCAAGATATACGTGGACAATTTTCATGTGTAAAAAGAAAGAAACCTTGCGAAGTTACCCACGGTGATGAAAAGAGTTCAAAATGAGAAGAGTCAAACCATTATAAAGATAAGATCGTGCAGAACCGAGTTTGTAAATGGAATAATAACTCAGTATTGTGTTGAAAATGGTATTGCTCATGAACTATCTGCAGCCAGGACTCCACAGCAGAATGGAGTTGCAGAAAGGAGGAACAGAACTCTCAAGGAAGTTGCAAGGACCATGTTAGCTGAAGCAGGGCTGCCTAAAAGATTTTGGGCTGAAGCCATAAACACTACATGCTATACTTAAAATAGATGCATGATAAACAGACAGCTGACAAAGACTCCATATGAAATCTCGACAGGGAGAAAGCCAAATGTTGCATACTTTAAAATATTTGGTTGTAAATGCTTCATCCACAACAATGGGAAGAATAATCTAAAGGCATTTGATGCTAAAGCTGATGAAGGTATCTTCTTGGGATACTCAGCTGAAAGCAAAGCCTATAGAGTGTTGAACAAAAGGACTATGGTCACAGAAGAGTCTATCCATGTGGTTTTTGATGAACCTAATGTAAATGGAGAAGACATTGAAGAGTTAGCTGATAAACTGAATCAGCCAACTATACAAAAGAGTCCCTTTGTTGAAGCTGAAACTGGAGTAATTAATCAAGGTGAAGATGAGATAGCTGAATCTCAAAGACAGCTGGAAAATTTGCAACTAAGTGATGATAAAAGAGCTGCTCAAGACAACACAACTGCAAGACGACTGAACCCAGCTAACTTACTCCAGCCAGATGTGATATGGCTAAGAGACCATCCACCAGAACTAGTCATTGGAGATGTAAGAGACGGTGTAAGAACCAGATCCAGAGCTCAACAAGAAGCAATGTTCACTTGCTTTATTTCCCAAATAGAGCCAAAAGATGTGTCCCAAGCATTGGATGATGCACATTGGATTCAGGCCATGCAATAAGAGCTGAATCAGTTTGAAAGAAACAAAGTATGGGAATTGGTTCAAAGACCAACTCATCAAAATGTTATTGGCACAAAATGGGTTTTCAGAAACAAAAAGAATGAAGAAGGTTTTGTGGTAAGAAACAAAGCAAGATTGGTAGCCAAAGGGTATTGCCAAGAAGAAGGAATAGATTTTGATGAAACCTTTGCCCCTGTTGCAAGACTAGAAGCAATAAGGATGTTTCTTGCCTATGCTGCTCACAAGAATTTCATTGTATATCAAATGGATGTAAAAATTGCATTCTTGAATGGATTATTGGAAGAAGAAGTCTATGTTGAACAACCTCCAGGATTTGAGCAGAAGACTCTTGGAGATAAGGTGTACAAGCTCAAGAAAGCTCTATATGGATTGAAACAGGCACCAAGAGCGTGGTATGATACATTATCTCAATTCCTAACAGATAATGGATTCACCAAAGGCAAAGTGGATAGAACACTCCTCAGAATTCAAGATGGAGAGAGCATACTGCTTGTTCAAATATATGTGGATGACATTATATTTGGATCTACAAACAAAGAGCTGTGTGATAAATTCTCAAACCTCATGCAAGGCAAATTTGAGATGAGCATGATGGGAGAGCTGACATTTTTTCTAGGACTTCAAGTTAAACAGCTGAAGGATGGAACCTTCATAAGTCAAACAAAGTATACCATAGATTTAATGAAGAAATTTGGTATGATAGAGAAATCTTCTGTGAAAATACTAATGAATACATCAGTCAAGATGGATATGGATGCAGATGGCAAGCCTGTGGATCAAACAAGATACAGAGCACTCATTGGTTCACTGCTCTATCTCACAGCAAGTAGGCCAGACATCACCTTTGTTGTAGGTGTATGTGCAAGATTTCAATCTGCACCAAAAGAAAGCCATATGACTGCAGCTAAGAGAATTCTAAGGTATTTGAAGGGATGTCAGGAAGTCGGCTTGTGGTATCCAAAGGAAGGAGGATTCAAGCTTATTGGTTACTCAGACTCTGACTATGCTGGATGTAGAGTGGACAGGAAGAGCACTTCAGGCACATGTCAAATGCTTGGAAACAGACTGGTTTCCTGGTTTAGCAAGAAGCAAAACTCAATAGCCACATCCACAGCTGAAGCTGAGTACATAGCTGCGGGCAGCTGTTGTGCCCAAGTCTTATGGATGAGACAACAACTGAGAGATTATGATGTTGAAGAAAGAGAGATTCCAATTATGTGTGATAACACAAGTGCAATTGCAATCACTCAAAAGCCTGTGTTACATTCAAGAACAAAGCACATTGATGTCAGATATCATTTCATAAGAGACCATGTTGAAAAGAAGGACATCACCTTGGAATATATCTCAACTGATAAGCAGTTAGCTGATATATTCACAAAACCCTTATGTGAATCAAGATTTGAAGAACTCAAGCATGAATTAGGGTTAATTGAGCTGAGTTGACACTCAGAAGACTCAAGGAAAAGAGATGGAACGTGAAAAGATGAAAGAGAGCGAAACTCTTGAATCAGCTAAGTAAATCAGCCGTATCGGAGAATCAGCTGCATCAAGTTAGCTGACAGCTGAGTACCTATGTGAAAAGAGAGAAGAATTGAATTAGCTAAGAAGCAAGCTGAGTCATTTATGAGCAAAGTAACAAAAATGCAGTCATTTCTACTAAGCAGGAATGTTATTAAAGAATGACGTCAGCGTAATTATGACGTGTACAGTCAAAAGCTGCATACCAAGCTTATGATTGGATATAAATGCTGCCGCATTAAATGCGAGAAATTAAATGTTAATTGGCGTGCAAAATCTGAGTCGTTGATCTCAATCTAATTTCAAAAAACGTCCGTACGTCCTTTCATAACCCATACATATACCATT
This sequence comes from Rehmannia glutinosa, assembly GCA_016081115.2. Classification (NCBI taxonomy): domain Eukaryota; kingdom Viridiplantae; phylum Streptophyta; class Magnoliopsida; order Lamiales; family Orobanchaceae; genus Rehmannia; species Rehmannia glutinosa. The sequence goes on along the minus strand of CM071936.1, from coordinate 80,949,295 downwards.
TCGTCCATTTTTCTCTCACTTTACACAAACTGTTCATCTCTCCCAAAAGAAAAGAAATAAAATTCTCTCTCGAAACCCTACATATTTTCAAAGCACATTTTCAAAGTTTTGTTCGGTAAATCTTCAAGAAATGGCATCTACTTACGATTTTGTTAAGTTGGGAAAATAAATCCACACTGGGTCTACCGTGAATTTTGAAGGAATGATCAAACTGGGGTTCGACGAAACCCTTGTGAAGAAAATAGCTGAGAAAGTAGCTTAAGTCCTGGGCTGAAACCCTTTCTCACAACGGAGTTTCAAATGACTACGTGCGGGAGGTCGCGCATTCTATGTGAACGCCGGAAGTTCACGACGAGGCATCAAGTCCTCTTCACGGGAAAGAATTCACAATCACCGCCAAGGATTTGGCAACACTATTTGCTACCGGCGAAAGGAGTGTCGGAGATCTATGAAGTCGATGTAAACCTGGCCGGCCGCATGGAAGGAAGTGGCCAAACCCGATCTTTGCGAAGATTGTCTACACAAGAACAAGAAGCCAAGGAAGATTACCATAAGTCGTTGGACATTGTTGCCAAGTGTGTAGACATCAAATTTGGAAGCTTTAATCGCCTATCCAAAACCAAGCCGATCGTGATGGTCGCGATCATGGAGGAGAAGAAGGTAAACTGGCCGAGTTTGTATACAAAAAGCAGATCTGCCCAAAAATCGGGAATAAGTCCTTCAAGGAAGATGGATCGTTCGGAGGATCTTTGGGGTATGGCCTGGTGATTGGCCGATTGATGGAGGTGAAAGGTGTTCCTCTCCGACATGGAAAGGCGTTCCATGTTAACAAAAAGATGTTCCGATCAAATCTCTCCTGAGCACGAAGAGAGCTTATGCCAAGAGGGCGGACACAAGTGAGGGGGAATCACCGACCCCGAAGAAACAAGCATTGTCTCCTCCCCTACCAAGAAGAAAGCCCGTTGCCCTGCAAAAGAAGATCATGCCCTGCAAAGAAAGAAAAAAAAACCGCACTCCCCTGCAGTACCGAGTCACCCGCCCGCAGCCGTGTCTCCCGCCCCTCGCAGCCAAAATGGAGAAGGAACCGTTAATCCTTCTCCGGTAATTAAGAAGAAGAGGATCCCTTTTACAACAAGGAAGGCGGTGCCTCTAAGACAATCAAGGCATTTACCTTTGACGAACCTAGGAAGTGGAACCGAGATATTTCTCTGGTGAAAACCAAAAGAAGAAGAAGACCCAAATGTGTAGTCAAACAAAACAACGAGAGCAAGAAACGAAGCGGTGAAAAGAGAACGATTCACTGTCGACGACAGGTTGTGTCCCCACCGCGAGAGATCTTTGTGAGGTAGTTGAGCAAAGAAGTCTGCAGTACCTCAATCCCCGAGAGTGAAGGACAAAGCCAGCGGATGACGATGATGATTTGATGATACTATCCCTACCATATCCGGACATCCAAAATCGTCATGAGAACGGAGAAAGTGGAAGTTGAGTCACTCTAGGGTGCGGTTTGAACACCCGTGAGTTTATTGAGGAGGAAGAGGAACTATTCGTGTTCCTTGAAGTTGGCGATCTTTGCAAGCCCTGATGAGGATAAACTCGCATCAACATGTTACAAATTCGAAAAAGAGAACAAACAAAGTTAGGGCAAAGCGAGAAAGGCTCGTGAGAAAGCCGATTCTGTCCCCTAACTGGAACCACCGATCATACTCATCCACATCTTGACATGCTTTCAGAGAGCGATGAAGATCCGGACTCCTTCTGCGATCAAGAATTGAGATGCAAAGAAGCCATGCGAATCCAGGATCCTACATGAGCAACAATGGGAAGGCCCTGGAGAGTCTTCAAAATCACAAATGGAGATTGATCCTATGGGAGTCTTTGCAGCAGATTGCAAAATCGTTGTTGCTGCGACCACTTCCCCATCTCACTCGATGAAGGCATTAAGGAAATCGGGCGATGAAACCGGGAACTTGGGGACCCAAGTCGAGCCAACCCCTACTAAAGGTGTCTTACCACCCGCCCCAACGGCCGACAACTCACAGAAATGCCGAGTCCGGAGAAGAGTGACCCCATTCCAAGTCACTCACCGGTGTGCTTGGTGAGGGGGAACTCCTCCACCGCAGCCTAGGCTCTCGGAGAATCTGCGGTGACTCCACAACGAATCTAGGGCGAAGTGGAGAAGGAAAAACAAACCGATACACATCAAGTTGTCATCGACGAGGCTCGATGGCAGTTGAGACTGTCTCACCAAGTCCCAACTACTCGCAGGCCAATGACGCGCTTTGCAAAGAGAGGCACATGATGGATCTCGCCCGGGAGTTAACACTGGGCAATGAAAGTGCAATCCATGGAGTTGAGACTCCAGTGGATGCCACCTCTGAAGTCCCCAAGACAAAATGAGATCGTCGAAGGGATTGTCCAAGGCCTCGCCGCAGCTTGAGATTGCGGGAGGTATCAAGGCCTACGGGAGGTTGAGACTTCCCGAGGTAATGAGGCGAAACACGAACATCCCTCCTACTATCATCGATGAATCCGAGAAGGAGATAAGTGCCCTTCATGATTCCCAAGACAACCCGCACGTAATCCTTTTCTCGGGATCCGAAGGTGAAGATGAGGTGAGTCATCCCCATTGCAAATCCAACCGACTCAAATTAAGGATGTTCTTCCCAACATGAGTCAACCGAATTCAAGGTTGCTCGTCAAAAGTTCAATTTTGATGATGAGCCACCCTTACAAGTCTCATCATCGTCCGATGATGCTACCGATACGAGGCGAGACTGCATAACTCATATGGAAAAACCACCGAGACCGACGAAGTTGTTAAGACAAAACGAGGCTCACCGATCGGTCAATACCACAACAGACCCACTAAATCGCGATCAATCAGCTGCAGCTCCCAAAGTCGCAGCGAATCGACTCAACCAGGCACATCACGGCCACAAGTCACGATTGAACAATTCCCTATGTTCGTGATGATGCATTTGAACAAACTTTCCCTTTCACATTAGAGCTGCTGATCTTGATGAAGAATCAGCTAGAGATCAACAACGTTTCCATAGACCTGATCCAGTCATTCCCACAGATACCATCGTCCCAGCAGATTTTGATTTTGATGTTGCTTGGCCGCCAGCTAAGACAGAGGTGACAGCTGAGGTTTGAGAAGTCTTCAAGGCAATATTTGAGGAGATTGAGAAGATGGAAAGGCATCAGGCCTCATTGGATATGCGGCTGGATAACAGAGATGCTAATCTTACGGCCGATCTGCGTGGAATCATAGTCAAGATCCGTGAATGGTGGCAACAGCAGCAGATAATGCGTGTGGAACAAGTTCGATACTTCAAAGCATTGTACAATAAGATGCTAATCTGGAGTGCTGATAATGCTGACATGAAGAAGATGATGCAAGAAAACATTGATAGAATGCATACTTCTCATACCACAGAAATGGAACTGTTGCGCGAATTTCATCGCAAAGAACTTCTCGCAGCGTAGAGAGAACATGAATGAAAAATTCAGCCTTCTTATGGCCGAAATGAAGTTGGTGACAACCGAATCCAATGCCACTCGCCGACTTTGAGCAAATACTCCGATGGAATCAGCGAACTCGGCTATCGATCGCCTAGATTTCATGCTTGCGGCATGTTTCAGGGTTCCTCTCTCCTTTGATGATGCCAAAAAGGGGGAAGAGGAATAGCTAAAGACGTTGAAAGGATCCGCACTGAGAAGAAGAAGGACGCAGGAAAAACGGAGAAGACAGCGAGCGTAAGAAAGAAAAGGGAAAATCAGTTGAGGAGGAAGGTTCAAGGACATGACTTTAATGGTTGCTAGAACCCCTCAACAAGACTTGTCACACCGACATAATCAAGAAACTTCCCGGTGACCTGCGCTCCAACACTGTTGTGCCCATGTCCGAGAAGAGAAAAATAGTAGAAGCAGAGATGACGGAGATTGAAAGAAAAATGGATGCCCGTGCGATGGACATACTGAAACAATATGGAGGCATTCCGGCAGGAAGAGATATTGATGCCATTTTAGACGTTGGAACCGAGCCGAGATCTGTTGATGAATTCAAGACGCTCGTATCCGAGGGATACTCGAGAACATGACCATGGCCCAAGTCAACTCAAGACAGCCAAGTCAAGTTGAAGTGACTCCGCTGTGAAGCAGCTGAGTATGGCAAGGAGGAGAAGTCAAGAACTCGACAAGGAGTAGCAGATATGATACAGCTGTGAGAAGTGTCAGTCAAGTCAACTCAAGACAACCAAGTCAAGTTGAAGTGACAGACGAGTCTTCCAATGATTAGGAGCTGACTCGAAGTCACCTTGGGAAGTTAAGAAACTACAGTCAAGTCAAGACAACTGAAAAGAGTCTGTTGCATAGAAGTCTAGAAAGTTACTTAAATAAGTAATACTTCCATGTCAGAATATTCTAAAGTGCTCGATCCCGTGCGTGCAAAAGGAATAAACCAATGGGAAGCATCGCACTGTGTCGACTACGAAAAGTCAAGGTTCATTCAATATGAGGTAATGTCAATTTCAAGGATCGCAACAAGACAAGCCAACGACCACTACTAGTGTCTTTTGAAAATCGCCTATCTCTTCAACGGCGATTTTTGAAAGAGCACTATAAAAGGCGAGAGGAATCAATTTGAGAAGAGGTTACCTTGCATACCTGAACCACGAACTTTCAAGTTATTATTTGAGTTGTAACCTGCAAAAATATTCTCAAGTTATTCAAGCAAAATCCTCAAGCCTAAACTTTGAAGGAAATCGATCCAACACCAAGCTGTGAAGGAAAGACAACCTCATACTGTTGAAGAGGAAACTTTTGAAGAATCAAAAGGGGTCTACATTCCAAGGAGGATTGTAGAAAGGTTCAAGGTCGAACCAGTCTCAAGTCATTGGAGGGCTTCGTGATCAAATCCAAGAAACTTGAGCAAGTGAGTCAGAGTAGCAAAGGCAAAACGCCTGTGAAGAAGGCGAGTCGTGCGAGAAGCCGACTATGTGACCAAGGTATCTCCGGATCGAGTCCCAAAGGATCAAGTCGGTTGTGTGATCAAGACTTGTATCGGACCGATAACCACTCAGTACTGATCAATACTTAGTGGATTCCTCCGAGTTGGAGAAGAGAGGAGTAGAAGAATTACCCCATCTTCGAACCTCTATAAAATCTATTGTGTCATTTACATTTTAGCATTTACTTACTGCATATCATTTAATATCTGCTGATAATTTGCTATCCAATTAATATTTAACAAAGTGCTAAAACCAAGTGTTAAAACTAACTTAAACCAAATTCAAGGGTGTTAAGTCTCCACAATAAAATCTCATCACAACCAAGTTAAGTATTAGACTAAACAATTGAGTTATTCTATCAACACTCGAAGTGTTGAGTGGCTAACTCTGCTGGTTAACTAACTTAGTTATCCATCAAGGACATAGCTGTGAAATCAACTCTAAACTTATTTAAAAAGGACTAAATCGAAAAGTTGGTAAGGTTTATTCAATCCTCCCTTCTAAACCTTACTTACACCCCTTGGGACCTACATTTGTTAAAAGAACAAATTAGTTAAAAGTAGTTTTAAGCCCAAAAATAAAATTTCCACAACCAAGCCTCTACAATTACTTCATCTTGATTTGTATGGGGATATTGGCACCGAAAGTCTTGGAAAATATTATACCTTTGTTATTGTTGTTGACTTTTCTAGATATACTTGAGGTATTTTTCTTGCAAATAAAAGTGATGCCGCTAATGAGTTTGCTAAGATGTGTAGACTTATAGAGAATGTTAGGAAAATTTATGTTTAGATTTTGATGATACCATGTAAAACGTAGAATAGGAAGTTGTCACCCCATTTTCTATGTAATTCAACTTGTAATAGATAGGGCTGAATAAGCTGAGTTGGAGTCAGCTAAGTTGATGATTACTAGAATTGACTGAAGATTGAAGAGAAGACCGAGCTGTGTGAAGCCAGGAGAAGGATCACTCAAGTGACAAAAAAGATGTCTCAGTCAGCTGACTGACAGCTAAGTCATTCCACAATGATTGGAATAGAATGTTAAAGGGGTATGCAGCAGACAAGACTTGGAGAAAGCTGAAAGAGATCCGTTGTCAACACAAGTCCAGGTTTTGCCAGAAATAGGCATGTGTTAGGGTGCCAGCAATAAAGCTGTTTTGTTGAAAGAGTGCAAAAAGCAAGGAACCACTGGGATGTACCTGAAAACCTGCAAAGACTAAGGAAAGGCTCCAGAGCATTAAACTCATGGTATGATCCTCATTAATGCTGCAAGACAAGACAAGTCAACAACTTACGAGTGAGATTTGAAATATGTGTCTATCTCTTCAACGGACATAATTTCAAATCTACACTATAAAAGGCTGAGGAAGCAAGTGAGAGAAGGTTACCGAGTTCATTACAAGCATACAAGCAATCAAGCAATAACCTGCAAATACTCTCAAGCTTTCATAGATATCCTCAAGCCAAAATTCGAAGGAACTCAATCTAACACATTCAGTGAAGGAAAGATTACTTCATCAGTTGAAGAGAAAATTTGTTTAAAGAACAAAGGGGTCTACTCTCCAAAGTTGAAGGAGAAGTAGTAAGGTTCAAGTTCGAACCCGAGGCTTTGGGCTCGTTGAAAGACTGTGTGATCAATTCCAAGAGTTCGAAGGAACTGAAGTAGCAAGACAGATTGTTTTGTGAAGAAGCTGAGTCCCAGGAGCAGCTGGCTGTGTGGTCGAAGGTTACTCGGACTGTTGACCGCTTTGTAACCAAGATCTTGTTACTTAGTGGATTCCTCCAGGAGTTGGAGAAGAGTGGATTAGAGGAATTACCCTATCCTCAAACCACTATAAAAATTGCTTGTGTCTTATTTACTTACAATACTTTCATTTCTTGCATATCTTTTATATATGCTGTTAAGTTATAACTACTGAACTCAACTGATAATAACTATTGCTAAAACAAGTATTGTAAAAAAAGTTTAAAACAACAAGGGTGAAAAGTCTTCCACTGAACAAAAACCAAATCAACTGTTATTTTAAGTGTTAGCTGATACCAGTTGAGTTATACTATCAACAACTCAGTCGATTGTTGAGTGGGTAACTTTGCTGAGTAAGCGAACCTAGTTGTCTCTCAAGGACTAAGCTGATTTGTGTTAACTCTGAAAATATTTAAAAGGACTAAATCAAAAATTTGGTAAGGTTTATTCAACCCCCTTCTAAACCTTACTACTCACCCCTTGGGACCTACAAGTTGTATCAGAGCGGTTGGTTCATTGAGCCTTCCACACTGGTTACTGAACTAGATCTCATTCTTTTTCAAAAGAATCAATACTTGAGTTTTTAAAGCTTTTATTTCAAAAGCAAAGTTATTATCATGGAAGCAAATCTAACTCGCATTTCCATGTTTACTATGGAAGAGTTTAATGACTGAAAAATTTGTATGCAGGCTCATCTACCAGCCCTACACGATGAGATGTGGCTAGTGATTGAGGATGGGCCACTGCAAATTGTAAAGGTCAACACTGCTGTAAGAAGAGCACCTCCTGCTGAAGGAGAAGATATTGCAGCAGAGTCCAGACTTGCTATGGTTGAAAAGCCTCGTTGAAAATGGACCAACAAAGATAGAAATAGATACAATCTTGACAATGTCGCCAAGGACATTTTTTATAAAACCTTAGATAAGGCTATGTTTAATAAAGTCAAATCTTGCAAATCAGCCAAAGAAATTTGGGAAAAACTTACTTTGATTTGTGAAGGATCTGATCAAATCAAAGAAAATAAATTAACTCAAGTTGCGACAAAAATTTGAAAATTTTAAAATGATTGCAGTGAAAGTCCGCCCACCGGATGCCGTTACAAAAATCACCAATGAGCTTTCAGCTCTGGTAAAGGAGTACACACAGGAGGAGATGTGTATGAAGATTCTAAGGTCCCTCCCAGCTGAGTGGGAAATGAAGGTCATGGCTCTGAGACATTCCATGGACTTCTCCAAAACATCTAACCATGAGCTATTCTCTGATCTCAAAGCATATGAGTTTGAGCTAAGAAGAGAGGAACATGAAGAGACAGTTGTGCTCAAGACAACTGCACTTATGGCCAGTGAAGGAAAGAAAGTTGAGCCAAAGGAGACAATAGACCAGGAGGAGATTTCTCTAATGGTAAAAAGGTTCAACAAGTTCTTCAATAATAACTACAAAAGGAACAAGGGTGAATCCTCAAGAAGACACTCAGCGCCCTCCAAAGCAAGGGAGGACAGGCCACCCAAAAGTGCTGAACATCAAAGAACTGAATATCAAAGAGTTGATAATTAGAGGACTGATAGAGCTGAGTTGCAGAGAGCTGAGAACCTGTGTTGGAACTGTAGACAACCAGGACATTTTGTTGTTGACTGTCCTTATGCACCAGTCAACAAATACAGAAATGAAAAGGATAGAAAGGTCTTCAGAGAAAGGAGACAAGAAAAGAAGAATGTCATGTTGGCTGCTGAGACTGCTGAAACAGCTAAGTGCAAGGAACTAGCAGACTCAGAGAGTAGTGAAGTAGACTACTCAAGTGATACAGAGAAGAGGCTTTGATCTATCTCATTTCCAAAGAACAATATTCAAAAGATCAAGATGATGATGTACACTCTAACTCATCTCTAACTCATCTCCTTCTGATTCTAGTGATAGTGATTGTGACACAAACACTTCATCACCCACATATCTTTATGATTCAATTGGCAAAATGATGAAAGATTTTGAGCACATCAAAACCTCACACACACTATTAAATGAGGAAAATAGCCAGCTTAAATGCCAAAATTCACAGCTGAGTAAAGAGTTGAGTACTCTAAGTCACATAGCTGATGAGAATACAAAGCTAAAGGCTGAAATTGCCAAGATTCAAGCAGACTTAGCTGCTACAGAAAAGAGGGAAAATGATCTTAAAAACGTGATTGCTTCATTCACTAAGGCATCCAAATCACTGGATGAACTTATAATGACTAGAAAAGAAAGTGGTGACAAGACAGGCATTGGATTTAATTCTTTGTGCATGCCCAAGTCCCAAGAGTGATAATGGAAAAAGGATCCTCAAGCAATGGGGGAATCCAAAAATACAAAGCACCATATGTTGCACCAACACCCACTCAAAACCACAATCACAACCATATTGGTCTTAGATATAAGGGAAAAGGCAAGAAGCCAGTTGAGTATGCTGCCATGACAGCTGAAATCAAATTCAGAAAGGTCCATCAGCAGACTCCAAACAGGAAATACTCTATGAAAGCTAAACAGAGCTACCAAAAGCCCCAGAGATTTCAGCAAAGAAAATCATATGATGGGAATGGTAGAAACTATCCAAACCAAGCTGATTGGAATAACCAAGTGAGATATCAGCCAAGACCTATGGAATACAAGCCAAAGTGGCAAATACCTCAACCTCATCATAGGTCATTCCCAAGGCAAAAGAGCTATTATCAGCACAAATATGCACCCAGGCACAAAACCCAACAAGCACAGAAATTCCATTATTACCCCAAGAAAACAAATACTCAAACAAACACACATGCATACAAACAAAAGAGACAGTTGTATGATCCTAAAACCCCGAAGCAATTTGCTAATGTGCATTATGATTATGGAACTGATAGATGACAACCTCTTAGAGTCAGATCATCTGGCTATAGGTTGGTTGGAACATCTTATAGCACTAACCCCTCAAGACCCAGGCATGGGTACCTAAAAACTAATTTCTTTTATTGCAGGTTCAGGGAGCAGCTGAGTGCCAAGGAACCTGGTACATGGATAATGGTTGTTCCAGGTACATGACAGGAAACAAGAGAAATCTGTCAAAATTCAAGGAAATCAAAGGTGCAAAAGTCATATTTGGGGGAAATGAAGCTCCAGGGGAAATCAAAGGCACAAGATCCATAAGGAAAAATGGATTGAAAATCACAGATGTTGTATATGTTGAAGGCCTTAACCTCAATTTGTTGAGCATCACCCAACTCTATGACCAAGGCTACAACGTGGGATTCAACATGGGAGTTTGCCAAATCAAGGATGCTGAATCAAATTAAATTGTGGTTCAAGGAACAAGGCAGAAGAACATGTATGTAGTGGACTGGTCAACTGCTACACCAAACACGTGTCTACTAGAAAAGAGTACAGCCGAATCAAGTTGGTTGTAGCATAAGAAGTTGAGTCACCTGAACTTCAAGACAATCAACAAGCTTGCAAGGAGTCATCTCATGGAAGGATTTCCTGACTTAGTATACAAGAAAAAAAGTATTTGTGATATATGCCAGATGGGAAAGCAAATCAAATCATCCTTCAAGGACAAGCCAAGTTCTTCTTCAACAAGTATATTGCATCTATTGCATATGGACTTATTTGGTCCTATTAAACCAGCTAGCATCAGTGGAAAGAAATACACCTTAGTGGTGGTGGATGATTATTCAAGATATACATGGACTATTTTTATGTGTAAAAAGAAGGAAACCTTGCAGAGATTGCCTCAACTGATGAGAAGAGTTCAAAATGAGAAGAGTCAAACCATTATTAAGATAAGGTCTGATAGAGGAACTGAGTTTGTCAATGGGATTATAACTCAGTGTTCTGTTGAAAATGGTATTTCTCATGAGTTATCAGCTGCAAGAACTCCACAGCAGGATGGAGTAGCTGAAAGAAAGAACATAACTCTCAAGGAAGCTGCGAGGACAATGTTAGCTGAAGCTGGATTGCCTAAGAGATTTTGGGTTGAAGCCATCAACACTACTTGTTACACTCAGAATATGTGTATGATTAATAGGCAATTGTCCAAAACTCCATATGAAATTTGGACAGGAAGGAAGCCAAATGTTGGATATTTTAAGATCTTTGGATGTAAGTGTTTCATCCACAACAATGGCAAAGACAACCTGAAAGCTTTTGATGCTAAGGCTGATGAAGGTATTTTTTTAGGATACTCAGCTGAAAGTAAAGCTTATAGAGTGTTGAACAAAATGACTATGGTCACAGAAGAGTCTATCCAAGTGATTTTTGATGAACCCAATATGAATGGAGAAGACATAGATGAGCTAGCTGAGAAGAAGAATCAGCCAACTATGCAGAAGAGTCCCTATCCTAAGCAGATGTAAGAACACTCAATCCTGATGAAGATGAGAGAGCTGAATCTCAGAGACAGTTGGAAAGTCTGCAGTTGAATGATGATGAAGAAGCTATTCAAGACAACTTAGCTACAAGACGACTGAATCCAACAGACTTACTCCAACCAGATGTGAGATGGCTAAGAGACCATCCACATGAGCTAATTATTGGAAATGTTAGAGATGGAATAAGAACTTGATCCAGAGCCAACATGAAGTCATGTTTACTTGTTTTATTTCCCAGATAGAGCTTAGAGATGTGTCTCAAGCATTGGATGACACACATTGGATTCAGGCTATGCAAGAAGAGCTGAATCAGTTTAAAAGAAACAATGTTTGGCAATTGGTTCAAGGGTCTACCACCAACATGTTATTAGTACTAAGTGGGTATCTAGAAACAAGATGAATGAGGAAGGATCTGTTGTAAGAAACAAAGCAAGATTGGTAGCCAAAAGGTATTGCCAAGAGGAATGTATAGATTTTGATCAAACATTTGCTCCTGTTGCTAGATTGGAAGCAATTATGATGTTTCTTGCTTATGCCGCACAGAAGAAGTTCATTGTGTATCAAATGGATGTGAAGAGAGCATTTTCGAATGGACTTTTGGAAGAAGAAGTCTATGTTGAGCAACCTCCAGGTTTTGAGGAGAAAACTATTGGAGATAAGGTCTACAAGCTCAAGAAAGCATTGTATGGATTGAAACAAGCACCAAGAGCCTTGTATGACACATTGTCTCAGTTTCTAATTGACAATGGATTCACCAAAGGCAAAGTTGATAGAACACTCTTCAGAATTCAAGATGGGAGAGTATATTGCTTGTTCAAATCTATGTGGATGACATCATATTTGGATCCACAAAGAAAGAGCTGTTTGACTAGTTTTTAAACCTCATGCAAGGGAAGTTTGAAATGAACATGATGGGAGAGCTGACTTTATTCCTGGGTCTTCAAGTCAAGCAATTGATGGATGGAACTTTCATAAGTCAAACCAAATACACCAGAGATTTAATGAAGAAATTTGGTATGAAGCAAAATCCCATGAACACATCAGTCAAAATGGATATGGATGCAGATGGCAAAGCTATTGATCAAACCAGATATAGAGCTCTCATTGGATCATTGTTCTATTTAACAGCAAGTAGGCCAGACATCACCTTTGTTGTAGGTGTATGTGTTAGATTTCAATCTGCACCAAAAGAGAGTCATATGACTTCAACCAAGAGAATCCTAAGGTATTTGAAGGGATGCCAAGAAGTTGGCTTATGGTATCCAAAGGATAGAGGATTCAAGCTGGTTGGTTACTCAGACTCAAACCATGTTGGATGTAGAGTGGACATGAAGAGTACATCAGGTACTTGTCAAATGCTTGGAAATAGATTAGTTTTTTGGTTCAGCAAGAAACAAAACTCAATAGCTACATCCACAGCTGAAGCAGAGTACATAGTTGCAGGCAGCTGTTGTGCCCAAGTTCTATGGATGAGGCAACAACTGAGAGACTATGATATAGAAGAAAAGGAGATTCCAATTATGTGTGATAACACAAGTGCTATTGTAATTACACAAAATCTAGTATTGCATTCAAGAACAAAGCACATTGATGTTAGATATCATTTTATAAGAGATCATGTTGAAAAGAAAGACATCACTTTGGAATACATCTCAACTGATAAACAGTTAGTTGACATAATCACTAAACCATTATGTGAATCAAGATTTGAAGAGCTTAAGAATGAGCTAGGTTTGATTGAGCTGAGCTAGGAGACTCAGAAGACTCAATCAACAGAGTCAAGTAGAGAGAAATGAAAAATTAGCAAATTTTCATTCTCCAGCCAAATGAAACAGCCAAGACGGGAAATCAGTTGTATCGAGTTAGCTGACAGCTGAGTGATCATCATGTGAAGAGAGAAGCAGAGTTAAGTCACTTTTGGAAGATAGCTGAGTTATTTATGAGCTAAGTGATAAAACGCAGTCGTTTTTCTGCGAGTGGGAATGTTTTTGGGCATTACGCCATCGTAATTATGGTGTCATAATAAAGTATGTATGCATTTAGTCTATGATTGGATATAAATGTTGATGCATTTAATGCGGGGAAATTAATGCGGTTTCAAGCTTTTAATCAAACTGTTGATCTTGATCAACCTTTTCTGTAGGTCCCAAGGGGTGTGAGTAAGGTTTAGAAGGGGGGGTTGAATAAACCTTACCAACTTTTCTATTTTAGTCCTTTTAAAATATTACAGTTAAATACAAAATAAGTCCTTTGGGGACAAAATAAGTTAGTTAACCAAATAGAGCGAGTTAGCCACTCAACGGACTCGATTGAGCCGTTGATAGAATAACTCACTTGTTTAGTCTAAACCTTAACTTGGTTTGTGATGAGATTTTCAAATAAGACTTAACACCCTTTAATTTGATTTAATTTGTTTTAAACACTTGATTTTAGCACTTAGTTACTTATCAATTGGATAGCAAATTATCGCAGATATAAAGTGATATGCGTAAATAAAATGCTTTGAAATGTAAATGACACAATAATTTTTATATAGGTTCAAGATGGGGTAATTCTTCTACTCCTCTCTTCTCCAACTCCTGGAGGAATCCACTAAGTAATGATCGAGTACAAAGTGGTTATCGCCTAGATACAAGTCTTGATCACACAAACCGACTTGCTCCTTTGGGACTCGATCCGAGATGCCTTGGTCACACAAATTGGCTTCTCATCCGACTCGGCCTACTTCACGGGCGGTCGTCTTGCTACTTGACTCACTTTCTCAAGATTCTTGGATTTGATCACGAAGCCCTCCAATAACTTGAGATTGGTTCGACCTTGAACCTTTCTACACCCTCCTTGGAAAGTAGACCCTTTTGCTTCTTCAAAAGTTTCCTCTTCAACAGTTTGAAGTTGTCTTTCCTTCACACTTAGTGTTGGATCGATTTCCTTCAAGATTTAGGCTTGAGGATTTTGCTTGAATAACTTGAGAATATTTTGCAGTTACTGATATGAATAATGCTTGTTATCTCGGTATGCAAGGTAACCTCTTCTCAATGTAATTCCTCAAAGATTTTATAGTGAATTTTCAAAAATTTGCCCGTTGAAGAGATAGGCTGATTTTCAAAAATCACTTGTGTTCGTTGGCTTGTCTTGTTGCAGTCCTTGATGTTGACATTTCCTCGTATTAAATGTCTTGCAAAGATTGCAAAGATTTCCGACACTCGTGCGCAAAGAGTTTCCCATTAGTTCGTTCGCTCCTTTTGCACACAATCGAACTAATACTTTATCTCGACAACTATAGCAGTTACTATTCTCGAGTAACATTCTTGACTTTAATCAACGGATCTCGTTCAGTTGTCTTGATTTGACTGCAGTCCTTTATTCCCCAGGTGACTTTGAGTTAGCTTCCAATCAACGGATGACTCATCTGTCACTTTAACTTGAGACTTGGCTTCTTGAGTTGACTTGACTGACTCTTCATACAGCTGTATCACAGCCGATACTCCTTCAGTCGAGTTCTTGACATCTCTTCCTTGCCACACTCAGCTGCTTCACAGCGGAGTCTTCATTCTAGTCTTCAGTTGACTTCTTATATTCCCAAGCATAGCTGACTTGACTCATCCCATACGGCCCTATCTATTACAATACAAATTACAAGGAAAATGGGGTGCCAACTTTCTAGTCTAAGTTTTACATGGCATTCATCAAAATCTAAACAATAAATTTCCCAACAATTTCCCCCTTTTTGATGATGCCAAAACTTAAATACATACAAACAATATGCAAACATCAAAGATACATACAGACAATGTAGTAACAAGGAATGTATGCGTAGAATCAATCTTTTTATTTATCATAACATTCTTGTCCTTTACACAGCTGTTTACAAAGTGTATCATGGCAATCAGAGCATACTTATATATACGCAAAATATAGATTTTTCATTAAATGTACAGAAGACTTACATACATATGTATTTACAAAAGTAAAATACATGAAGGGGTTAGCAGCAGCACTTCATCGCCTTCGATGCCTCCTTTTTCTTCTTCAGCTCTGTCTTCGTCAGCTCTCTTCCTCTTCTTTTCATCTTCAGATGCTTTCTTCTTTTCGTAAGCTCTCTTCGTAGCTTCATCTTTTCTTTTTCTTTCCTGTCTCTCTTGCCACAGCTGAGTTTGCCTTTTATTTTCTTCTTCGATTTTTTTGACATACTCAGCATTTTTCCTCTCCACTTCCAGATTGGCTATAGCATCATATCCAGCCCAGTAGATCCTTCCTTTCTTGCCTGGATCTACATATTCAATATTTTTAGGTAGAGGTCTAGGTTTAAAACCTCCACCTTCACCACTTCTTCCTTCTCTTCTCGGCATATATTGTACCGGAGTCTTTTTCTTACCAACAGGGTGATCAAGCTAGTAGTCTCCGTGCTGTCACCTTCTTCTTCGCACACCTGACTTCCGACCTTTCTCCCAGTACAAGTCTCAGGCTTGGGCTATGGACAAGTTTTTGAAATATCCTTCGGACTCGAGCGTTTTGAATTCTTCAACAGATCTTGGCTCTTGTCCGTCATCTGGAATGGCATTTTTCCTGTCGGAATGCCTCCGAATTGTTTCAACATTTCTTCAACACGGGCATCCATTCTCTTGTCGAAATCCTCCATCTCTGCTTCTACAATCTTTTTCTTATGAGACATTGGCACAGAAGAGTGATAGAGCGCGGTAGTCACGAAGTTTGCTTGATTATGCTAGTGACATGACCTTGCCGAGGGTTTCAAAGAAGCATTAAGGTCACATCCTTTGACCTTTCCCCCTCAACAGCTTTTCCTTTTTCCTTCATCTTCTCAACAGCTGTGTCTTTCTTCTCTACAACAGTTGTCTCTTTTTCCTTCTCAACAACCGTCTCCTTCACTATCTTCAGATATTCCTCTTCCCCCTTTTTGGCATCATCAAATGAGAGGGGAACCCCTGGAAACATCCCGGCAAGCATGAAGTCCATCTGATAGTGACTCGCTTGAGTCCTGCTGCGAGTATCTTTCAAAAATTCTGAGCGGGTGGCTTTGGACTCGGCTGCCACCAGATCATTTCAGCCATAAGAAGGCTGAATTTGGCATTCATATTCTCTTCTACGCGCAGAAGTTCTTTTTGATGAAATTCACGCAGCAATTCCATCTCAGTTGTATGGGAGGCATGCAATCTCTCCATATAGGTTTGCATCCTCGTCTTCATGTCAGCATTGTCAGCACTCCAGATCAGCATTCGGTTGTATAGTGCCTTGAAGTAGCGAACCTGCTCGAGACGCATGGCACTCTGCTGTTGAGACCATTCCCTTATTCTAACCACCACTCCCCTCAAGTCTGCTGTGATAGTGGCATCTCTGTTGTCCAGGCGCATGTCGAGAGAGGCTTGGTGCCATTCAATCTTCTCAATCTCTTCACAGATCTTCTTAAAGATTTCACGCATCTCAGTTGTCTGACTTGAGTCAGCGCCGCCACTCTGCATCGAAGTTGAAATTAGCTGGCACAATCAGTCGGAATAATGAGGTCTTCTTGGATGGTGTAGAGCTTTTGTTCTCTTGCAATCTCTTCTTTGAGCACGGGCAGCTCGCGAGAGAAAGGAAACACTTCTTCATATGCATCGTCTTGCACTTGAGTAATTGTTCGCGAGGTGGTCACTGCTGCAGCTCTAGAAGCTTGCGCAGTTGACTGTGATTCAGTTGGGGCCTTTGATGGTATTGACCCAGCTGGCTGAGCCTCAGTTGTCTTAACAGCTTCTTCGGTCTCAGCTGGTTTGTCCTTTTGAGTTTGTTGTTCCTCGGCCATATCAGTAGCATCATCGGAAGATGATGAGACTTGAGGGCTTGGCTCATCATCAAAATTGAATGTTTGACGAGCAGCTTTGAAATTTGGCTTACTCGTACTTGGAAGAACATCCTCACCGAGTCTTTTTGATGTGCAAAGCAGGGTGGACTCGGCTTCATCTTCGATCCCGTAAATGATATGTCGTGGTTGTCTTGGGAATCATGAAGAGCACTAATCTCCTTCTCAGATTCTTCAATATGAACGGGAGGGATGTTCTGCATTTCTGTCTCTTTACCCAGGGAAGTCTCAACCTCCCTTAGACCTTTGTTACCTCCTGCAGTCTCAACTGCAGCAAGGTCTTGTACATTCCCTTCGACAGACGCAGTTGTCGTAGGGTCTTCTGCAGTGGCATCCACAGGAGTCTCAACTCCATGGATTGCACTTTCATTGCCCAGTGTTAACTCCCTGGGCGATCCATCATGTGTCTTGACGTATCGACGCTAGCGTCCTTAGCCGCAAAGCTTGGCACTTTAGCCGAGACAGACTTAATCGTCCGAGCTTAAAGACAACTAACTTGTCGTTGTTCTTTTTCTTTCTCTTTCTCCACTTTGCCTCCTTCCTTCATTGTGGAGTCATCTCGCAAAGATCCTCCGACCTAGCCGGTGGAGTGAGTTTCCCCTCACCGGCGCACCACCGAGTGACGATGGTGGGGTCACTCGCTCCGGACTCATTTGTTTCCATTGAGTGTTCACCGTAGTGGGGCAGGTGGTAAGACACCTTCAACAGGGGTTGGCTCAACTTGGGTGCCCAAGTTCCCAGTGTCATCGCCAAGTCCCTTAGATCCGTCCTCTGAGTGAACTGGGGAACTGGTTGCAGCAATAACTGTGGCAATTTGTTGTACCACTCCCAATGGATCAATCTCCAGCTGAGATTTAGAAGACTCTCCTGGTCCTTCCCTCAGCTGTTGCTCATGCATTATTCTGGATTCCAGTATGGCTTGTTGCATGTCCAACTTTTTTGTTGTAGCCATGGGATCCAAGTCTTCATCACTTCCCGAAAGCATATCAATGTGATGATGAGCATGGTCGCTGGTCCCAGTGAGAGGACAAATGCTGGCTTTCTCACGAGCTTCTGTTTCCTCAGCTGCTCTGGCTTTTTCTTGTTCCTTGCAAATTTGCAGCATATTTATGCAGTTATCCTCATCCAGGGCCTGCAGTACAGTGTCAATCTCAAGAAGCTTGAAAAGCTCCTCTTCTTCCTCAATTTACTCAGGGTGTTCAAACTGCACCCTTGAGTGACTCAGCTTCCATTTTCTCCATGCTCTCTAACGATTCTGGATGTCTGGGTATAATGGAGAATACATGATTATATCATCATCTTCATCCTCTCCTTGTTGCCCTTCTTTTTTAGGAATGGAAGGCAACATACTCTCCGCTCGCTCCTTCAAGAAGATCGGGGCGATGGAGACACAACTCTTTCATCAGGAGATTTTGATGTCTTCTCGCCGCCTCTTCTTCCTCGGTTGTTCTATCCGTAGCTGGGTCTTCTATTTGCCTTTGTTGATCGGCCTCAAGCAGACTTGGTCGTTTTCATCAACAACTTCTCGAGATCGCACTTCTTCAGCCTCTCGAGATTTTCTCCACCGAGTGGCGACTCACTGTCTTCTCAAGCTCGAGCGCTTGGTGAGTCTTTTTCTTTTTTTGTCCTTACCGAGAGGAAGTTCTGTTCGGATACTTTTTCCTCGTATTCCTTGGCGGCGGGGGCCATGGATCTTTCTTTGACTGAGGTGATGCCTTTCTTGGTTTGGCAGTCCTATTCTTTTTGATGGTCAGAGAAGGTATTTGGGGTTCTTTCTCCACCTCGGCTGCGTGGGCAGGAGACACGGCTGCAGGGGCAGGTGCGTCTATTGTCTTTGTTGCGGGGCGCTATCTTCTTCTTTGCACCGCATGGGCATCTTTCTTCTTTGGAGGAGGCAACAATTTGTTTCCTCGGGTCACCGATTCCCCTCGCTTGTGTCCGCCCTCTTCGCATGGGCTCTTTCCTGGCTCCCCGAAAGGTTAGCCCTAAACATCTTCTTGTTTACATGGAATGGCTTTCCATGTTGAAGGGGAATGCCCTTCACTTCCATCAAGTGGCCAATAACTAGGCCATAGCCGAGTGATCCTCCAAAGGATCCATCCTCCTTGAATGACTTATTCGTAACATTCTGGCAGAGTCTGTTGTATACGAACTCAACCCAGTTAACTTTCTTCCCTTGCATGATCACAGCCATGACGATCGCTTAGTCTTTGATTGATTGAAACGCCAAACTTCATATCCATTTTGAGACGACATCCATCGCTTGTGATAGTCGCCCTTCAAAGAATTTCTTGTCACCGTGTGTAGACTACTTTTGCAAAGACACTCGGGTTTGGCTACTTCTTTCCATGTAGCAGCCAAGTCCACATCGACCGTATATCTCCGTCATACCCTCCGACGGTAATAAGCGAAGCTCCAAGGTCTTTAGCAAATGATCATGATGTCCATGCGGTGGATGGAGGACTTAATCCCTTCGTCCTGCACCTCGATGTTCACATAGAACTGTGCCACCTCTTTCAGGTAGGTGTGCGAGTATTCTATCGTCAAAAAGGCCTTAAGCCCAGATTTTTTCAACATATCTGCTATTTTCTTCACAAGGGTTGCATCCGAACCCTGCTTAATCATGCCTTCAAAATCCACTGAAGAACCTGAGTGGATTTGCTTTGATAACTTGACAAAATCGGTCTTTGGTGCCATTTCTAGAAGATTCTACCGATTAAATCTTGATCAACTTGCTTTGAGAACATGTAGGGTTTTCGAGAGAAAAGAGACTTGCTTTCGTATTTTTGAAGATGAACAGTTTTCAGTATGAGAGAGAAAACTGAAAGAATGAGTATATAAGGGTTATGAAAGGACGGGTTTTTGGATTTTGAAATTTGATCGAGATCAACGGCTCAGATTTAGCACGTCACATTGCATTTAATTTCTCGCATTTAATGCGGCAGCATTTATATCCAATCATATGCTTATTGTGCAGCTTTTGACTGTACCCGTCATTATTACGCTGACGTCATCCTTAAAAATATTCCCGCTCATTAAAAACGACTGCGTTTTTGTCACTTAGCTCATAAATGACTTAGCTCACTACACAAATGACTCAACTCTTCTTTTCTCTATTTGTATAGTGACTCAAATTGTCACCGACTCGACATAACCGACTTTTCTCGACTTTACGATCACCGGTTCACTCGGCTGATTCATGAGATCTGCTCATTTTTCATCTTTTCACGTTCCATCTCTTCTCATTGAGTCTTCTGAGTATCAACTCAACTCAATTAACCCTAGCTCATGCTTAAATTCTTCAAATCTTGATTCACATAAGGGTTTGGTGAATATGTCAACTAACTGTTTATCAGTTGAGATATATTCCAAAGTGATGTCTTTCTTTTCAACATGATCTCTTATAAAATGATATCAGACATCAATATGCTTTGTTCTCGAATGCAACACAGATTCTGAGTGATTGCAATAGCACTTGTGTTATCACACATAATTGGAATCTCTTTTTCTTCAATTTCATAATCTCTCAGTTGTTGTCTCATCCATAAGACTTGGGCACTACAACTGCCCGCATCTATGTACTGCTTGGTTTGTGGATGTGGCTATTGAGTTTTGCTTCTTGCTAAACCAGAAAACCAATCTGTTCCAAGCATTTGACAAGTTCCTCAAGTACTCTTCCCCGCAACTCTACATCCAAAGATAGTCGAGTCCGAGTAACCAATAAGCTTGAATCCACCTTCCTTCGGATACCATAAGCCAACTTCTTGGAATCTCTTAAAATATCTTAGGATTATCTTAGTTGTAGTCATGTGACTTTCCTTTGGAGCAGATTGGAATCTTGCACATATATACCTACTGCAAAGGTGATGTCCGGCCTTCTTCTTTGTTAGATAGAGCAAAGATCCAATAAGTGCTCAGATCTTGTTTGATCTACTGACTTTACCATCCGCATCCATGTCCATCTTGATGATGTATTCATTGGTATTTTCACGAATACTTCTCTTCCATACCAAATTTCTTCATTAAATCTTTGTTGTACTTTGTTTGACTTATAAAGGTTCCATCCTTCACTTTGTTTAACTTGGTCGCCCTAAGAATAATGTCGCTCTCCCATCATGCTCATTTCAAATTTGCCTTGCATGAGGTTTGAGAATTTATCACACAGCTCTTTGTTTGTGGATCCAAAAATGATGTCATCCACATATATTTGAACAAGCAATATACTCTCCCCATCTTGAATTCTGAAGAGTGTTATGTCCACTTTGCCTTTGGTGAATCCATTATCTCATCATAAATTGAGATAATGTATCATACCATGCTCTAGGTGCTTGTTTCAATCCATATAGAGCTTTCTTGAGCTTGTACACCTTATCTCCAATGGTCTTCTGCTCAAAACATGGAGGTTGCTCAACATAGACTTCTTCTTCCAACAATCCATTTAAAAATGCACTTTTCACATCCATTTGATATACAATAAAGTTCTTGTGTGCAGCATAGGAAAGAAACATTCTTATTGCTTCTAATCTTGAAACAGAGCAAATGTTTCATCAAAATCTATTCCTTCTTCTTGGCAATACCCTTTGGCTACCAATCTTGCTTTGTTTCTTACCACGTAACCTTCTTCATTCATCTTGTTTCTGAAAAACCATTTTGTGCCAATAACATTTTGATGGGTTGGTCTTTGCACCAATTCTCATACCTTGTTTCTTTCAAACTGATTCAGCTCTTCTTGCATGGCTTGAATCCAATGTGTGTCATCCAATGCTTGTGACACATCTTTTGGCTCTATTTGGGAAATAAAACAAGTGAACATTGCTTCTTGTTGAGCTCGATCCTGGTTCTTACACCATCTCTCACATTTCCAATGACTAACTCTGGTGGATGGTCTCTCAGCCATCTCACATCAGGTTGAAGTAAATCAGTTGGGTTTAGTCGTCTTGCAGCTGTATTGTCTTGAGCAGCTCTTTCATCATCATTTAGTTGCAGATTCTCCAGTTGTCTTTGAGACTCAAAGGCCTCTCATCTTCATCTTGATTGATTGCTCCAAACAGACTTCAACATAGGGACTCTTCTCGCATAGTTGGTTGATTCAAATTATCGCCTAACTCTTCAATGTCTTCTCCATTTACATTAGGTTCATCAAAAACCACATGGATAGACTCTTTTGTGACCATAGTCCTCTTGTTCAGCACTCTATAGGCTTTACGTTCAGCTGAGTATCCCAAAAATATACCTTCATCAGCTATAGCATCAAAAGCCTTTAGATTATCCTTGCCATTGTTGTGGATGAAGCATTAACATCCAAATATTCTAAAATACCCAACATTTGGCTTTCTCCCTGTCCATATTTCATAGGGAGTCTTTGTCACCGTTTGTTAATCATGCATCTATTTTGACTATAGCAGTGTGTTGATGGCCTCGGCCAAAATCTTTTAGCGACCCACCTTCACTAACATGGTCCTTGCAGCCTTCCTTGAGAGTTTTGTTTCTTCTTTCTCGCTACTCCATTCTCACTTGGAGTCCTTGTCAGATAATTCATGAGCAATACCATTTTCAACACAATACTTGAGTAATTATTCCTTTGACAAACTCAGTTCCTCTATCATACCTTATGTTTATAATGGTTTGACTCTTCCCATTTTGAACTCTTCTCATCAGTTGAGGTAACTTCTGCAAAGTTTCCTTCTTTTTACACATGAAGATTGTCCATGTATATCTTGAATAATCATCCACCACTACTAAAGTGTATTTCTTTCCACTTATGCTAGCCGCTCAATCGACCAAATAAATCCATATGCAAATGATGCAATATCCTTGTTGAAGATGGACTAGACTTCTCTTTGAATGATGATTTGATCTGTTTTCCATCCGCATGCATTACAAACACTTTATTTCTTGTATATCTTGAGTCCGCAATCCTTCCACAATAGGACTCCTTGCAAGCTTTTAATTGTCTTTAAATTCGATGATGACTCGGCTTCTTGTGCCACAAACCCAACTTGATTCGGATGTACTTTTGCTAACAGACAAGTGCTTGGTGTGGCAGTCGACCAGTCTACCACATACATGTTCTTTTGTCTTGATCCTTGCAACACTACTTCATTTGATTCAGTGTTTTTAATTTGGCACACTTCCATATTGAATCCAACATTGTAGCCCTTGTCAGAGAGTTGGCTGATGCTTAACAGGTTGAAGTTGAGACCTTCAACATATGCAACATCTGTGATTTCTAATCCATTTTTCTTGATGGATCCAAAGGCCTCTTATTTCCCCGAGCTTCATTTCCTCCAAATATGACTTTTGCACCTCTAATCTCCTTGAATTTTGACAAATTTTTCTTGTTTCCTGTCATGTGTCTGGAACAGCCACTATCCATGTACCAGGTTCCTTGGCACTCAGCTATTCCTTGAACCTGCAATCAAGGAAATTAGTTTTTAGGTACCCATGCTTGTCTGGGTCCTGAGGGGTTAGTGCTGTAAGATGATCCAACCAACCTATAGCAACTATCTCAGCTATTAGTTTTGCATTTTCAGCCTTCAACTCTTTGTTCTCATCAGCTATGTGACTTAGAGTACTCAGCTCCTTAGTCACCAGAGTTTTGGCTTTTTGAAATGGGTGTTTTCCTCATTTAATAGTGTGTGAGGATTTAATGTGCTCAAAGTCTTTCATCATTTTGCCTAATGAATCATAAAGATCGAGTGGGTGATGAAGTGTGTGTGTCACAATCACTATCACTAGAATCGAGTGAGATGAGTTGAGTGTACCTCATCTTCTTGGTCGAGTTGATATTGTTCTTTAGCCATTAGACAATCATTGCTTCTTCTTCGAATCACTTGAGTAGTCACTTCACTACTCTCTCGAGTCTGCTTTTTTTTTGACTTAGTGTCTCGGCGATCTCGGAACAACATAGCCTTTTTCTTTTCTTGTCTTCTTTCTTTGGAGACTATTATTTCTTCTTCATTCCTGTATTTATTGACTACAGGATATGAACAGTCAATAGCAAAGTGTCCTGGTTGTCTACAGTTCCAACACAGGTTCTCAGCTCTTTGATCAGTTTTTTCCGTTCTTGGGTTATCAGCTCTCTGATATTCAACCTTTTGATGCTCAGCTCTCTTGGGTGGCCTATCTTCCCTTGACTTGGAGGGAGCTGAATGTCTCCTGGAGGATTCACCCTTGTTTCTTTTATAGTTCTTGTTGAAGAACTTGTTGAATCTTTTAACCATCAAGGCAATTTCCTCCTGGTCAATGGCTTCCTTGACATCAGCTCTCTTCTCATCCTTGAATATAAGTGCAGTTGTTTTGGGTACAGTTGTCTCCTCTTGATCCTTTCTTCTCAGCTCAAACTTGTAGGCTTTGAGGTCTGAGAATAGCTTATGGTTGGATGTTGTTGTGAGGTTCATTGAATGTCTCAGGTCCATGACCTTCATTTCCCATTCAGCTGGGAGGCTTCTCAGAATCTTCATACACATTTCCTTCTGTGTATATTCTTTCCCAAGTGCGGATAATTCATTTGTGATCTCAGTGAATCGAGCATCCAGCTGATCCAAGGTTTCACCTGCAAGCATTTTAAAATTTTCAAATTTTTGTACAAAGAACGGACAATTTGTTTTCTTTAATTTGCTCGGATCCTTCACAAATTAAAGTTAATTTATCCCAGCATTTGTTTTGCAGTTTGACAAGATTTGACTTTATTGAACATTGCTTTGTCCAAAGTTTTGTAAAGTATGTCCTTGGCCACATTATCCAAGTTGTATCTTCTTTTGTCCTTGTTTGTCCATTCAAATCCTTGGTTTCTCAACCAGGGTTGGTCTTGCTTCAAAGAGCTTCCTTCTCCTTCACCAAGGCTCGCTGTCTATTAACCGTGTTCACTTTCAATATTTGCGGTGGCCCATCATGTATCATTATCCACATTTCATCATGTAAAGCGAGATAGATGAGCCTCGCATACGAATTTTCCAAATATCAAATTTCTCAATAGTGAACATAGGAATGCGTGTCAAATTTGCTTCCATGATAATAACTTTGTTTGAATAAAAATAGCTTTTGAAAGAGCAAGTGTTAAAAATTTCTTTGAAAGATTGGAGATCTAGTTCAAGAACTGCGGAAGGCTCAATGAACCAACCGCTCCGATACCACTTGTAGTCCCAAGGGGGTGTGAGTAAGGTTTAGAAGGGGGTTGAATAAACCTTACCAACTTTTCTATTTTAGTCCTTTTAAAATATTACGAGTTAAATACACAAATAAGTCCTTGGGGGACAAATAAGTTAGTTAACCAAATAGAGTTAGCCACTCAACGGACTCGATTGAGTTGTTGATAGAATAACTCACTTTGTTAGTCTAAACCTGAACTTGGTCGCGATGAGATTTTCAGCGAAGACTTAACACCCTTTAATTTGATTTAATTTGTTTAAACACTTGATCTTAGCACTTAGTTACTTATCATGGATAGCAAATTATCGGTAGATATAAAGTGATGACCCATCCGTCACTTCAACTTGAGACTTGACTTCTTGAGTTGACTTGACGACTCTTCATCTGATTGTATCACGTACCGATACTCCTTCAATCGAGTTCTTGACATCTCTTCTTTGCCACACTCACCGCTTTCACAAATGAGTCTTCATTCTAGTCTTCCATTGACTTCTTATATTCCCGAGGCATAGTGACTTGACTCACTCATACAAATTTATCTATTACAATAAAAATTACAAGGAAAATGGGGTGCCAACTTTCTAGTCTAAGTTTTACATGGCATTCATCAAAATCTAAATAATAAATTTCCCAACATTTTCAAATTCTAAAACCATCCCCTCACGTCCTTTATATACCAATAATTCAATTTTCTCTCTCCTCACAATACACTCGTCTCTCTCAAGCAAGTTCAAGTTTTTCTCTGCAACTAAAGCAAAACCCTAGTTCTTACAGCATTCGATATATAAGTTTTCATCGTTCATTTTTGAGAAATTGCTCCTAACTATGATTTTGTTAAGATGGCTGAGAAGATTCACTCTGGTTCTACAGTGGACTTCGTGGGTTTGGTGAAACAGGGAGTTGACAAAGCTCTAGCCCAAAAGATTGCTGTGAAGTTAGAGAAATCTGGTCTCAAGGGATTTCTCACCATGGAATTCTCGCACACATACCTTGAGGAGGTTTCAATGTTCTACGTGATCGTTGAGTTCACGACGGAGAGATAAGGTCATCTATCCACAGCAAGGACATCAAGATTACTGTTGCGGACTTAGCTGCTCATTGCCACTTTCCTTCAGATTGGTGAAGGTAGAGCTGTCAATTTGCTTGGGCCGGGCAGGCCTAGTGCTAGCCTGTCGGGCCAAGTGGGAAAACTGGGTCGGGTCGGGCTAAAATTTCTTCTAGCCACTATTTTGGGGAGCCCAACCCAACCCAAGTATTAAAAATACACTTGATTTGCTTCAGACCAACCGGGCCAGCCCGGTGTTTCAGGCCTAATAGGCCGAGCCAAATAGGCTCGGATTTTTTTGGGCTTGTAAAATTGAATCCCATCTCAGCCTTATTACCGAGCCAATCGGGCCAGATTTTTTTGATAGCTTTAGATAAAGGAGATTGCTGAAAAAGATGTGAACCTGGCTGCAGCGTGGAAGGAGATCGCCATGCCAGAGTCTGTTGCTAAGGCTGTCTACACAGCCAAGAAGTTGTTGATCAAGGATGACTATCACAAATTGATGGATGTCGTGTCCAAATGCGTGGACAAAAAGTTTGGCAGTTTCAATCAGATGTCTAGGACGAAGCTGACTGCCATGGCTGCGATTATGGAAGAGAAGAAGGTGAACTGGGCTGAGTTCATCTTCAGCTGAATCTGCCAGAATGTCATGAACAAGACCATAAACGATGTTGGTCTATTCGTGAGCTCGTTGGGGTATGACCTGGTCATTGGCCATCTAATGGAGGTGAAGGGGATTCCACTTAGATATGGAAGCCTTTCCATGTGAACAAGAAGATGTTCAAAGCAAACCTCTCCGGTGCTCGGAGGCAAGCACATGCAAGAAGAGTTGACACCAACGAAGGTGAGTCACCGATCCTGTCCCGAGGACACCGCCGCAACCATCATAGCTCTTCTTCTCCGGCTTATTCGGAAGAAGAAGAGAGTTGTTGCGACAAAGCATGCACTGCCCCTACAGTAGTTACAAAGCAAGACTCGCCTTTGCCCTGCAGCCCATCCTTAAAACCTCGCAATCGCCCGGAAAGAGACCGAGAAGGAAACCACTACAACTTCTCCAATCATGAAGAAAAAGCGCTCGATTGTGCCTCGCAAAGCCGGATGCACCAAGAAAACAAAGATGGTGGAGCCACCGCCATCGAAGAAGCTAAAGAGGAAGAAATTCCTCTAGTCAAACAAAAAGAAGGTGATTGATGAAGAAATCCGCCTTGGAAAAGCCGATTGAGTCCGGTACTCAAGTCGAGTCGAACAGTCACTTTGGCGAAGAGTAATAGTCTAAGAAAGTAGAAGGTGGTGAGGAAATCACCATTGAAGTTGAGAAGATTGATGATGAAGGTCAATGGGCAGACGAAAGGAGTCGATTGTTCGTGAGACAATCAAGAACAAGACGTTGACACACCACCAATCAAGAGTTAGTTGTTAAGTCCCCTCAAACAGATGCTTTAGAACGATTGAGGAGGAACATGATCCCTTGCGCCTATCCGGGGGGGGACGATAATCTCGAAATGTTGTCCCATGCCTAACCTGACATACAAGAAAGATTAAGGGTCTGGAGGCATTGGAAGTTAAGCTATGCCAGACATCAACTCCAGAGTCCTGAATTTATTGAGGAAGAAGAGCAGCTTCTAAGCTTCCCGAAAACATCTCGCTTAGCTCGCTCTTAACTCCATATATTTGCATATCTATTCTATATTAAAAGAAGGACGATGAGAAGCTAAGAGCTATTGAGAAGGCCAAGGCTGTTGAAGATTCAAAGAAGCCTCATTATTGTGCCTTCATTGATGCACCTGAATATGCCTTAGAACAAGCTGACAGCAGTGACATCGATGTTGAGGAAATTGACCCTGCTGTTGTAGTCGAGAAACCTGAGTTCAGGCAAGCCATAAGGGAATCCAAAGAGCTGCACGAGCAGAGTTTGAAAGAGGGCCCTGGAGAATCTTCATCAGTCATGATTACTCCTAGCCCAGACATAATGGAGTTGGTGAGAACCATTCAATCTACCACATCTCATGTGCACTCTGAGGATGAAAATTCTAGGAAAATTGGCGATGAAGCTAAGGAAGGTGATGAAGAGGGCATCTTAGCCAAGCCACTCCTTGAAGAAGGTGTAGAGACACCTACCCTAACAGCTGAACACTCAACTGGACAAACAGTTGTGTCTCAGGTTTCGAGTGACCCCACTGCTCGAGACTCAGCTGGTGCGCCAGCTTAGGGGGAAACTCATACCACCACAGCTAGGTCGGAGAAGGCTGTGGGAGACCAACCACAAAAGAAGTTAGGAGGCGAAGGTGAGAATCTAATAGTTCAGCAGACTGAGGTTGATGAGGCTCGAACGGTTCCGACTATCTCAGCTGAAACTTCAGCTACCATGCAGGCTGATGAAGCTACTGATGTGGCCAATGCAAAGGATGGTAGTGAGGCCACGGGAGTTGAGACTCTTGGCCATGAAAGTGCAATCCAAGGAGTTGATACTCCAAAGATGCCACCGAGACCCTAAAGTAGCTCCGTCTGCTGAAGGGATATCTGCTGAAGACCCTGCTGCAGTTAAGACTGCAAAAGGGAATGCTGAAGGCCCATCAACGGTTGAGACTGATGAGGGTAATGAAGGCCTAGAGGAGGTTGAGACTTCCCTAGGTAAGAAAGTTGTTGAAGAAGTGCATGCGCCTCATGAAGAAATCACTGAAGAAGTGGAGATCAGTGTTCTTCATGACTCCCAAGAGAACGTAGTTATTGAGTTCTTGGGAACTGATGATGAAGCTGAGTTCAACCCTATTGAGAAATCAACTGAGGTCGATGAAGGAATATTTATAGGGTATTCGACTAAGAGCAAGGCATATCGGGTTTATAACATAACTAGCATGGTGGTCGAGGGTCTATTCACGTCAAATTCAATGAAACCTCCGGAGTTGAAAGAATCCCAAATGATGAAAGTGATGAAGAAGATGAAATTGGACCAATTGTTCCAAATGATGCTCAAAATGATCACCCTTCAACTTCTAATATTCAACAAGAAGATAAAGGTGATAATTCGGATCTTCCCGTGGCATTGAAATTCAAAGGAGATCATCCAAAAGATCTTATAATTGGGGACCCTCTAGACAAAGTAATGACTAGAAGGAAATTTGCTGAAAAAGCTCTTATATCCCAAAAAGAGCCTAAAAATGCTAAGGAATCCATTGAAAATGAAGACTGGTTTCTTGAAATGCAAAAGGAATTGAATCAATTTGAAAAAAATGATATTTGGGAATTGGTACCTTGTCCTCCATCACAAACAATTATTGGCAAAAAATGGGTATTTTGAAACAAACTCGATGATCAAGGCAACATTGTTCGAAATAAAGCAATGTTAGTAGCTCAAGGGTATTGCCAAGAAGAAGGTATTGATTATGATGAAACTTTTGCACCCGTAACATGTTTAGAAGCTATTCGTATTTTACTTGCCTACTCTTGCTTTAAAATTTTCAAATTTTACCAAATGGATGTTAAATCTGCTTTTCTAAATGGTTTTATTCAAGAAGAAGTCTATGTCAAACAACCTCCGGGGTTTGAAAATTTTTCAAGGCCAAATGATGTTTATAAACTTAAAAAGGCCTTATATGGTTTAAAACAAGCACCACGAGCTTGGTATGATAGACTTAGTTATTTTCTTTTGCAAAATGATTTTTCAAGAGGTAAAGTTGATACTACTCTTTTTTTTTTGAAAAAGGACAAGATTGCTTATTAGTGCAAATTTATGTTGATGATATAAGTTTTGGTGCTACTAATTAATCTCTATGCAAGAAATTTTTTAAGCTTATGCAAGGTGAATTTGAGATGAGTATGATGGGAGAACTAAATTTCTTCCTTGGGCTTCAAATCAAGTAATGCCAAGAAGGTATTTATATATTTCAATCCAAATACACCAAAGAGCTTCTAAAGAAGTTCGAATTAAAGAGGAAGAATTTTGCTACTCCTATGGCAACAAATATCAAGCTTAACAAATATGAGAAAGGCAAGTCGGTTGATGAATTAAAATACCGAGGTATGATTGGTAGTTTACTTTAATTTACCGCAAGTAGACCCGATATTCTTCATGACGTATGCCTATGTGCTCGATTTCAAAGCAATCCCAAAGAATCTCATAAATGCACATAAACTGGTTTTGATGAAACATTAATTGGAATTGATATTGAAGAAGCATGTTGAGATTATGTGCCTAGGGTTGCTTTCGTATTTCTTGAAAACTTGTGGAGTTTGAGTCTTTAACAATTTAGATATTTTATTCGTTAATTTATGATTAGGTTAATAAATTCTTTGATTTTCGACCACTTCAATAAAATTGAAATACGATATTTATTATACTCTACATGTTTCATATTCAATCATGAAGAATACGACTTTGCTCATTTGCTATCCTATTCTAGCTACAATAGTACACTTGCGGTTTAGTGAAAAAAATTTACGATCAGGACTATTATACTATGTACAACAATGGGATGAAACTAAAAAAGAATAAAAAAAAGAATTTATCAGAAGTCCTTTCACTTAACCTGGAAAAATGGTACATGGACCCAACAAGTAATTTGGTGCTATCAATTCAGGATAAAAGAAACCCCTTTTAGTCAACCAAGAAAATCTTTTTATATTAGAATTGTTATCAAAACTGATTCAGATTTTCATCCAAACAAATTTTCAAAAAAGGGGAAAATAGAGAACTCAACACTACTGAAACATAATGCAAATCTTGGCACAGGACCATATATGAACCAGTATTATAATTGCTCTATTATTCTTGTAGTGAGTCATAAATGCCAATGAAAGAAAAAAGAATTGTTAGAATAGATGAAGAAGTAAAAAGTTAGAAAATGGTATAGTAGATAAGCACCAGTTGACATTGAAGAAGATAGGGATGACAATTTCGACCCGCCCCGATCCACCGGTTTGGGTCGCCTCGCCCCGTGACCCGCGGTGGGTATTACTTCCGCCCCGCGGGTACCCGCCCCTCCCCGACCCTCTTATATTTTTAAATATATTTAATATAAATTTTGCGATTATAATATATATTATAATATAATTTTTATCTTTTAAAATTATATCTAACATTTACAAATTGAAAATAATAGTTTTTGTAAAGAATATTTTATAAATACATTAAAATAATTATTTTATTTCTTTTTTTTATCTTTTCTATTAAATTTATTAAATATGGGGCAGGACGGGTCGGTCCGCCCCGTCCCGTTCTAGGGACAGGGCAGGTGTGGGTATCTAGATACCGGGCTTGACCCACCCCATTGTCATCCCTAGAAGAAGAAGATGATGTTGACGGACAATAGCAAGGGTGGTGGCACTATTTTTTAGTTATTCTTTTTTTGGAATATTCTGGAAAAATGATATTTATGTTTAAATAAAATTGTATAATACTGTTAAGTTTCAAATTGGAGAAGGGTAAATTGGGAAAGGTTTGGGGGTGCATTACGTAAATATATTTTATTTAAAAATGATTGGGGGTGTATATAGGAAGGGGATGTATTGGTAAGTTTTTGGGTACTAATAGCACCCCGTTTTACTTTTGTAAAAAAAAAAAAAAAGAAAGAAAAAATCAAAGCTATAATCAGTCAAAAGGAATTGGAGTTATCACCTAATTGATATGGCAAAGTCTTGTGTTAAACATGTGTCATTTTTTGGAGTTTTGCAACATATATATACTTTATTTGCTAGTTCTATAAAAAGATTGAAGGTTTTACAAGATTCATGTTAATAGTATCACAACTATAATAACTCAACATAATAATATAAGAGAAGCTTTATTTGAATTATCAAGAGTTAGTGAAGATGCCAAAACTAGTAATAGTGATGTTGAATCTTTAGCAACACATGAACTCGAAATTTTGAATTTCTACTAGGCATAACTACATGGTACAATATTTTGAATAAAATTGAATTGGTTAGCAAAAAATTTCAATGTAAAGATATGCAAATTGATATTGCAATAAATAATTTAAAAGGATTAATTTCTTATTTTTAAAAATATAGGGAAGAAGGTTTCCAATCTGTTGTGGCATCAACAAAAGAGATTGCATCTAGTATGGAAATTAATTCAGTTTTCCTAAAAACGCATAAACCGGTAGGAAGAAACAATTTGATGAAAATTACAATGAAGATATATCATAATCACCAGAGGAATCGTTTAGGACTAACTATTTTCTTATTCTAATTGATTTTGCTATTTCATCTTTGAAGAGTAGATTTGAAAAACTAAATGTCTTTGAAAATATTTTTGTTTTTTTATTTAGTCCTAAGAAGTTGCTTTCAATTGATGACAATAAATTGCATGAATGTTGTGTAATTTTTTAAGTTGCTCTAAAACATAATGAAAAATCTGATATTGATGCTGCTGAATTATTTTCTGAATTACAAGTGTTGCAAATGTGTTTGACAAAAGAAACAAAATCAGCTATTGAAGTTCTTGAAATTGTAAAAGCGTTTGATTATTTTCCAAATACTTCCATTGCTTATAGAGTTTTGTTAACTATACCAGTTACTGTAGCATACATAAAGAGAAATTTTTCAAAACTAAAATTGATAAAATCACACTTACGTTCAACTATGTCTCAAGAAAGATTAAATGAGTTATCAATTTTATGTATTGAAAATAAGATATTAGAAAATCTTGATTTTGATGATCTTATTGATGATTTTGCTTCTCGTAAATACTAGATCAATTTTTTAATGACTAGTTTATACTTTATTTTTGTCTTTGTAGGTGTTGTACTGGTTGAATATTTGAATATATATTCTAGATGCTGAAAAAGATGTTCACTATTGCATCTTGAAGTTTTTTATTGTGTTTTTATACGGCCCCTTTTTTCTTATCGCCAAGGGCCCCAAAAGTCAGGGCCGGCCCTACACCTAAATGGAACATAGTAATTCGTGTTCTTACGTTCAAAAGAAGATTTAAGATCAAATAATCTAATACTTCATGTTCTCTTATTAAAAACAACATTTGGGGCTAATGAAGTAGATGCATTGAAACTTGTAATTAACAAGACAATATAACAACAATGGCTCGATTAATAAATCAATAGAGATACAACAATCAATCAATCAATCAATCGTTCGATAAATCTCCTATTTTATGAGAATGTTTCTTCAAGAAACTAAGAACAATTTTACATGCTTTGCCCTTTCCCAAACTAAGTACATGAAACTACTCTAATCTAAGCCAAGAAAACTATCGCTCTAATAGTTGCGGCTTACAATCATCGCCAATGGAAGATGGTTCCTTCACTTCCATGATCGGATGAGATGTTGTTCTCCCTTTAATTGTTCTATTTGAAACAGAACCCGGGCCTTCGAGAACAAGGCCACAATTCTTCACCTTCGCATCACCACCAAGATAATTAGTAAGAACTCTTTTTACTCCTAATCCACGACGTGTGGGCTTGTTGTTGCAATTGCCACTCAGAAACGGCGTTTTCTCACCTATCGCAGGGCTTACCAGAGGAGCAGGCGAAAAGGTGGGCGTGGTGTATGCCGTTCGGTATGGAGTGCCCGAGACGGGCACTGAATATGGAACGGGGACCTTTTTGCGAGAAACTAAACTGACTGATGAGAGTTTATCAGACTGTTTGTTTATGTTGTCCACGTAAAGTAAATCATCGATACGTGCCATGATATTGAACGCCAAACTCTCCAAGACCCTCGAGTAGCTCTCCAAAATGGACTTCCCAACATCCTGAAGAGATGCAAAATTAGGAAATGGTACCATAAAAGGACGGGACGAAGAGAGATATTAGAAAAGCAGATTAGGTTGTAGAAATAATTTTCGGATAATTACAAAAGCTACTCCTGAGGTTTAGCCTAATTACAAAAAAAAATAAACTCCAGATTATCTTTCAAAATTAAACACCCCCTTGAGGTTTATATTTAACTAACTAATACCCCCTCCTGAGAGTGCAATTTATAAAATAGAAACGATGTCAGTGAGTATTTGTAATTATGAAAGATAATTGAGATTTTTTCTAATTAGGCTAAACCTCAACGATAATTTTTGTAAGGGATAATTACAAAAACCACCTCTGAGGTATAGAGTAATTACAAAAAAAATCCAGAGAAGTTTTAAAATTACAAAAACTACCCTTGAGATTTGATTCTGCCTAATTTTTAAGGAGTTAATTGTAATATTTCTACAAATGTAAGGGGGGCTTTTCAATTTTTTTCTTATCAACGAGGGATTTTTTGAAATTTTGAAACATTTTTGGGTTTTTTTTGTAATTACCCCAAACATCAGGGCTAGTTTTTGTAATAATCCATTTTTGTAGTTATCCATATAAATCATTAGACAGACAGGATATCAACCTTGTTAAACTGTATTTTGCTGGTGTCTAACGTTGTTTGTGTAAGACCAGGGAATCGTTGTTTTAAGGATAGCAGGAGGCTTTCGGCTCTTTCAGCAAGCAATTCCCTCTTGTCTCCATAGATCATGAGATCCCTAACAATCCCCCAAGAAGACTTGGGAGCAGAATGGTTTGAATTAGCCGGGGGTTTGGGACGTTGTCGTCTACTCCAGACATAGATTGCTGCCTCGACCCGGTTAGCCATCTCTGAAGCAGCATGTTCAGAAGATAGATCAAGACAATCAAGCAAGCATTCCGAGGAGAAATGGTCTGAAGTGATGTAACGGTAGATGACGTCCCCAAGACAAGCTCTGCCATTCTAAATTTTGAAACACAAGTAACTATCAAAATCTTTTTGCAGGTAATATATATACGAAGACATATTAGAAAGTAAAATTTCATTTTCCACAAATCCTATTTCTAGCCCACCATGGAAAATTAATACCATTTCCTGAACTGTATCAGAACTTGCAAGTTAGAAAGAATCAAAATTTTTACATCTTCATTCTGTACACCAATTGCTGTCAGAATATAGCCCCAAGTATTACTTAACCCACTCAGGCGCATTCTTTAAGAAACCATGAGAGTTTTCTATATAAAGGATGTAAAATTATTTCACAATAATAATTGGGATAATTACAAAAATACCCATGAGGTTTGGGCTAATTCAAAATTATAAAAAAAAAAACCTCAAGTTTCATTCTGTCTTAAATTTAAAGGGGTAATATTTATATTTTTATAAATGTCAGAGAGGTTTCTGAAATTTTTTTTGCTTATGAAGGGGAAAATGTAAGGCGAAATGAAACCTCAAGGGGTTTTTTCTGTAATTAGCCTGAACCTAGGATTTTTTTGCTTTCTAGTAATTATCCCTTAATAATTTGAATCCAATCTGTGTTGCCATTGGCACTATTTTTAGCATTGCATAGCATCAGTAGCTTATTTGCAAGTTAAATAATTAGCAAAATCCTGACCAACTTTCGATAATGTATCAGAATCGTTCACTATTTGTTATTCAAAAGCTAATTAGAAGATTATATCAAACCTTTGGAAGAGTTTCCAAGTACGACTCTGGAACTTCCATCTCAGCTAAAGCAATGCTGTTAATGGCCGTAGCAGCCTTAAGAATCTGACTTGCACATTCGAGCTTGTAACTTAATTGCTTTGTCATGCCCTCAGGAAGACCACCGGGTGGTACACGTGGCACAGGTAGCCACCATTTGTCCTCCTGCCGCTGAATAGCTTTCTGGAGAGAAACTGAACCGTCAGCTTCTGGTGCTACTATACCTTGATCGACATACCAAAATTCTGTATTGGTAAATCCATCTAGAATTTCCTGCCATGCGGAATAATGGGATATAAGATCGATACTCAATAGCAGCAATAAACTAGAAAAATGGGGGGAGGGAGGGGAACTAATTTAAATCTTACAAGTAGCATATTGTCAAGTTTACGGAGAGCTGGAAGATTAATAATTAGGTCCGATCTTGGCCGACTAGTCATAACCTGGAAAAAAAAACAAGGATAAATAATTAAATATACGAAAATTACAAATAGCTCGATTCATATGCTAGTTTCCAGTTAGGCTCCCCAAGACAATCGCATATGAACTTATGCATCAATGCCATGAAAATATGGGAGCATTTGCAAAAACTTCTGCTTTTAGAGGAATTAATTTAGTATAGTAGAAGAGAAAAGTAGTCGAAAATCAGAAGTTGATAGTATTTGCCAATAGAACACTAAAAGTCGGATAAGTTAAAAGATAGTGTTCGGCGAAAAAGTTGTAAAATGACTTTTGTTTGTGTAAAAGAACTTTTACAATAGAATCATAAATATAAAGCACACTTCCCCGATTTTAGATTATGATTAAGTTATGTTGAATCAAAAGCAGAAGTTGACATTTAAAAACACTAAAAACTTTTTTTCAGCCAAAAGTTGACAATCATTTTTTTAAGTGCTTGCAAACACTCTGCCTAAACCAACATATGATTCCCTTATAAGTTGTAGACAGAAGAAGGCTGAATTATAGAGTGTCAAATATCTGATCAAGGGTGAAAAAGGGAGCTAGGCTCAAGATAATTGAAAGAATCGAACTCAGGAAATTTCAAGCAAAATTTTTAAGATACATCCATTTGAAGATAATGAAGGACACACAAAGCTGAAACTTTTAGAATCTTTGACTGCAAGTGTATCTAATAATAATCGAACGAGAATTACCTCAACTCTACTTCCATGGGGAAATGTTTGCCAAGATGGTATCATTTCAACAATATGATCACTCACACAAAGAAGCCATTCCATCTCTCTTTTCCACATAGATTTCTTTTCGGATGGCAACGGTTCCAATCTCCACAATTGGCCAAAAACAGTAGCTACATGTAAAGTCCCATTAAGTCATTAACATGGCACATTGATGTCTCTCATCAAGGCTGTGATTTCTCAAATACTTCAACACAAACTTAAATCGAGAGTTCATGAAAATGTGAGGACGCTAATATATTTTTATTTTTTTACCGTATAGATTGGTGATGGCATTCGAAATGGTCAATGCTGGGGAAACTCCTTTACCACTTCCAGACATGTCTTCACAAAGCAACAACTTTGCAAACCGTTCTTTCATCATCTCCATTTCTATTCAACTCAAACAAACAGTTGCACTAGTCAGAAGAGTGCAACTTCAAGGCAAAAGAAACTAACCATTTCATAAATTCAAATTAAATTCTTCATTTATCACAAAACCACAGTAAGTACCACCAACAAAAAAAAAAGAGAAAATAAATCATTTCTTCAATTTTTTTTGTACCTCTAAAAGTGTTCCCTTTTTCAGCAAAAATAGAAAATTAAGCTACACTGACTAAAATAAAAATTTAAAATAGAAAGGAAAAAAAAAGGAAACAAGATAAGATAATTAAAAATACCAGAACCTACCTGAAGCTTTTGAACCCTGCTTATTTAACTTAGAATCATCATCACCAACACTTTGAACGTTCAAATGGGGCTCATTTTTCGAACAATTTGCGGCCTTTCTTATGGGCCAGCCCAATTGGGCCGGAGAAGAATTATCAGAACTCGATCTACTATTGGAACTACTGCTGCGGCTGCTATCTCTTGACTCAGTCACTGAGTCATCGCTAACCGAATCAGACCCATCTTTCTTCTTGCTCTTCTCAGCTTCACTTTCCATTTTAAACAAACAAAAAAATACGACCAAATTTAGGAAAACACGCTATTTCTGTTCAAAACCCATAAATTCCAATGCTTATATTCTATCTTTACTCCTGCAAAAGAGTTTAAAAGGTGAAATTATTTCAACCCAAAAAAAAACAGAGAGAAAGAAAGACGAGGTTTTGAAGGGTTTGTAAGGGGATTTAACACAAATGGTTTCTGGGCAAACTGGTTTTATTCTCTGTTACTCTCTGTTACTGTGTGTGTTACTGTGTGTAGTTCTGAGAGAATTTAATTTTCAGGGTTGTGAGGTAACTGCCAAGTGCCAAAAGTCCAACGTATATTTCCAATCTATGAGTCTCATTCAAAATATTGATATTATAATGAAAAGGATGCATCATGCATAGCCGTAGGGGGTTGACGGAACAGCCAATGCTTACAATTTCTACCATTTGTGGGTTAGAGTCATATAGAATTATATTTAATGTGGATTAGGCCTAATCCAGAGGTGAAATTATGAAATGGGGTCTCAAAAATTTTCCCATTTTTGGTAAATTATTCTTGAGAGTACTTACATTATTTTTTAAAAGTATTTTATTGTAATAGAAATGAAAAATAGTTGAAAATTAAAAGTTGGTTGGGTTGAAATCCTTAGCTCCAAATTCATCCATCCAAATGGAGAGAATTTGGTGAAAAACAATTTCAATTGAGCTTTTTGGTAAAATAACTAAATTACCTTTTTGTTTTACTTTTTCCGAAACGCATACACACTGGGGTCGAATCCCTGACCTCCCCTCACTGAGGAAGAGGCGATACCACTAGACTC
The DNA here is from genome assembly GCA_016081115.2 of Rehmannia glutinosa. Classification (NCBI taxonomy): domain Eukaryota; kingdom Viridiplantae; phylum Streptophyta; class Magnoliopsida; order Lamiales; family Orobanchaceae; genus Rehmannia; species Rehmannia glutinosa. Next base: position 80,910,745 of record CM071936.1, on the reverse strand, counting down.
ATTGTCATTGGTCATCAGTATAACTAAATTACCTTTACTATTAGATATGTTGTTTATTCTTAAAAAAGTCTTGAGGATAAAATATAAAAATAAACTTTTATTTATTGACCAAAAATACTAAAAGCAATTTTAAAGAACTATAGTATCCCCACCCGTTCTGGTAAAATTGCAAGAGCAGTCATGTAACTATAGGGGGAGATAGTAAAAAGATCTTGTAAAAATCACGTTTTACTAAAAAGTTATGTGATTATATAAACATCTCAATTTTGGTCTTGTGGAATGCATGATTTGCAAAATAGTCCTGTAACTATATGAAAAATTCAATTTTGGCCCTAAATTCATCGAAAATTGGGACTACATGTGTTACTCACGTGATTGAAATCTGTTGAAATTAGTACCAAAATTGAGATTTTCATATAGTTACTGAACAATTTAGCAAACCGTATATTTTGCAGGACCAAAATTGAGAGTTTTCTATAGATATATGATAGTTTTGCAAAACATATAGCACATTTTTGCTACTGCCCTATAATAACAGGGCCAATTTCCACCATTTTTCCACCCTTGCTAGTAAATTGCTTTTTACCTGTTTAACTATTTTAAAAATAAGCTTTTTACTTATATTCCATTTGGATGATAGGATTCGGAAGTGAACGCTGATAGAGTCAAGGGTAAAGTAATTTGAAAGAAAAGCAATAATCGATATTATTAATGCAGAAAACAAAACAAGCACGCAAAGTTCTCCTCGGGAAATCTCCCGCCCAGCTTAAAGTTGACAAACACAATAATTCCAAAGTGTCCTATATGAAATAATAACACTAACTTAAATAGCAACATAACCTTAAACCTAACCCTACGGGCTTAAAGCCCAATAATAAAAATTAGTTAAACTAGGAAACTGAATCCTAACTAAACTAGGAAATAACAATTGACATTAATTAAACCTAACTGAACTAAGAAATAATAATTAACCTTAATTAAACCACCAATAATTAAACTAAATAACCCTAATTAAATAATCAAAATCGATCTGTAACAATTCTCCACCCCTTCGAAATAGCCTTGTCCTCAATGATGAACTGAAGAAACAACCCACGAAAGTATCCCAAACTTTCCGATTATACGGCAAAACTATACATCTTTTATAAAAAAGGACGCCATTGATTAACGCATAAGGCCCTCGAGTCCCGTCGCTTGCTTGTAAATCTCGGATAATTCTGCAATATTTACTGTTATTGTGCACCTCCATATGCAATTTCTGCCAATCAATCCAGAAAGATAAAAAGGTAGCGAACAACTTGTTGTCATCCTCCGAATGATGAGATAAGGCATCTGCCATGGATTTATTGGTCTTGGATGTATGATAGATGCGAGAGAAAGGCAACCACGTAATGAGGTCATCACCATAAACTATGGAAAAATCCATATGTCGACGCCAAAAACATGGTATCGCTGGATGCACAAATCGGCCGCAGCGCACGCAGTGAGCGGAGGAAAGGGAGCTAATTCATTGTCGCCATCGAGTTCCCAATTTTTATCGCTCAAAATCAGGTGATTCGTAGCAAGCCCGAACGTTGAATCTGTGCCACCAGCGGTAGACGATCCTTTTTCTCGTAATAAAGTCTCCAATAATTCTTCAATTCGATTCAGTTTTGAAATTTTCGCATTGATTTTGGCCATCTCCACCCGCAACTCCTCAACACCCTTCTCTAGCTTCTCAATGCGTGAATCCATACGTGTGACGGCCATGAATTCGGAACCGGCAGATCGGACCATTTGATAGAGTCAAGGGTAAAGTAATTTGAAAGAAAAGCAATAATCGATATTATTAATGTAGAAAACAAAACAAGAACGCAAAGTTCTCCTCGGGAAATCTCCCGCCCAGCTTAAAGCCGACAAACACAATAATTCCAAAGTGTCATATATGAAATAATAATACTCACTTAAATAGCAACATAACCTTAAACCTAATCATACGGGCTTAAAGCCCAATAATAAGAATTAGTTAAACTATGAAACTGAATCCTACTAAACTAGGAAATAACAATTGACCTTAATTAAACCTAAATAAACTAGGAAATAATAATTAACCTTAATTAAACCACCAATAATTAAACTAAATAATCCTAATTAAATAATCAGAATCGATCTGTAACAAATTATAGACGAGAACTATTATAGACGTTGCATCTGGGGGTGCTCTTCTTGGGAAATATCCAGATGAGGCACTAGAATCGTTAGAGGAGATGGCAAATAATAGTTATCAGTGGCCATCCGAAAGATCTAATGTCCAACGTGTGGAGGAGGCCCAGGATGAGAAGGTTGACATGCTCACAGAACAAGTATCCGTGCTTAAAATAAAACTGGATGCGATGCAACAAGCGACTCCTAGAGATCCTGCAGTTGTTGAAGAAGAGGCTAATTTTGTGGGACAACAAAGGAACTTCAACAACAACTATAGAAATAATCAGGCACCCAATTACTATCATCCGGGGCTGCGAAACCACGGAAACTTTTCATATGCTTGTAGACTTGATTTTTACAGCGGAAGACTTTCATCCTTAGTTTGAAATATATTTTTCAACACTTGTTTTAAGTTTAGTTATTATCAGTTGACTTAGCAAATTGACAAACAACAATAATAATGTGCAAGAATTAAAGTGTGCTGAATGTAAATGACACAAGCAATTTTATAGTGGTTCGAGAATGGGGTATTTCCTCTAATCTACTCTTCTCCAACCCCTAGAGGAATCCACTAATGTAACTGTAACTTTGTTACAAAATGGTGATAGTCCTTCCTAGCTTGGCCTTGATCACACAGCTGGCTCAGCTTCAGGGATTTAGCTTCTTCATAAAATGGATGTCTTGCTACTTCAGCTACTTCAAACTCTTGGATTTGTTCACACAGCCCTCTAACGAGTCTAAAGCCTCTGGTTCAATCTGGAATCTTACTACACCTTTAATTCAGTTAACTCTTTAAATATTCAGTTGACTTGGTTTTTAACAGCGGAAGACTTTCACCCTTAGTTTTGAATACATTTTTCAACTCTTGTTTAAGCTTAGTTATTATCAGTTGACTTAGCAAATTAACAAACCGCAATAATAATGTGCAAGAAAGTAAGTATGTTGAATGTAAAAGACACAGACAATTTTATAGTGGTTCGAGAATGGGGTAATTCCTTAAATCCACTCTTCTCCAACCCCTGGAGGTAATCCACTAAATAACGTTGATTTTGTTACAAAAGGATGGTTGTCCAAGACAGCCTTGATCACACATCTGGCTTCTCTTGGGACCCAGCTTCTTCACAAGACGGTTGTCCTGCTACTTCAGCTCTTTCAAACTCTTGGATTTGTTCACACAGCCCTCCAACGAGTTTAAAGCCTCTGGTTCGATCTAGAACCTTACTACACCTCCTTCAACCTTGGAGAGTAAACCCCTTGTTCTTTGAAACAAGTTTTTCCTCTTCCACAAATGGAAGTTGTCTTTCCTTCACTGAATGTGATGGATCGATTTCCCTCGAATTTAGGCTTGAGAATATGATTTGAATACTTGAGAGAGTTTATGCTTTGATTGTTTGATTTCTCTTGTGTGTCTCAGATTGCATAAATGTCTTCTCTCTAAAAATCCTCAGTCTTTTGGCAGTTTGAAAATATATTCATTGAAGAGATAGATGCATTTTCAAACTCCACTTCATGGTCGTTGGCTTGTCATGTCTTATAGCTTTGATGTAGATCGCATCGTGAATTTAATGCACTATGCACCTTTCCTTAAACTCTGCAGGTTTTCAGGTACCTCTCATTGGCTCCTTGCTTTTTGCACTCTTTCAGCAAAACAACTTTATGCTAGACAGTCTGACACATGTCTATTTCCAGCAAACATTTGACTTTTCTAGACAACGGATCTCTTCGGCTTTCTTTGATCCTTTCTGCTGCATAACTCCTTTGACAGTGAACTCTCAATGAACATGAAATGACTTTCTTTGTCGGTCGGTGACTACCGACTAAGTCAGCTTTTCTGTCACTTGACTAAGACTTCTTTGCGCTTCACTCATCTGTCATACAGCTGGATCTTCTCTTCAATCTTCAGTTGAGTCCTGCAATCTTCAATTTGGCTGCTTCTACTCAGCTTACAAAGTTCTATCTATTATAAGTTGATTTGCAGTTGAATTTGGGTGCCAACTTCCTAATCTAAGTTTTACATAATATCATCAAAATCTATTATATAAATTTCCAAACAGTTGCAACTTTTTGATTGCATGTGGTTCCCAATTCCAACATTCTCATTGCATGATGAAAAGGCTCCAAATTCATACATCAAAACCATGCATCTTTGAAACAAAATAACTTCTGCATATGTATCCTCAATAAGGCCCCACAAAAATTAGGGGAAGCTAATCCACTTTCCATGATCAACTCAATCTCTTGAGGAGAAGCTCTTTTCAATGTTGTCCAAAGATACAATTAAGCTTTCTCAAGTCTTCAGAACAGTTGACTTTTTTTGCCAAATCCTCAAATACAATAGAAATTAGGAAAAGTTACAAAAACTAGTTAATTACAAAAGAAAAAAAACAGAGATTTTGAAATTAAAAAAAAAAAAAAAACTTGAGATTTGATTCTGTATTAAATGTAAGGGGAGCATTACAATATTTTTACAAATGTAATGGGGTGATTTTTGCTTATGAAGGAGGTAAAGTGTAATACAGAATCAAACCTCACGGGTTTTTTTATAATGTTAAAAAACCTGTGGGTTTTTTTTTGTAATTAAAATTACTCTGGAAAAGTTCTTGTAAACCGAATATGGTCCAAAGTACGACGTAAACCATACTTATTCACCGCCGCCATGGCAGCTCTATATCCTCCTCCGTAAGCCGGAGAAGCATCGTGAGCTATCTGATGCATAAAAAACTCGCCTAGCTTATTCTCGACGCCAGATTTACCACCTTTCTTGGATGATGACCAAGACGATGATGATGATGAGGTGGGTGGCATACTTCTTGATCCATATGACCATGTTGACGATGATGAAGCTATAGATGTGGACGACATATTTCTGGTTTCGGGGATTACTTCGGATTCGAGCCACATATGAGAGAGTACTTGACAGATACCTTCCTCTACCTCAGATGGGAGATTACAGTAGTCTGCAGCGCATAAAATGTATAAAAGTGAATTAAAGAGAAGGGTTGATTAGCAATATTGCCCATAAGGTTTAGCCTAATTTTTTTTTAAAAATAAGTGCAATTATCTTTCAAAATTGCAAATATCCTTTGATAAATATTTCTATTTTGCAAATTGCACCTATTGAGGGGAGTAATTTGTAAAACAAATATAAACGTCGAGGGGTACTGTTAAACCCCAAGGATACTTGTAATTTTAAAAGGGATGATTACAAAAACTTCCCCTGAGGTTTAGGGTAATTACATAAAAACCCAAAGAAGTTTCAAAGTAACAAAAGGACCCCTAAGGTTTGATTATATCTGAAATATAAGAGGCCAAGGGGGTAACTATAATATTTTTACAAATATAAAGGGGTGCTTGAAAATGTTTTTGCTTATCAAAAGGTAAAGTCTAATACAGAATCAAACCTCAAAGGAATTCTTGTAATTTCAAAAACCTCTTGGTTTTTTGTTATTAGCTCAAACCTGAGGGGTAATTTTTGTATTTATCCCAATTTTAAAAATATTGATGATTTTTTTTTGTAATTAGGTAAACATCATGGGTGGTTTTTGTGATTAGTTCTCTAGAGAGCAGGGATTCTGTATGGTGAATAATTAAGATCTTGACTCTTAAGCAAAGCGTGAACAAAAAAGCTCAAATTATTAACTTAAGAGATAAATAAAATTTAATGATTTTCGGAAGGATAATTTTCATCAATTGTTTATCCATATGAAATCTACACAGCCTTTGGTAAAAGAACCTGAAGACCACCATATATATTACCGTTAAGACGTAACCATCCATGCATCAACTCGTGTGCGAGGATCGCTCCAGTAAGCAACCTGCAGCAAGAATTGATTGAACATGTTTGTTAGACACTTTCAGACAATTGTACTAGCCAGATCGAACTTCGAAGCATTCTAAAACCACATTTCATGGATAGTAATCTTCCAAAACTCTGGAAAGGATCATCATCATCATCATCAACTGCACCTTATCCCACTATGTGGGGTCGGTGGTGTGAAGTTTATAGTGTCAATTAATTGTCTAAAATTAGTTAACACTACAAATTCACACAAAAAGCAAAGTGACAAAGTTTTACGCCGGATGCCTTTCCTGACGCAACCTTTATACGAAGGAGAAATGAGATGAAATTCCAAAACCATCATCATAGTTTTTTCCACTTGCATTAAAAATACGATGAGACGGCGATGAGTTGAGATATCTGTGCTTTTTGTAATTTTCATTATTTTAAAACTAATAAACTTACAAATAATCTACAACTAGACTTGAAGTTCCAAAATTTAAAAAAAAAATCTAGTTATATTCGAAAATTACAAATACCCACTTGGCATATTTTTCTTTTTACAAAATGCACTGCACCAAACACAACTCTCAAGGGGGTATTTCTAATACCTTAAGAGGGTATTTATAATTTTAAAATATAACTGGATCTTTTTGTAATTTTAGGCTAGACCTCAAGGATAGTTTTTGCAAGCATCCCTTAAAATTATGAAGGGGCATACTTCCACTAGCAGAAACAGCAGGTGACTTTTGTAGCAGAAAGCTTCTGTAGTGAATCATATATATGAAACGGAAAATCACAAGTTACCTTGGAAGGCCATACAATACAAGAATGGCCGTAACTTCACACCTTCGAATCAGCTTCTGCGGCTGTGTCCTGATTCCTACTAGTCCAAAGCGCTCCATTCTTGGTCTTCTCAGTACCTGGATATTTGTCATAAGGCATAGAAGGATATATTAATGATATAGAATTTATATTACTGTTTTTTCGTCAATGACTCAATAGCACCGATGATAATGTTACTTTTCGGGTTACTTACAAAAATATTATTGAGGTTCAGTCCCTTTACCAAACAAAAAACGACCATCTTTCAAAATTACAAATATCCCCTTCAGATCCGTTTCGATATTACAAATTAGTGAATTACACCCTCGAGAGTAATACCTTGAGGGGTATTTGGAATTTTGAAAGATAACTTGACTTTTTTGTAATTAGGCCGAATCTCAAGGGTAACTTTTGTAATTTACCCTTATTTTTATACAACGGAAAGAGTAAAAGGAATGATATTAAAGAGTTTACACTAGTAACGGTCTGCTCTTCGGACAGGCATAAACCTCTTGTTTCAGGCATGTGATGCAGACCCTGCAAAACATATTATGCTTCATAAAAATATATACGAGAATATCAAAATTGGACATGGAGAAATTTATTACATGTTTCTCCCCTTCGATGGCCTCATTAAGGGCATGTCTTTCGACCAGAAGCATCGGAATTTGCTGATCGATTCTCATATTCATTCCTTCATAGTAGTCTCTGATGGCATGGTATAATGGCTGACAGTCGCCGGTATCCATAATAGCTGACTCCATGCACTCTAAGCATATACTTCGTCCGTCTCCCAATGATATATATCTAGTATTGCATGACTTGAAACAATAGAAACTTTAAGACAAGAATTTGATGTGATAGCATAGAAAATTTAGTTTCGGTCCAATGTTGAATGGAACAAGAAATAAAAATATGTTACCTCTAAACGTTCACAACTACAACACCTGGCCGTGTTATCGTGTTCGTGTGAAGGACAATACTTTTGAGACCAAAATGGATGACATCTGTACTCGATCAAGCCAGCTCCATTAGTAGGGATCTGTAAAATTTTGGGCAGTAGAACATTAAAGTTGATAGTATAATTATTAATCATAGGGATAATTACAAAAATTAACCCTGAGGTTCGGGTTAATTACAACAAAAAAAAAGACAGAGATGTTTGAAATTTACAAAATAACCCTTGAGGTTTGATTTCGTGTCAAATATAAGGGGATAATTGCAACATTTTTACAAATGTAAAGGGGGTGTTTGAAATGTTTTTGCTTATGAATGGGGTAAAGTGTAATACATAATCAAATCTCACGGGGTTTTTTGTAATTTTTAACAGTCTATGGTTTTTTTTGTAACTAACCCAGACCTCAGGGGTATTTAATTATCCCTTAATCATAAAAATAAGCATTAATAAAAAGCTACGTATGAAAATGTAGCGTAATTACATAACCACCAGTTACCTTTTAAAATTACAAATACCCATTGACGTTTGTCTTTGTTTTACAAATAAGCCCTCAGTGGGTGTAATTTGTAAAATAAACAAATGTCAATAGAGTATATTTGTAATTTTGAAAGATAATGTGATATTTTCTTTTAATAAGGAGTGGTGTTGTAATTCAACCTAGAAATGAAGTGTCTTAGTATCAATTAAATGAGGTTACATACAAATTGATAACAGACTTCACATTTGGGATGAGTCAGCTCTTTGAAGCAGGACTTATGGTATGTATCTGTCCCTGACAAAGAAAACTTGAATCAAAAAAGAAACAAACAAGAATTAGACTTGAAAATAATCCTGTAAAATTAATTTTTTTTAGACATGATTACAACCAAAACAAGAAGATTCATAAAAAAAAAAAAAAAAAAAAAAAAGGGATAGCTAGTTTGAAAATACAGCAGTAATCGAAAACCAAAAGGCCTACCTCGTGTTCAGTAATAGGATAACCACATGCATGGCAACGAAAGCATTGTGGATGGTAAAACAACCCCATGCATCCCAGATAATTCCCATACCCAATATCACGTTGGCAACCGCCACATATTCTGCAATCATGGGCAACAAAAAAAAAAGGAAAAAAGAAAACAAAGAAATCAGAACATATCTGCTAACCAGAAGTTATATACACTTTGTATTAGTGGCATATATGGAGAATCAGTTCATAAGCAATGTCAAGAGACTGAACAAGTTTCAACTTAACAGGCGGAATAAACTGCATAATGTTTTGTGTCAAAAAGGATAAGGTCAATTTGTCAGAGGCTTGTCAGATTATTGAACAGCAAGTTTATAAGTTCACTGAAATAAATGAACAAAACATGACCATAGGTAGAATTGTCTTTTATATCTACGAGAAAAAGTTTGAACTTTTCTCGTTCTAATCAGTTCTAACAAATTAAGGAGTGAATAAAATACCTGTAGCCCCTATGATAATAATCTGCAGGGGCATATGGTGCTGAATTGAAACTATCATTAAGTGTCCTAGCTAGATCTTCATCATTGTCTGTTCTCCATTTGTATCCTGCGGATTAATTTTTTTATCAGAGTCACAGTAATTAGTGAACCTTTGAGGTCATGGAGCTTCTCGGAAAGAAAAGAAAAAGAAGAAAAATGTTTACCATTTGGTTTCTTTAAATCTTCAGCCGTAGAGAGTGCAATTGCACGATCTAATTCCTCCTTTTCTTTATTGGGTCGAGAGCGGTCATCCTGCAGAGGTTTGACAAGTTCTTATAATCAACAAACACGAGGCAGGTCCGACGGAAAAAGTTAATTAAATTATCCCACCAATAAGCATTTGAAAAGGATTCTACCTGTATGCATAATGCAATCACAATTAAATGCATATGCAAGAAATAAATGAAGATCAATAATAACCACACAATATAAGCTTTATAAATGAACTCTATCAACCACAGTAGAAAAGAGCGTTTATGTATTTCCGACGAATAGTGGCATCATCAAATACAGATCAGAGATCAATACCAAGGATCTAACTGGAGCACGCAAAACCATATTTTCATCCCCAAAAGACTGAGGTTGCTGTCCACCTGTTCCAACGCCTCTACTATTAGCCCCACTCTTGAAAAGCCTACTTAGCCATTTCATAAACCTCGACTTCCTCTCTGTGTTTGAAGAAACAACATGCCCTGCTTAAAACCCCACAAATCATCTTATTTAATTTCAATTGTATGTTAAAGATTCAATCTTTGTACAAGTAGATGAAATTCAAGGAAGCAATTAAGAGCATCGATAAAAATTAAGAAGGACAATTTGATTCCTCACACATGTAAATGAATACAACAATGAAGCGAACATGCATACATCAACTAAAATGCAAAAGACTCAACCCTTACACATAATTACAAAAGAACAAAAGTGCATTTCAACAGCCATCAACTAGATTAATAAAAGAAACAACCTTCATGCATAACTAAAACATGGCTAAAAAGACATCATTTCAACAGTAGCAGAAAAAGAAAATGACTAAGAGGGTGTTTTGGTGAGCTCATAAGCTCTTCAACATCATATAACATGTTTGAAGAGCTTATAAGCTCTGTTTGGTAAATTTTTGAAAAGATGTCATAAGCTCTCAAAATAAGATATTAAGAGCTTATAAGCAATGTCTGAAAAATGTGGTAGATCCCACCTTATTTTTCAAAATAAACAGAAACTTAAAAATCTTTGAAATAAGCTGAGCCAAACCCGCTCTAAAACAAATGCAAAAGGGGCATCAATTAACGTTCAAAAAGACACTATCTTCCCCAAGAAACTATAAACACAACCAAAATTATCAGGTGGGCATCAATTAAAATTCAAAAAGACACTATCTTCCTCCAAGCAACTGTAACACAACCAAAAATATTAGGTGGGCATCAACTAAAATGCCAAAAACCTGTTTGAGTAAAAAAAAAAAGTATAAAAGAAAAAAAGACATACCATAAATACAAGGCTGTGAAAGGTGGTTGACATTTGAAGAAGACATGAGGCAAGAGGTTTCGTTCCAGGCTCCAGAAGGCGAAAAGGGGGTTCTGAAACAGTGAAAAGGACTAATAAGAGAGATGATGAAGAGAAGAATGGAAGAGGAGAGAGAGTAGAAGAGAACAATGGCATCATTGATAAAGCTAAGTTTTTTTGAGATGAAAAAAAAAAAAAGGAATCTCTGAGAGGGAAAGAGATTCTTGGCTTGGGGAAAGAAGTGAAGAAAGTTGAATGGGTGAGAATCTGCTGAGAAGGATGGTTGGTGATGGTGACTGGGAACAGAGGAAAAAGGCTAATAGGTGGAAAAGGGGAAAGCTGAAAGGAATTAATGTTCCAGTTTGGACGGCTGAGATTCAGAGTTGGAGTGAAGAACACAACTGTTCTTGGCCCTGGGGAAGAAGAAAGCTCTCAATCGGACTTTCCTTATGAGAACATGCATATACATCCATGTATGTGTTTTCTGTTTTTGAATCTTTTGGCTTCTTTGAAGAGATTTGAGATGAGGAGGAGAAAACTCAAAAAGTGTGTTAATGTCAAGAAATATATGAACTCCAGTATGTCAAAAACTGCTTTCTATGTCAATTAGGGTGCCTACGGTTCCGAACTGCCGGTTCCGGCTCCCTTAAATGGGAAACTGGAACAGGAGCCGTCAAAAGAAAGTTCCATTCCTGTTCCGGAACCAGAACCATCAAGGGACGGTTCTATTCTGGTTATGGAACTGCCGTTGCGGTTCCGAAACCGAAACCGTATGACCGACGGTTCTGAAACCGGTTGGAATCGTGATCCGTGACTTTTTCTCTTTTTTTTTTTAAAAAAAAAAAAGCTTACTTTTGTATTTTATACCACAAAAATAAAATAGCTAATTTTTCAAAATCTAACACAATATTACTAAACTTAAATTTATTTAAACACTCACTAACACCACAACAACAACATCCGTTGGCCACTGCTAATAATTTTTGGGAGGACTACTAATACTTTTTTGGAGGAATACTAATACGTTTAAGGAAAACTACTAAAATACCTTTAATCGAAAAACCTAATACTTTTCAATAAGATTATTAATACATTTTAGGGGGAATACTAATACTTTTGCGGGAAAAAAACAGTACTTTTCATTAGAACTACTTAAAAAACTGTTTAAGGGGTTACTAATACTTTTTCCAGGGGAATGTTAATACTTTTCGAAGGATTGCTAATATTTTTCACGGGAAAAACTAATACTTTTGAGAGTTGTCTAATATTACGTCACGGGGAAATTACAGTTTTGGTACCCCAACTTAACCTACTTTTTGCTTTTGATACCCCATGTTCCCACTTAATCAAAACTGGTACCCAACGTTACATATTTTAATCAGTCTCGATACCTACCGTTAGTTGACTGTCAAATGCAACCTGGAAACTTGCTACAGCAGGTAATCCTTTGTTTAAAGCCTGTTTTTTTGTCCCATAAGTTCATTTTGCATTTGTTCTTCATTTCTAAAGCCTAACAATGAAGAAATCATTTACTCCTAGTTCTTCTAAATCTTCACATTCGATCAATACGGTCAACAATGAGGGAATGCATTGCAATTGTGGAATGGATGCATTATTGAAGACTTCTTGGACGAAATCAAATCCTGGTAGAAGATTTTGGGCATGTTCAAGATATGGGGTAAAAATTAATTTTTTCTGTTTTTCTTTTTTTTTTCTGTTAATTCGATTTTTTATGAAATATTTTTAAATTCTACAGCAAAATGGATATTGCGGGCATTTTAAATGGGCGGATGATGAAATGTGCTCTAGAGCCAAGCAAATCATACCTGATTGCTTGCAAAAATTAACAAGTTACAAGAAGAAATCGAAGCATTCCAGTCGAAAGAAGGGAAATTCGAATCAGAGATCAATATGGCTAATAGTAGGCTTGCTATGTTGGACCATGAAGTTCTTGAACTGAAGAAAAAAAATAGATCTTTGATCTTGTTTTGTTATGTGACTGTTTGTGTAATTGTTGGTGTTAGTGTTGCATTCTTAATGTAACTAGATAATTGTCACTGCTTGGTTAGTTTATGATGCTTTTGTAAATGCAACTACTCTTTTATTTCAATAAAATGATGTTTCTAATCCAAAGTGTACTGAAACATCCAAAGTGTACTGAAACAGAGAAATAAAATGACTAGGCTTTGCCCTTCTTAGTAACTCTTCCCTTTGATGCTCTTTTTGAAGTTTCTCCACCGATGGCGGCTCTCGGTTTGGCATGGTGATATAATTCACTCCACCCCTCACAATAATTGGAGTGTGCACTGTGGATGACTTGGTAACCTACAAAATTAATACAAGTATAAAGAATGAGCTTACATTCAATTTTGAAACCTTGTTTGTTGAGCCACCTACATTAACATTGATATTGCAAGAACCTCTCTTTCTTTTGACCTGAAATAGAAAAATTAATTTGCAATTAACTTACCAATAAAATTGAGCTGAAATTGCATAAATATCCAATTAATAACACTTACGTAATTTGCTCCTTCCTGGAATAGTGGGGTTCACGGATTACTACTTCCTTGAGTGCTTGAAAATGGCATAGGTTGTGAATCACGATGGGAGTCTCATCATGGTGTGGTCCAACTTCTCAAGGAGGTATAAGTGTCATTATTGCTCTTCTTGCAAGTTCTAGAATTATGTCCTAAGACTCCACACCTCCCGCATTTCGGGGATTTCGAGTCCTCCTAAGTTTTGTTGCATTGTGAGAGCGGGTGGCTCATCACCGCCTCCTTCTCATCTTTTTAGGCCTACCAGGCCTGTTTTCATAGTTAGGAGGCAAAGGTGCGGTAAGTCCCCTGGGCCAAAGTTCAATCCCATTGACTCCCATAATTGCATTTTCATACACACTAAGGTAAGTTGACACTTTATAGCAATCATGCACATACTCTTCAGGTTCCTCATTCCTACACCAAATGGGTTTGAATTGCATGTCTACAAGGTATCCCTGTCAAATCCCACCTTCTACAACTACATGATTTTTGTTGCACATCCACATTGTGTTGGTCAAATGGCCCAGCTATCTCAAAGTGCCAGTCATCAGACTTCATGGGAATGCATTCACCAGCATCTTTCATGTTCTTAAGTATGAGTGCTCTGATTCTAGGGCAAATAGTGCAATCCCAGTCCCTAGCCTTATCTCTATTCATTTGCAGTCTGCACATTATCAGTTTCCTGATTCCTTCTACCAATGCAATTATTGGTTTGTCTCTAGCAGAAAGTATGTATGAGTTGAAACTCTCACACATATTGTTAAGCAAAATGTCACATTTAGGATAAGGACTGAAATGAGACCTTGACCATTGATTGGGTGGTTTCTTGACTAACCAATTATATGCATTTTCATCCAATTTTTTCAAATCATCCATTTTTGCCTTAAACTCTTCAATCCTAGTTGCCCTAGTGCGCCAAAGAGCATTTTTTATTGATTGACCAGAACCCATCCCTTTTCATATTCGTGTGCAAGTGTCTCACACAAAATCTATTTTCTCGCATCGGGAATAGGCACTCAAATCTTTGGAATGAGACCCTTCATTTGTCACTCATGAAGGTCCATGCATATTGGTTATCAATCTCTAAATCATTCTCTAACAAGCTTAAAAACCACTCCCAACTATCCCTTTTCATTCTCCACCACAACAAAAGCAATTGGAAACATGCAATTGTTGGGATCAACCCCAACTGCAATTAACAATTGCCCCCTTGTGGACCTTTCAAGAAACACCATCCACACCCACAACTTTTCTACAATGTTTAAAACCTTTCTTGCATGCATCAAAACAAATATACAACCTCAAAAATGTAGGTTGCCCCCTCACTCTCACGGTTTGAAAGCTTTAAGACAATCGAAACCTGGATTACTCCTAAGCAACTCTTCACAATAATCCCTAATCTTGCTAAATTGTTCTTTTAAAGTGCCCTGAAGAATTGACAATGCTTTTATCTTTGCCCTATATGCTTGTTGCCTAGATACATTAGCTTTAAGGGTTGTACAAACCTCATTTACAACTCGATTTACCCTAACTTTGGATTGTCTTTGAATTTTTTAACAAATGTTTTCCCAATCCAACTAGACTTCAGTGGGTTATTGTAGTTCCATGAACACTTATTGTGAAATGAATTAAACCCTTTCACTTGCCATGAATTGTCATTCTCGCATAGGTGATACATAGATATACCACTCACACCCCTCTTTTTGCACTGCGCTTTTAATCTTCTTTTATCATTGAATACAAATTTGATTATCATTCCCCTCCCGAGACGTATGTCTCAATAACTTCCTTTGCTTCCTTTTTTGAACTAAAAACAAGTCCCGATTTTAGATTAGGACTTTTATTATCTGTCTTGGGATTGTATTTAGTTAACTTTGGAACACTACCCTCATCAGATGTTTCTTTTTCACTCTCAAAGTCATCATTGTCTGCATCCCCTTCTTCAACTACCCCATCCATCTTATCATCAGTTTGAACATTCTTTCCCTTCCCTATTACACCATCCCACTCAACATTATGATCTACATATTTTTCAAACTCTCTGTCATCTTCATCCATATCATATTTAGTATCACTATAAAATAGTGATTCTGAAGACTGACTAGAAGATGAAGCAGATGAAGCATTCAGATTTTTTGATTCTGAAGACTGACTAGAAGATGAAGCATTCAGATTTTTAGGTGATTCAGGGACATTATCAAGGAAAGAGAAGTCAATCACAGGTTCAAAATCAGTATTTAGATTTGAGTACTCTATGTTGGAGGGTTGAATATCAAGTTCAGAATCATGTACACTTGGTAGGTCCACAATATGCTCTAAGTAAATCTCTTGCTCCCTCTTCCACTTTGTTTGCTCCACAATCCCATATACATCAGAGTCAGTTTCTAGCACCCTACTGCCCATATGCAAACTACTCCCAAATTGATGCCAAAATCTAACCTTCTCTTTATCATAGCCTAATTGCCCTACAAAGTCCTTTAATTCTATTAACCCAAATTCATCCCCATCTACCCGGTCAAAAAAATTAAACTGTCCACCCGAATAATTCCTCACAGGGGTATTCCCTCATTATACCACCATGATAAATTTTTAATGTAAAAAGCGAATTTTGCCCAATTGCCTCTACATTAACGAAAAAAAAAAAAAAACTCGGATAAAATTCATACAAATTCATAAAAAGTTTCAAACTTTCAGTTAAGAAACTCAAAAATACATAAAAATTACAAAAATCGAACATACCATAATTGGGACTAGGTTGAAAGTCTCCTCTTTTGGCCATTGTCTTCACCTTCGAATCTTCATGCAACTTCACCTTCGAATCTTCATGGAGCAAGAGATTTTACAAATTTGAGACAACAATCAATCGTAGTTCACCCGATTTTGATTATGAAATTGAGTCAATTTATGGGTAGGATTAAGAAATTAGGGTTTGGATCGAATGGGGGAAAAACAAGGGTTTGGATCGAATTGGGGGGGATGTGTTTTTGATGAAACCGGTTGAATAGGGCAAACACTCTCTTTACCCATCAGTAGCAAGTCATTCCGTTAGTCATTGACGGTCAACTAACGGTAGGTATTGAGACCGATTAAAATATGTAACGTTGGGTACCGCTTTGATTAAGTGGGAACGTGGGGTATCAAAAGCAAAAAGTAGGTAAAGATGGGGTACCAAAACTGTAATTTCCCCTTACGTCACTGACTAATACTTTTCAAGGGACAATTAATACATTTTAAGTGGATTACTAATACCTTTGAGACAAAAAATTAATATTTTTCATGAGGGTTACTAAGATGTACTACTAATACTTTTCAAATATACTACTAATATTTTCCAAGGGGAAAACTAATACTTTTAACAGCCCCTAATATTACAAAAATGCCACCGATCCAGTGATCCTATGACACCGCCCCAGAATATTACAAAATGTCACCGGTGCATGAAATTACAATAAAAAAAGCTTATTTTTGTATTTTATACCAAAAAAATAAAATAGCTAATTTTTCAAAATCTAACACAATATTACTAAACTTAAATTTATTTAAACACTTGTCACAATAAGGTTTAATTTGTGGATAAAAAATTAAAATTGAAGTATACATGATATTAAATAAGGATGTAATTGACAATTGAAATATAAAATAAAGTAGCAATTGGAGACAGAGAGCTTTAGATCGTAAAATGAAGAAAAATAGAAAGAGTTTGAGTGTTTTGTGAGGAATAATAGAAAAAGTGTTAAACTAGTCGTGCGAACTGCTGGTTCCATGGTTTCTCGTAGGGAGGAATCAGAACGGGGAACCAGAACTAGAATCGACAGAAACCAGTTCCAAATCGGTTTGGAATTGGGAACTCAAAACCATTGACCACGATGGTTCCGATACCTCCACTTCTGATTCCGCCTAGCCAAGCCTATTTTCTCATTTTGATTTATGCACTCGATGTTTTTTAAGGTTTGCATAGCACATTTCGTTTTGGATATTGTTACTTCTTCATTGGGGAATGTTTTTGCTAGATTTTTTGTTCATCACGTCATTTATATTATTATTTTGTTTGGTTTCATTTTTTATTGTTTTGAGGAAAGAATTTTGAGAAAGTTTTATTTTTTTCCCGAGTTTGACCACAAATTTTAAGAATAATAATTTTGACGTATTTTATTCTCAAAAAATATTAATAAGTTATTTGGTTTACTGGAGAGACTGTTTTATCAATTTATTTTCTTGTAGTTATCAGAGAGTGGGAGCCTTTAGGCCATTAAGATGGCAGCCTATGGCCCCGCAGCCTTATAGGGCCACCAATAAGATAAGTAATTTTAATTGTATTATTTAACTTAGTGTTATATATATATCATATTATTTGTTAATATTTAGCATTGGAATTGAAAATAGAAAATTAATATTTGACATAAAATTGAATTTTGTTTACCACCAAAATAATTTTATTATATTAACAATAAAGGAAAACAATCTTATTAGGGCAAGTTGTCTTATTTTTTTGAATATCATGCTAAACTGCTAATTTAGATGCATTTTGATGAACGTAATCATACCAAATCAACATAAGATATGTTTACAAGAGATTTTTTTGATATCAGGAACTCATACCAAAAGTAAGAGATTGGTGAATAGATATAAAGTCTAAATTTCATGAAAAGTGTAGTATCCCTATAAAAAGATATTTTGATAAAAATAATTAGCAAAGACATCACTCATTCAGTTGAATAGTCTTTTCGTATTAATTATTTTCTTTATATACTATATCAATCTATTTGTTAGAGTCTGTTTGATTAATATTTTGAATATGTATTTGGTTTTTTATTTGAAGCGCAAAAGTTTAATAATTTTGGGTGATGATGAACTGAAAAAATATTGTATTAATCTGGCAGACTTTTTAAGTTTATGTGAACAAATTGATATTGATGTCCATGATTTATTTTTAGAATCTATCTATCTATCTATATATATATATATATATATATAATAACAAACCTTTTGCTAAATTTGTTTTCCCACTCATTTACGTATTTCTATTTTTGTCAAATACGTTTTTGGTGTTATATGAAAAAGTGTTTCTTTATTGTTTAGCTGTCAGCAATTATATGAGACGGATTTTTTCAAGTATGGAAAGATTGATTACAAAACGTGTTAATTTAATGCATAGCTGGCAATGATTTCATGAATCCGATTTTTAGAATTATAGTAAGATAATTCATTAAATTCAATATTACCATTGATTGTGGGAAGATAATTCGATTGTTAACTTTTCTTAATTAATTTTTATTCAGTAATTGAGGTAATATTGTAAGTTTTCCATATAAAAATTAATTGACTTTCTTTACTTTTTCGATTTCAGAAAACTAACGTTTTTATAAGATCTGCGAAAACAAGGAAATCTCAAAAATTGTGGCACAAGTTTCATTCAAATGGTAATACAAGCAATTTAACAATCAAACAAACATTACAGAATTGTTTCTGAAATAATAATAACTTTTCAATACTAAATTAATTACATCAAAAAGACTTTCCAAATGTACCTAATAGCAATAAGTAAATATTTTGAATTTGGTAACTCAATTACATACAGAATCTAATTGTCGTGTGGCAATTGCCTTCTCAATTCTAATTTAATTACACCAAATTGAGTTTCCAATTTCACCGAATCTATGAAGAAAATCTTTTTAATTACAGGTCAAGTAAAATATAAACGGTAATTCAATTAATTTCATAATCAAAATTGGAGATAAAATAATAAAATAAATAAATTAAATTTAATTTTAGTAAAATATAATCATGCAATTACCAAAAATAATTACTTTCCATATACTATTTTTACTGATCTAAACAATCAAAAAAACGTTTACATTCATACCATTAATTAATTGGATTATTAAAAACTTTTTATAAAATTTAAAAAAAGAAACATTTTTTTGTTTTGTAAAAAATATTTTTTTCCATATTTATTCTCATTGGTCACCTATAAATACGTTGTTCAGTTTCATTATTCCATCTTACGCATTCGCAATTCACCAGCTTATTTAAACATACTCTTTTAGGTATTTTATAAAATAACCTATCAACAGTAATGGCACCCATGATCAGTCTGATTCGCGATTTGAACATGACCAAAACTCAGTGGGTGGTCAAGCTTAGATTGATTAGGCTGTATGAGAAGCCGACTTACAACGATAAGAACCAAATACAAAGCCTCGAATGTGTTTTCCACGATATTGAGGTAATTTATAGATATAAATAAATTGCGATTATTTACTTATACTGATACTATTATAATTTGTACTGATATTATTTACTTTTGCAGGGAGATAGAATCCAAGGAACAGTGAGACGGTTTCAAATTGATCAATTCAAAAAAATATTAAAAGAAGGGCGTGTATATGCTATTCGAGAATTTATTGTAGCGAACTGACATGACTAATACAAAGCAACCACAACAAAACACAAGATTTTTTTCCATGGCGTAACTCATATTTTTGAGATGTTTGACAATTCATTCCCACGTTTCATGTTCAATTTTAAGAATTTTTCCGAATTGTCAAATCCTCTACTATTGATGAGACAATGCTATTTGGTATGAATATTTTATATTTCTTAAATTTATTACAACACGCTTTCAATTAATATGTAATATTTTATTTCATAATCTAATTTGTCAAAATTTTTACGATATCATTGGAAGGGTGGTATCGATGCGATCTGCACGAACAAGGAATTTGGGAGGAAAATAACCGATTCATAGAGTGACACTAGAGGATTTGGAGTAATTTTATTTTGATAAATTAATTGTTAACAACCCTATCCTATATATAATCCTATAATTATTTTTATATTTTAATTATACAGGAATAATCGTATAAGTTGCACGCTATGGTAGGAATACGTGGATTTGATCCTTAAACATCTAGAGACCCAAAATTTGAAGCCCATAGTAATTATACTTCAAATGTGCAGGGCCAATGTTTATAGAGGTAAAAATTAACAAGTGTATGTTAATAAAATCAATATTTTTTATTCTTTTGGAGTCTAATATTTTTTTTTTTTTGAGTTTTCAGATCAAGTTAAGGTGATAAATTCGTTTCATGTCACAAAAATGTTTGTTGACTGCAGTTTGGAGGAGATAAAGGATTTTAAAGAGAGGTAATAAAATTTGTTGCTATTTTTAATCTAACTACAGTTTCAAATATTAGTTATATTTATAAAATATTATGATTTTTTTGTAGGATTCCTGAAACAAGCATTCAAACAAGGCCAATAAGTTTTGTCACAGCTCCGTCAAGCCGCTCTGTTGTAGAAGATTTAGAAACTGAAAATTCTTCATTTAGAACATTGGATGAATTGTACACTAGAGGAGAGGTCGTAGATTTTAAATTTATATCAATGTTTTCTTTTAATAATCTTATATATATAGATATATTAATAATTTATATAATAAATGTTTAATATATTTTTGATTTATAGGTGGGAAGTTTTTGGGTTGTGCAAAGATTGTTTCTTTCGTAGGAGAATGGTGGTACCTTTCATGCAAGAAATGTCTTAAGAAATTGGGGAAAGGCGGTGAACAGTTATATTGTGCTAAATGTGACATCGGACGGCTTGATGGAATTTTTAGGTACAAAATTCGATTTGGTGGATGAGATCTTTGCGTCTCTTCTTTGTTGGGGCAGGGACCGTGAGAGACTTATAGGAAAACCGTGCGTTTGTGTTGCGGGAAGAGTGCATGGAGGTAATTTTCATTTTGTTTTACCAAATTTTTTTGTTTCAGTTTATATTTTCTTAATTTTTAGTCTAGATTTTTCACACTAATTTTTTTAATTTTTACTTTGTTTAGAAATCAAACATAGACGAAATTCTGAAGAAATATGCTCCTACTTGAGAAAAAAATTACATTTTAAAGTTTAGATTAAATCGGAGCAAGTTCGAAACTATACGGGAACATTCACGATTGTTAAGTTGACGAGATGATCCGCTTTAATCTCCAAATATGGATGCTCCGTTTTTTATAGTCAAGTAAATAAAAAAATTTACATGGTGTTTTTATGTAATTTCGATATTAAACTCAATTAATCGAGTCTGTGTTTGTAGGAGTCGGTTTCTTTACAAAACTGCAGGAGGATGATTACTCAGCAGTTGAAGGTATTTAAATTTTAAATTACAGCTTTCAATTTTTTAAATGAACTTATATTACATTTATCGTGAATTATTATATTTTATAATTATAAGTACTTATGTTTATAAATTTTATTATTATTACAGGATTATTCGTCCGGAGATGAGGTGAACACTCCGAATAAAAGTGTCAAGAAAAAAAGCAGAGAAAATGATGCTTCTGGTACTAAGCGTGCCTTGCTTGAAGAATTTTCATCTTCAAGCAATTGCAAGAAACTGAATAGCATTATAAAGAAGGAGAACGAGAAAGATGAATAGAAATTTGGAGGGATTTTTTGATCTTAGCATACTATTTAGTTTTTTTTGATTTTGGAATAAATTTTCGAATTTAGTTTGGTTTTAGTATTCAGTTGAACAATCTTAGAATTTTAGGTTCCAGTTTTTTGCTTTTTGGTTAATGGCATTACTAAATGATATTTTATATTATTTTTCAATCTTGCAATAATATTATGGCTTTTAAATTTCAGTTTGCATTACTATTTTGATTACCATTCAGTTTGCATTATATATATAGATAGATGGAGTCTGAACATAATTTATATTGTTAAGGGTTTTATAAGCAAATGAAATTTAAAATTATACCTTAGTAGATGCCTTTTTCATATATTTAACCAGCATAAAGTAAAATCCACTAAAAAAATAAATTAACAAAAATTAAAATGATGATCCACTGTCCAACAGGATTCCACTACACTCACGGTGTAGGGTCAAGCGGCCTTCTGTGCGGAGGATCATCGTATCAAAGATAGCATTGCATATAAATGAACTAGGCAACAACATGATAAAGACATTTATAGATACAACATAGGACAACCAAGAATAGTTAAAGGGATAAGTAAAAAAACAAATGAAACAATAATGACAAATATTGACAGGATATTTGTTTAAAATTTTTGCATCATAACAGTTATCAAACAGATCAGTGCATATAAATGAGATAGGTAAGAAGATCATAAATAAATTCATAAGCAGTCTCATTGCATTTGTAATCAGTTAAAATATCTTAAAATTGACATGTCTTGCGTTTTTTAATATAAACCATTCAAAATTCTAATATTAAAATTTTGTGAAAATATACTCATTAAATTCCTATATACAATAAATGAAACTTGGACTTATCATTGACAGTTTATTTGGACAATCTATTACGATTTTGATATTCAAAATCAATATAAAAATGGTAATGAAATAATTTTCTTTTTTTATCAGGTTTCCATATATGAAAATTTCATATAAATGACATAGGTACACCTTCATTTTTAAGATCAAAGTTTTAAAAACCAACCACAAATAAATTCAGTCAAGAAGAACACAGTAAGCACCAATAAATTAAAGACTGAGGTTGATGATGAGGCAGCTTAAAGGCCATAACATATTGGGCAACAAACGCAAGAGGGATGAACACATTCCCCACGGTATAATGATTTAACACTGTTTTCACGAATTATACATACCTGTGTAGGATGCTTTTTGAAATTTAACATTTTACTCTTTGTTAATGTCAATGAGACACAAAACATAACAAAATGATCGATCCTTAACATGTGATAAAAAATAGAAGCACAATAAAGCATATAAAATTGTATTAACGAATGCTATTAAGATTTATTCTATGGACATGTTAACCTCTTACGAATGTACTAAATCTTAATAAAAAAAAATTGAAGTCGGATCATACAGATGGACAAAGTAATATACAAAATATATTAAAGTTTATATGCTTATAAAGATTGTTTTATCGCTTCCTCTAAAAATTAACGATTACAAGAAATAACTTTTCGGATAAGAATTTGAAAATTTTCAAATAATATATAAAAATATATTATCGATTAAAGCTAGGAACTTATCTTATTTCACGATATAATTATTCAGATATGAAATTGTAAATTTTCAAATAATTATTCAGATATGAAATTGTAAATTATTCAGATATAAATATTCATACGATGGTTTTACAAAAAATAAAAAATTAAGAGTTACAAGAAATAATTATGCTAGGAACTTATCTTTTTTGACGTTTTTCACCCTTCTCCATCTCCAACTCTTCTGGATTTATTCTTTCAAACCCACGATTGTTCATCTGCAATATAATACAAAATTTATTAAACACACAAGATAAAATCTCAATAACAAATACAAATATATATATATATATATACAGAAATCGCCACTTATCTTTTTTTCGTAAATGTTTGAGAGCTGCACAAACAATTATTCAAGTCTAAAATAATGGAACCCAAATAGTAGATCTGGGTATTCACAAATACAAATATTCAAAAAAAATTAGAAATTACAGTAAAAAAAGTAAATAGTTATCTGCGTATTTTTAACCAAATATCTAAAAAAAATTATAAAAAAATATTTCGAAGTCCAGGAACCATGGATCGGTTCGCATTTTTTTAAAAAAAAACATGAAATTTTTTCAGGTTAATCGACATAAAAAAGCGACGATATAGGAGTTTTTTACATATCGTACAAGGAAAAATAGTAGATCTGGATATTTTCCAACACAAAATCCAAAAAAAATACAGAAAAAATTTCTAACACAGACTACCGATATTCGTCTATAATGAAAAATAGTAGATCTGGATAAAGAACAACACACAATAAAATAAATTTAAAAAAAACTAACACCGAAAACCGAAAATAGCTTCAGATTTCTACACAAACATTTGATATCTGACAATATTTTCTTCTCCATCGCCATATTATGGCGAGGAGATCACAAAATGTCAAGAGTACGAAAAGTGATCGGTAAAATTTTTTGTGTTGTGAAAAAAACTCAGAGAAATGTGACGAGACTCCAGAAAAACTCAAAAAATTTGACGAAACTTAGAAGCAAAAAATCAGTGTAATCCCATGATTTTTCGGCAAAACGGAGTAAATCACCATTTCAGTGAAATGTTTTTAAGCATATCACAGAAATGATAAGAGTCGGTTAGGTTTTTTAGAGAGAGAGGTTTTCTTTTTTTCTTTTGAGAATGAAGAGAGAGGTTTTCTGAATGTCTGAAAATGAGAGAGAGAGAGAGAGAGAGAGAGAGAGAGAGAGAGAGAGAGAGAGGAATCGAAAAATGTGTTGCAAAAATGAATTAGGGTTTGAAGGATTCAGGAGTCTTCTGGAACACGATGAAATGGTGGTAGGTGAGTTTAATGTTTGCCCTAGAAGTAATCTTAACCATCCAATTGGGATAGGTGTCTCAATCGTGTTTTATGTGAATCATGCATCACAGCACATCAACACGTTTTTCGGGCCGAATTCTTTAAATTTTTTTGGGTTGAAATATATGGGCCCAATATTAGATTATATGGGTTCAGTTTGGGCTTTGGATGTTAATGTATTGGGCTTACTATTATATTATAATATTTGCTATTTGTTAATTATTTTAATTAGATTGGGCCTATTAATTATTATATTAATAATTAATAATATATTATAATATTATAATTATAATCATAATTATTATAGTTATAATTGAAAAAAAATAGTTCATAAATTTATTTTAATTTACATTGCGAAATTATTAAAAAAAATTGGTAAATATATTACAACTGAAATATATAAATAACGAATTAATTATAATTATAAATATATTTATAATCTATATATAAATATATTTATAATCTATATATATTATAATAAAAGATATTTCTATATCTATACTATAAATACCAATTAATTTACATTCAAAAATTAAAAAAATATTTAGTTCGTAAATATATTTAAATTCAAATATATAAATTAGAAATTACTATTTATGATATCTATATATATATTTTAATTTTTTAATACATAAAATAATGTATTTGGAGATATTTTAAATTAAATAAATCTTATTTTTTTATGTATACAAAATAATTTTGAATCTGAATGTAAATAATCTTAGTAAAAAATAATCAAATAAAGTGTAAAATAAATTTAAATTTAATTAAATATACATTATTTAATTAAATAATCAAATAAAATGTAAAATAAATCAAATAATCTTCTTATGTTGCTCGATTTACTACTTTACAGATAATGATAGTGCAACTCCATAATTGACTACAATAAGTGAGTTGTTCGGCTCATCAAGAGGAAAAATATATTCATTGTCGAGCACCCCTCTTGGAGACACTACATGTGGTAATTTCATTAATATATTTACTTTATAAAATGTTTAAAAAAAATTGTTGAATAATACTGTATCCCGTGCTTAACAAAAAATATAATTGTATTTTTTTTATGTAATCGTTATTTTGATAGTTGATGGTTCAATTTGTTGTTTTTACAGAAATTGACGGAGTACCTCAAAGGTCTTTTCCAAAACTATCTACGACAATTGATTTACAAGCTCCATCGAGTAGAATTATCAATCCGTTATCAAACACTCCGCTTAGTGACATCACAAACGGTATATTATTAATGTTGATATATTTTTTAATTATTTCATAATTACAATATGCATATATTAAAATCTAATACATACATTTATCCAATTTTAAAATTCAGTTTGCTGCGTAGTACCACACTTTGGAAATATAATAAATAATCGTAACAACATGAAACATCAAACAACAGGGTCATCTTCGACGATGAGTTCAAATGCGGAAACAGTAATTGATCTGACAACTGATGAGCCTACTGTAACTGCAATCACTGCAAATAATACTACACTAGATGGAAAATTTAATACTGGTGTGGACTAGATTGAAGTAAATGAGATTCCTACCTTCTCAATAAGTGGTGAGTTTTATTTCTTTTTACTTCAGATTTGTAAGGTAGTTAATTTTTTTTTTATATAGATTTTTAACAAAAGTTATGTTATATTTTTTAGAATACTGGGACATGGTGATCCAACCTGCAAATGTGAATTTTGTGGAGCGTTGTTTTGGTATGAAGAAAGACTATCTTCCGGTCCAAAAAACAAGCCTAGATACTCTTTGTGTTGCAACAATGGCATTATTGAACTACCTCCAGTTAAACAACCACCTAATGTGCTTTGCGAGTTATTATTTGGAGAGGGAAACAAATCTAAGCACTTTCAAGACAACATAAGATCATACAACAATATGTTCTGTTTTACTTCCATGGGAAACAAGATAGACAAATATATAAACAGTGGTCGTGGTCCTCCTGTTTTTAGAATGCATGGACATAATTACCATCTTATTGGAAGTTTATTACCATCTGGTGGTTCAACACCAAAGTTCGCACAAATGTATATATATGATACGGAAAATGAAATATCAAACCAATTAAATTAATCGGTATTCTTATTTTAATAATGTTATTTATATTTGTTTATTTATTTGAATAAATTATTATAATAATTCTTTATTTTATATCTTTTTGAATATTAGGCAAGGGAGCGAAATGAATAATTTGCACGAAGTTATTGTGAGTGACTTAAAGAAAATGCTTGATGAGAATAATATTTTAGTCCAGACCTTTCGAATGGCCAAAGATAAGATTGGGCAACACGGTGATTCTGATGTTAGATTGCGTCTGATCGGAAAGCGGAGTACGGATGCTAGGAGATACAATATGCCTACGACTTCAGAAGTTGCTGCACTCATTGTTGGAGATTTTGATCAGGCTTTAGGAGATCGTGATATTTTAGTTGAAACAAGAACTGGATTTTTGAAACGTATCAACGAATTGAATACACCCTACTTGGCATTGCAGTATCCTTTATTATTACCATTTGGTGAAGACGGTTTCAGAGAAGACATACCATTCTCGAGTAAGAAGAAAATTAATCAGAGGAGCAGAAAAATGATAAGTGTTCGAGAATTTTTCGCTTACATTGCACGACGAGGTAACAAGATGCTTCTACTATTCTATCATCAAGAAGATTATTTCAACAATTTGTTGTCGATGCTTACACGATGGTGGAATCAGCCCGTTTGAAATATATTCAGTTACACCAAAAGAAGTTGCGTTGTGATATATATAAGGGTCTAACGGATGCTTTATTGAATGGAGATATCAATCCAAGTAGCCATGGAAAAAGAATTATATTACCTTCAAGTTTCACTGGAGGCGCTCGATATATGATACAGAACTATCAGTATGCAATGGCTATATGTCGGTGGGCGGGCTATCCAGATTTATTCATAACATTCACTTGCAATCCAAAGTGGCCAGAGATTGTTCGATTTCTTGATAAGAAGAAACTGAGTCCTGAGGACCGACCGGACATTGTCTGCAGAATCTTTAAATTGAAATTGGATTGTTTGATAAAAGATCTTCGTCAGAAAAAAATGTTTGGGAATGTAATAGCAGGTTATATATCTTCCAAAATATTTTATTTACATTTGAGATTTTAGTTTTGTTTTTTTGCTTTTCACTGAAATTTTTCTTATCGTTGTGGCAGTTATATACACAATAGAATTTCAGAAGCGTGGTTTGCCACATGCACATATATTGCTTTTCTTGTCTAAAGAAGACAAGTATCCAACATCAGATGATATAGATCGAATTATATCTGCAGAAATACCTGATGAGGCCGTTGATCCGTATTATTATGCTGTGGTAAAAGACCACATGATTCATGGCCCTTGTGGAGATGTTAGAAAGAACTCTCCGTGTATGGCTGAAGGTCATTGTACGAAACATTTTCCCAAAAAGTTTGTGGATTCAACTACTATTGATGAAGAAGGGTATCCGCGTTATAGACGAAGAAATAACGGGAGAATTGTGGAGAAAAATGGTGTTCCTCTGGATAACATTTATGTTATGCCGCATAATCGTCAGTTGCTGCTAAAGTACGGAGCTCACATTAATGTAGAATGGTGTAACCAGTCCAGATCCATAAAATATTTGTTCAAGTATGTCAATAAAGGACATGATCGGGTTACAACGTCCTTCTATACGAACACCAATGATGAGGAATCCGACAAAACTGTTGACGAAGTTAGTATGTTTTACGATTGTAGATATATTTCGCCGTGTGAAGCAGCTTGGAGATTACTTGGTTTTGAAATCCAATATAAATATCCTCCAGTTGAACGTCTAAGCTTTCATCTTCCAAATGAGCAGAGTGTTATTTTCTCTGATTCTAAAAGAATAGATGATGTTTTGAAGAAAGATTCCGTTAAAGAAAGCATGTTTTTAGCTTGGATGGAAGCCAATAAAATATATCCTGAAGCTAGGGAGTTGACTTACGCTGAAGCTCCAACTAAATTTGTTTGGAAAGCAGATCTTAGAAAGTGGATGCCGAGGAAGATTGGAAAATCAATAGGGCGTGTTTTTTATGTCCTTCTGGGTTGTGGGGATATGTACTATTTGAGGTGTCTCATTAACGTGGTCCGAGGGGCTACGTGTCACGACTACAAGAAGGTCAACGGTGTACAACACTCTTCCTATCGAGAGGCTTGCTATTCTCTTGGTTTGTTAGAAGACGATAGGGAATATATTGATGCCATCATTGAATCGAGTCAATGGGCATCTGCTGAGACACTAAGAAGTTTGTTTGTGTCATTGTTGTCATCAGATTCTTTGAGCAGGCCAGAAGCAGTATGGGAAAAGTGTTGGGAGTTTCTTTCGGATGATATATTATATAATCGAAGACGACTTTTAAATCACCAAGGTATTCATGTAGTATATTTTATATTTTATGTCATTCCTTTTCAGAGGATTTTTTCATTGTTTATAAATTTTATTGATATTCCTTTGTTATGAAATTTATTATATTTCTTCTTCTTGTATAGATCTGGTATTGAGTGAGAGCCAAATCAAGAATTTTGCCTTACTGAAATTGAAAAATTGTTAAGAAGACGTGGTAAGAGTCTACGCAATTTTGATTCAATGCCATTTCTGGATGTTGACAATCTTCAGAACCACCAAAACAGACTGATATACGACGAGTTGCGCTACGATCATAAGGAGCTAATGGTTGAGCACCGGAATCTGCTTGCAAAGCTAAACGATGAACAACGTACTGTTTACTCAAAAATAATGCATGCGGTGGAATCCGATAAGGGTGGTATGTTCTTTGTCTACGGATATGGAGGTACAGGCAAGACATTTTTGTGGAGGGCTTTATCTTCAGCGTTGAGATCAAAAGGAGAAATTGTACTAAATGCTGCATCGAGCGGCATAACATCTATTCTGTTGCCAGGTGGTAGGACTGCGCATCCCCGCTTTGTTATTCCCTTAAACCCAAATCAAGATTCAACATGTAATATCAATCTAGGAGAGTCCGCTTGCGGAGTTGATTATTCGTTCTAAGCTTATAATCTGGGACGAAGCACCGATGATGCACAAGTTTTGCTTTCAAGCGCTTGACGAAAATTTGCGAGCTATTTTAAAACAAGACAACCCATTGGCGGAAAACATAGTGTTCGGAGGGAAAACTGTTGTGTTCGGTGGAGACTTCAGGCAGATCTTGCCTGTTATACCAAAGGGAAGTCGACAGGACATTGTGAATGCAACCATTAATTCATCGCATCTGTGGGCAAATTGCACAGTTTTAAAATTGACTAAGAACATGCGCCTTCAAAGCTTAGGTGGAACCGATGATTATGCAGAGTTGGTGCAATTTTTTGAATGGATTGCAAGTATTGGAGACGGAACTATCGGAGGATCGAATGATGGTTGTGCAACTATTGATATACCGTAGATATCGTTCGCACTCTTCCGGTGATCCAATTGCAACTATTGTCGAGTACTTATCGATGTTTAGAGACACCGTTGATGATCCGACTTACTTGAAAGAGAGGGCTATCTTGCACCGACCCTCGATGTTGTTGAGTCCATAAATCAAGATATGACGTCTTTAAATTCTTCCGAGGTCGACGTATTTTAGCTCGATAGCACGTGCAAATCGATGCTAATGTTGACTTCTTGCACGATCGCACACACCAATTTTTGAATGGGATCGAGATGTTCGGTGTTCCTAATCATGAATTGCATTTGAAGGTTGGTATGCCTAAGTTATGCTCTTGAGAAATATGGACCATTCTCTTTGGATTGTGTAATCGCACCAGGCTCAAGTTATTACGAGACTCGCCAAACATGTACTTGAAGCTAAAATTCTCACCGGAACGAATGCAGGTCATAAGGTCTTGATTCCGCGAATGACATTGACCCCATCGGACCTCAGGATTCCATTCAAGTTTCAACGTAGACAGTTCCCTCTTATGGTATCGTATGCAATGACTATAAATAAGAGTCAAGGCCGATCCCTCTCAAATGTCGGGCTATTTTTGCGGAATCCAGTATTCAACCATGGCCAATTATACGTTGCTGTTTCCCGAGTCACCAATCGGAAGGGTTTGAAAATATTAGTCTGTGGTGGCAACGAATCAAATAACAAGCAGACAACGAACGT
Source organism: Rehmannia glutinosa (assembly GCA_016081115.2). NCBI lineage: Eukaryota > Viridiplantae > Streptophyta > Magnoliopsida > Lamiales > Orobanchaceae > Rehmannia > Rehmannia glutinosa. The sequence continues at coordinate 80,879,989 of CM071936.1, read as the reverse complement.
CGTGTACAAAGAAGTCTTTCAAAATTTGTAGTTTTTTTATAAAGTGTTTTAATCTAAATTATTTGTTTAAATTTTATTTTATATTTTTATATTTTATTAATGTTACTCTTTTAACGTCGATCAAATTGTTCAACACAACAAATTCTATATTGTTCAACACAATCCAATTACAAATGCCCAATATAACACTCACCATGCATTGCACGGGTGCAACACTAGTTGAAAATAATGAAAGAAGTATTAGATGTATTAACTATATCATAAGATTAGATTATTTTCCAAATGCATGCATTACTTACTGGATATTACTGACCATACATGTTAGTGCTTAAAAGAAGACTATTAAGATTAAAATTGATTAAATCCATTTGAGTTCAAGCATGTTACAAGATAGATTTATCTAATGGACTAGTCATATTATCTATTAAGAGTGAAATATTAGAATTCGTTCATTATAAAATTTTGAAAAGTGAATTGGAACTAAAAAAGCTAGAAACTTAAAATGAAGATTAATGATATATTAAAGTAGGACTCTCCTAAAGTTCTGCTTAAGGCCTCAAAATATCTAAACACGGCTCTGGTAGTTACTACCACTACAAAAAACAATCAAATTCCAACAAAATAATTCCAATGAAATAGAAAATTGTTGGAATTTTTAAAATTCCAACGGAAATTCGAATGTTACATTATACCGTTGGAAAATTCCAACGAGGATTCCAATGATAAACAAAATTGTTGGTATAAATTGTTGAAATTCTCGTTGGAATTTAAAATTCCAATAGAAATTCCACCACCACAATAAACTGTTGGAAAATTCCAATAGTATTTTCAACAGTAATAAAATCATTGGAATAAACCATTGAAAATACTTTTGAAATTTTAAAAATTCCAACAAAAATTTCATCGTTAAACATACCATTGGAAAATTCCAGCGATAAACAAATATTGGAATTAACCGTTGGAATTCACGTTGGAGTTTTTAAAATTCCAACGAAAATTCCAATAGACAACATGTTGGAAAATTCCATTGGAAATTCCAATACCGTTGGAAAATTTCAATAGGGGTTAAAAGATTTGATAGTATTATTCATATCGATAAAATATATCTTCTCTTCTGGAGTCAATCATATTGAAACTACATAGTTAAACGTGCTTGACTTGAGACAAATTGATGATGAGTGACCTACTAGGAAGTTAAAAATATTAGATAATGAGATAAAATGATTGAATATTCCAACTGACATATAACATTGGAATTACCGTTTGACTAAAATCCAATGGTATAAATCCGTTGAAATAACCGTTGGAGTTTTTTCCAATGATATATATTCCAATGGATATACTGTTGGATTAAATTCCAATGGTATAATTCTGTTGGAATTAGTGTTGGAATAAATGTTGGATTTTTTTCCAACTGCTATATATTCTAATGGATAAATACCGTTGGAAGTACCATTGGAATATTTTTCTATTGGAATTTCCATTGGAATTTTGCCATTCCAACGACCATTTTACCAATGATACATTTTCTGTTGGAATTTCCGTTGGAATCGATAATTCTTCCAACATATTTTTTCCGTTGGAGTTTCATTGTTTTCTTGTAGTGTACTGGTATAGTATCGGGTTATCTGGAGATTCGGATGTAGCTCTTGTGGTCAATAGCGTGTTACAGGCGAGCAGATTCGGGTTCGAATCACATACACTCCCCTCCCACGACATCCGTATTTTTCCTTTCACCCCTCAAAAGAAAAAAAAACAATATAGGATTGTCTGATTGAGTAAACAATTGTAGTGTTTCCTGATGTTAGCAAATATGGGTCAATATCTAAATCACATATTTGCACATACAAGGTGGATCGAGTATACTTATTTACAAATGAAACCGTCGATCCACATAGCTAGGATTGAGCCCGTCTACAAGCCACCTTTTGATCCATGATTAAGCCATCTACAAGCCTCTTTACTATTGAACCATAGACAACAAACGAATCCCATATATTGGTTGAACCACGAACAATCTTTCTCGTTGGTGTAAATAATTACTAGAATTATTTACTTGGATGTGCACACCTTAAACCCTTGGGGAACTTTGGTGATGCTCCAAGAAGAAAACCGTAGAGAGAAATTTTAGGAGAGATTATTATTTCTATGTGGGGAACGACATTCTCAATTGGACTGATATTGTTGGACTGATATTGTAGGGAGAGATATCAATATATATCTCAATCCCATATCTCAGTTAGAGTCCTAGTGGGAGAGGTTTCTAGATAAACTTCATCTAAATAGGACTCCTTATTATCTCAAATATGGATGCAACCTAATTGCACCCAATATCTCCCACTCATACATATTTGACTCGACTCATTCGAATCACATCCTCATACTTCTCATCTCACGTTTCTTCTTTCATACAGGGAATAAGGCGTGCGATCAAGCGAGAAAGCAAAGGTGAGGAGAGTTATATTAAGTCATCACCAAACTAACATAACCCTACAACTCAATAACTCGCTATGTACCCCAAACCAAGTGGTCGCACTCAATCAAACATCTCTAGATCCCTCAATGAATATAAGTAGATCATGCTCGACTCACTCAAATATGTTTCTATATTCATGACTAGTCAAAAACATTTCGACATAGTCGCCCGGGCTATGAATCATAGAACATAAGTACGTTACCAACTTAATTTTCCTCAGCCCCACATGCCAATCAACTTGGTCTTGACAGCTTTCCTAGACATGCTCCAACAGACCGAATCACACATGGCCATTGGATACACGCTAAAGTAGCGTCATCAAACTTACACCTCATGACATGGTCCAAAGTCCCAAAGGGTACAAAAAAAATAATACGGGCTCACACAAAGGACGAAGGGACCCATTCAGTCACTTTCCCACAAACGGTCGACTCAAAGCACATGTAGTATGAATACATGCTATGATGGAGCTCCCACTCAATTTAGGCATGTCACGCTCTAGACATCATACAAATCTTAGTCCAATCGCTATTCAAGCGCCCGACCCGCGCACTACTCGTAGTCACTCCCAAAGTGTCATACGATAGTTCGCACATTCGGCTACAAACAGACTTTTATGAAGTTTGGACATACTTCATAATCGATCAACTCGGATCTCATCTTAACCTCTAGTTAAGGCGACTGTTAATTATACTTATTAACCTTCCTCACTACTCTAGCGCGAAGGCGATCATTCGCAAACCTCCTTATGCGACACAATCTTTTAAGTCTCATCCTGCTCGCTCTCTTAGCGCCAGGGCGATTGCCTGTGTGAGAGGGCTAATCAAAGCCTGGTGACAACTCACAAGTTCAGTACCAAACATATAATGAGAATCCAATATATCTCATTAATCACAATATATTCTTAAAGGCCACATAATCAATTCTACTTAATCCCTAATGACTCACATGCCTTGGGAGCATATCTCAAAACAAAGGCTCGTAAAAGGGATGAGCGCCCACACCGCTCGTAGAATTATACCTGAGAACAATATTAACTATGCGCAAAAACTCTCAGTGAAGTAAAACCTCGAGTAAATATGTTTGGTCTACCATCCATATTTGTCGCCCAAACCATACACCAAAGTAGTTTTACTATCACAAAGACAACAAAAACATCAAGAATGTACGTGCAATGCGCATCATTTCAAGATGCCAAATTTGCCTCTAGCAAATCATAAACCAAATTGTTAAGATATCTAAGTACCCACATGTCGGCATCGCAATAGCGCATGGATCGCTTCGATATCCACTCACCAATCACAATGCATGACTTATTGAGTATGCACATAGCGCACATCAAAAATTCGACAATACTTACATAAACTAGCTAGCATTTCTTTTCTTATTCCGAAGATATCGTTTCTTGAAAAAGAATATGATCTTTGACCATGGAGTGTAAAGACAGCCAACACTGAGTGGCGATAACTCCATGTTCTTTCCAGTCATCACATTTTTTGCCATATGCAATGAAATACAACTCTTACATATGTTCAACGTATTAATTGACCATCGTAGGCCTATCAAAATGATAGCTCGATGAAATCAATGATGACTCAATTCACAGCTAGAGCTTCTTGATCAGCAATCAATGCGCTCTTACACCACTTTTTGAATTCATCGGGTGATCCACATGGATATCCTGATTCAATTTTCACTGAACTATGTCAACATCAATCATCCAGGACAAACCTAGATGAAAGTGGCAATAATAGATAACATATCAGGCGAACTGAGGCAATCTCACCACTTAGCGAGAACATCTCAGAAAATTTACGCTCTTCTAACAGGCGTAAATATTTCGCCTTTAGACGAGCTACACACATGTTAATCAACCCATCTATATTGCACTTGACCTTCCGAAACCACATGTTTCAAATGGTTTTGTATCTAGACAGAAAATTAACAAGCTCTTAGACTTTATTCTTAGTCATTCGACTCATCTTTTCCTTCGCAACAAAAGTGAAGTCACATATTCTGTCGATTCATCAACATCCACAAAAGTAATTGTGAAGGATACCCACTCAATCTCATATAGATGATGGGGAATATTTCATATTCACTCCTTTTTACTCGTGGAATGTGTGAATCCTTTTCGTGTGAGACACTAGCTCCCACCGACTTAGTGTCGCTCCCACTATCCCAGTGATTACTAGATGAGTATAAAATACAACATCCTCGCTAGAGAAACGAGTGCCTCCTAAGGATCTTTCAACTCGCATAGTTTTAAGATCTCTTTAGATTTCACAAATGCTCAGTAAATCCCTTTGAGGGGAAACCTTAATCGTGCGACTTGATTCTCCACGTGAGAACACATATTCTCGAACTTACATAGACACAAACCCACTAATTTGGGCTTGTTACCAAACTAAAGCTCATACAAGGCTGAAGAATCATTATGAGACACATTTTTTTTATGATGTAGGCAGCAACAAGATACACAAATCAATTTGCACCATCATAAATCTAATCATTTTGAAGTGGTTGTCCCTTTTTCGCAAACTCATATAGCTGCAAAGTATTTAAAACCATTATTCAACTTGCAACTTTATTTTCTTCAACTGTGTGTCCAAACTAATTAGACACACTATTTTCGCTAGCACATCTCCATCTGTTAAGAATCGCTCAAAGCAATTTGGCGCTTCTAACTGATGAGAGTGAAAATGTACTAACTTATAGCGTAAATAGTAATGAAAGAAAATATAATGCATTAATTTTGTGCCTCACACTCATAAGTCTGCACTCAATTTAGTGGACTTAGATTTAAAGGAAAAAATAATCAGCTTTCATTCTTCCAGCAGGCTTATCCCGCTTGAAAAAAAATTATGCAGAGGGAGATTGACCTTAGCGAGTTAGATAATAAAGCCTCCTCTAGGTAATACAGTCGTCCTCCTAACCTCATGTACCACGATATCATTGGAAGATCTAAAAGAAATACTATCTAAAGCCAAGCATCACAAAGAAAAGATAGTCAAGTCTTCTCACTCAACAAATATTTTACAAGTGCATTTATTCGAGTAAGACTATATCGACACATCAAGTTGTTCACACCAACCGTTGAGCTTGAGGTGACTCTTTTTAGCCTCATCTTGTACGCTCTATAGCTGCACAACCCGATAATAGTCATACACATTTGCTCAATCTCAAAACCACATGCTAAGTCAACCAATATCTACAATCCACCCATGGAGAGATTTGGAAATATTAGCAAAAAAATAAGAGAGCAAATAAATAGTCAAACTTCATCTCAATACAACTACAAGCGAAGTTATCAATTTCATAAGTGCACTTAATATTTGTTGATACTTAACTGCCTCATTCAATAAGGTGACACGACTTATAGTCACTTTATGGATCAATTTATAGTTCTAGTTTTAGCTTTTGCTCTCGTCAAGCTAAATTATGCTTGTTCCAACATTCACCCGAGTTGGTTTATGTCGGTCAGCACAAGCGACAAGTGCACTCACTTGTGTATTTCTCAACTTTTAATAATCAGCCTCTAGATATGCGATTTTCATTAATAATAACGCAAGTTACTAATATCCTTAATTCAACTCAAATAGCGAATTTTGGATAACTAGAGTATTTACTTGGGAGTAAGCTCATATTCCAAAAATAGAGCTTAAACTCCTTTATTAAATTTGCAGCTCAAACAAATTAAAGCGCAAAATTAATTCTTGATCCATAAGTATATCATCGGCATCTCAACTGCGATTATTTCGAGCAATTAAGTTCTTACATTTGCGGCTTAAACAAATAAAGCGCAAATACTTTCTTTAATCCACAAAAAATATTGTCCGCGTCTAAGCCGCGACAATACTGGACACTTTGTCTATTTTCATGCTAAATTGGCTAAACTAAAGTTGGTGAGTTTGGTTTAAACACATTTCCATAATTTGCGCAAACAATTAGGTACTGACATAAAATTTTTATTTTGGATCCAAGTAATATTTATTATTTTCTTCAATTCAATGAGATCGAAAATTTTCCACCAAGGCTAGTAATCATCTCCCACCAAATTGAAGATCACAATAAAAATTACTGATCCATGAATAAAATTATCAAGGTCCATAAATACATCATGCATGCATCCATGCGATATAAGTAATTATGAAAAAAAACCCATGGCGAGATTGACATATGGTGCATCATGTGGAGATAATTTAGACCTATGGTGGTAAAACAAAAAATATCCTTGTAAAATTGATGTTACATAGCCTCCAAAAATCGGCTCAATAAATACATGCCTCGATTTTTTTTTTTACATATTTTCAAGGCCTACTACATCAATCTAGAAAAGGTATAAAACATAAATGAGGATACCAAATTACCACCATTGTCAAAAATTAACTCCCACAAAAAAAATATTAATGTAAAACAGAAAACATTCACATACATGAACACCCGTATGTCAATGTCCATTCAACGCAACACATGATAATTCATATCACATTAACAAAAATAATTGCAACACAAAATAATTGCATACACATAAGCAATTGATAAAGCATGCAACTCATAAATAAAAAATCACATAGAATATTTTTGCTTGCACCTCAATGCGCAAAAATATAATTTTTTTACGTACCTTATGCGAAAAAATATTATCCATGCACCAATGTGCAAAAATAATTTTTCCATGCATCACAATGCACAGAAAAATATTAATTTGTTGCAAGCATCTTAATGCGCAAAAATAATTTTTCTTTCATGCAACTAATGCGAAAGAAAAAAAATATCATTGCTATATATATGCAATAAACAATTATCCATGCATCATATTGCACAATAATAATTTTGCAAGCATTCTCATGAGCAAAAAGTTTTGCAAGCACAAAATTCGCAAAATATTTTTACATGCATTAATACTATAACTAAAAAATAATAATACACAAAAAAATAGTTTTGCAAACTTTCCAATGCGCAAAATAAAAATGTGCCACCAATAATAACAAAAGAGTATGTGGCCTATTGGGAAAAATAACATAGCAATTAAAAGGTTCAATGTCCAAACCCATTTTAAACCAACCACCATATAATTTTCATTAAATGAATGGCTGCCCACATGCGCCAGTCATCCGCCACGTGGCAGCCAATATGCCCGCGTGGCATCTAGATGGCGCCACATTAGCCCTAGCCCGTGTAGCGACAAATTCTTTTTTTTTAAACACCATACATACGCGCCCAACGCCGAGAAAAAAAATAACTGAAGTCCGAAATTCAGCAAAAAAAATGCCCACAACGGCTGGCACGAAATCCAATACAATTTTGTTTTTTGTTTTGTTTAAATATTAAAAACATAGTCGGCGCATGGTCTACTCAAACCTTCCATCCCTCAGAGCATCACCCGTGGTAAAAACCACAAACCTGCTTTTTTGTGGATCTCACACTGCCACATCACTGCCACATTAAAAACAAAAAACCTCACCCTATTCTCCACAATCAAAAAACTTCTTACAACTTTTTTATTAACCCCACAATTCAATTACATTTCTTAAAAATCCTCTCACAATAATTCTTTTTTTTTTTTTAATTTTTCCAAAAAACCTGGTTTGTAGGTACAAACCAGATTTGTATCTAAAAACCTCAAACCTCCTCACCACAATGGTGAGAGGTTTTTTCCATAGGTTTTTCCCTAAAAACCTCCCACAAAAACCTCCCATTGGTGATGCTCTCAGCGCAACCATGAAGGAGCAGCAAAAGGTAACAAACATATAACACATGTAATTGCACGGATCCCAATGCACCCTTTTGTTTTTCTTCTAAAAACTGTAAATCGACATAACTTCTTCATTTCAAATCCGTTTTTCATGCATAATATATCAAATTAATCGTCTTAACTATTAAACCTTAGCTACAATGTAGAGAGAAGATGTGTGCTCATTTTATTGAACTTAACTGAATGAATAGTACAGGAGGAATCATGACTTATTTATACAAGAGAAGCTATAAGTCGAAACCAAAGCTAACAAACCAATAACAAAACTAAACTAACTAACTCAATCGAAAGGTAGTTATAACAAAAAACGATTATAACTAACTTATGGAATCTTCTATTCTCTAACAGACCCCCCAAACTTAAGGTAGTGTCATACACCTTAAGTTTGGTTCGCATAAGCCCAAAGGTAGCACTTGAATTCGCCTTGCGGATATCGCTACTTGATCCACAAAGCAGGCACATGTCTAATATCCACAAGATTTTTCTGAACTTTCTCACGCACAAAATAAAGATCCAACTCAATGTGTTTTGTTCTAGCATGTAGAACAGGGTTTGCGATTAATCGCACAAAGGCTCGATTGTCACACCAAACTATGGGAACCTTTGTAGACTCAACATACAACTCTTGAAGTAACCCCTGAAGCCAAGTGATTTCAAAGAACCAAGCTAGCTACACTGTGGTATTCACCTCTGTAGATGACCGGAGATAGTGTGTTGTTTTTTTGACTGCCAAGAAACCAGATTAGAGCCCAAAAATAGACAGTATCCTGTGGTAGAACGCCTATCATCACAGTTTGATGCCCAATCAGCATCCGAGTAGCCCACCAAATTGAACTGTAGAGATGGAGTAAAATGAAGGCCATAGTCTATAGTGCCACCGAGATACCTAAGGATTCGTTTGACAGACTTTCCAATGAGAAGTTAATGGCTTTTGCATGAACTCGGCACACTTTGTTCACAAAAAAAGATATCTCTCGCCTGGTTATAGTGACATATTGTAGAGCCCCTACAATGCTCCTATACAACTGGACATTATGCATCAAATCAGTGCCATAAGCAGACAATTTCTCACCAGATGTCATAGGAGTGGTGATAGCTCTAGCATTTTGCATCTGAACTTTGCTTAAGAGATCCTTGACATACTTAGTTTGTGACAGATAAACACTTTGAGGAGTAACTTGGACCGAATACCTTAAAAATAATCAATAGTACCAAGATCCCTTAGAGAGAAGGCTTTGCTAATGTTAGAAATAAATTCTTGAACCTCTCGGGATCATTTGCCAAAGGACTAGTATGTCATCTACATACACCAATACATAAAGAATAGCACACTCCGCCCCTTCGACAAATAAAGAATGATCCGATCGGTAGATTTAAGCCCAAAAGAAGACACCACTTGATATAACTTGTTAAACCATTCTCTAGGGGCTTGTTTAAGCCCATAGAGAGACTTCTCAAGCTTGCACACATGTTGAGGATAGTTAGGATCTTCAAATCCAACTGGTTCTTGCATATAAACTTCTTCTTTGAGATAACCATTGAGGAAGGCATTGGCAATATCCAATTGCCTAATAGACCATTGTCGCTTATAGCTATAGAGAGAACAACTCGATAGTTGTGGGCTTCACTCACAGATCAAGGTGTCGGAAAATCAAAACCAAAGAACTTGGCTAAACCCCTTTGCAACAAGTCTTGCTTTATACTTGTTTATAGTGCCATTAGGATTCTCTTTGATGCGAAAAACCCATTTGCGACCAATTGTGTGTTTATTCGTGGTAGAGGGACAAGTTCCCGTGTTTGTTTCTCATGAGTGCCAAATATTCATCGATCATAGCTTGTTTCCACCTATCATCCTCAGTAAAGCAACCTGAGGATCTGTTGGCTCGAGACATCCGCAAATACTTTAGGCTTGAACACACCAGTTTTGCTTCTAGTAACCATATGATGTGTGGGATGAGGCTGGAGGAGTGTCGAACAATTCCCGCATGGGTGGAACAACATTATCCCGAACAAAAGGTAAGGGGCTTGTGACAACTTCAACAGGTTCTTGAGTGAGAAGAAGGGATGACACTGAGAGGAAAAGAAAGGGAAGGAGATGAGGAGGAGGGGGTGGAAGGTACAGAAGAAGACTGAGCAAAAGGAAATTGAGATTCATTGAAAATAACATCTCTGGAAATAATGATTTTACCAGTAGAATCCAAGCATTTGTACCCTTTATGGATTAAGTCGTAGCCTAAAAAAGTGCAAGGAAAGTTACGTAGGAGAATTTGTGATCATATACGGCCTAAGATTAGGGTAGCAAAGACAACCAAAGGTTTTGAGGGAAGTGTACTGAGGTTTGCTGTGGAATAGAGTTTCATGAGGACTTTTGTGGAGCAATAGAGGTGTAGGAAGTCTGTTGATAAGATAAACAACTGTTCTAAAGGCCTCATCCCAATATTTTAATGGTAAAGAGGCTTGAGCAAGAAGAGTTAGACTGTATCTACTATATGACGATGTTTTCTTTCAGCTAATCCATTTTGCTCATGAGTGTAAGGACAAGGATGTTGATGAATGATGCCTTGAGAAGTGAGAAACTCAAGAAATGGTCTAAATTCCCCACCCCCTACCGCTTTGGACAACCTTAATTGTGGTTCCTAATTGAAGTTCTGAGTGTTTTTTGAAAGTGAGGAATCTTTGTAAAAAGCTTCGATTTATGTTTGAGGAGATATATCCATGTGCGTCTAGAAAAGGCATCTATAAAATGGATGTAATATCTCAGTAATCACTTGAAGAGATTATTGGAGCAGACCCCACAAATCAATGAATTAATCGTAATGGTCTTTGTATATTTAGTGTTTGATGATGGAAATGGAAATTTATATACTTTGCCCAAACAACATGGTTCACAGAGAGAATTATTAGAAGATTTAAGAGATGGTAGAGAACACTGAGTCAATACAAGTTGTACAATTTTATTATGAGGATGACCAAGTCTCTTATGCCACAAATCAAAAGATGAAACAGTGGTAGATGCCACATTACAAGTTGCGATACTAACGGGTTTATTACATGGAAAATGAACAGTGTATGACAGAAGATGAACTAGATACATGAGAAAAATGAAGATGCCTGGGAGGAAAAACATAGAGGCCATTGTGCAGTTGTCCTCTTAATAGAACTGCATGAGTGATTGAGTCTTTGACAAGGCAATGGTCTGAATGAAACTGAAAGTAGACATTGTTGTCTTTGGAAAATCTGGAGACACTAAGAAGGTTCTTTGTGATCTGAGGCTAAGATCCATGAAAGGATGAGCTGATCCTGCTGCTCCCATTCCAAAAAGGCAGGATTACAGACATAGTTACCATTGGTGGAGATAATAAGTTTCGAAGGAGGTGCAACATCACTGCTGAGAAAAGCTTGAAGGCGATGACCACGAATTGTTGCCAGAATTTGCTTCTTCCAAATGAGATAGTTATCATGATTGAGTTTGGATGTGACCGGATGAGAAAATGTCACCGGGGAGAAGGAAGAACCAGATGTAGTAGCCATGGAAGCTCCGGTGGAGAGCCCGTTCACCGGCCTGATACCATATTAAAAAGGTGAGGCCAAAAGGTGATTAAAATGTCCAGATTTTTCAAAATATACTTGATTCCTAGATTTTAGTGAGCAAGCATAAGGAAAAATATTTATGCAGTAGAGATTATTATAATCACATATATAGATCTTTTTCATTCCTTCTATCATAAGACTGAATTTCAAAATGTCATTAAAATCTATGCATATATTTCCTATTTAAAAAAAATATGTTATCCGATGAGAAACAATTTAACTCGGTTTTCCTATATATTTTCCTTGGCTCTAATCTGATAGTGCTAAAGCCAATGTAGTGTAAAAAGAATGTCATTGCAATAAGGTGTACTTATTTTTTATTTTTTTTGGAGGAATAAAAAGGTGTAGTTATTGGATCAGCATGAAACTTGCTTTATTAAAGAAGGGAAGGCCAAAAGGGAAACTTATCATATCAGAAAATTAAAGATTAGATCTGTTTGGTTGTGAAAATTAACGATGTTTAATTGAAACCCCACAAAATATTCTCCCAGGTTTTGTTTTAATTTGATAAGATGTCCAATATATCATCTACCGATCCATACCTTAATAACTAACTTTCTGAAATTGCACAACCCTTTTGTTGACTATGGATTAATAATTTAGTATTCAAAAAGGGGCTTTTGTCTTAATGTTGAGTGATAATAGTGTTAATTATGATGGTCATTTATAAATATACTAATTTCTTTTTATGAACAAATTTATAAATATATTGTTGGACTGTAATCATGTATGTATTGTGGTTTTTGGAAAGTTTGAAATGCTTAAAAGCTAAAAAAAATGTGACATCTAACACTATTATCTTGAATAGTTAGAGAGTTGGTGTTCGAAAAAAGAAAACCCATTTTCAGAAATTTATGGGATGCATACAAAACAATAGGGGTAGTTTTTTTTTCTGTACGAGGATAGTAGGAGAGAGAATGTACCTACTCATATGAGGATCGAACCCGATTCATTGCTTGTTGATCCCAATAGGAGTAGTTAAGTACTAAGCAGTGGGTATTACTTGTTTATAAAAGAATAAACTACTCATTACAAAGTAAGAATATTACTAATAAGAGACTTAGTTCAATATATTATATGAAGCAAAAAAAAAAAAAAGAATTACCCCAATAATGCATGTATAATATATAACATAATTTTTTTTTATCAAAAGTGTACATTGACGGTTTTTTTTCACTGTAGATTGATTATGTTATTAATTGTCTATAGAGACAACTTAAACACTAATTTTTGTCAAGAGTCATCATTGTGGCAAATAATAAATATTACTCACTTAATTCATACTATTAGTGGCAACTTTGAAATTATCGCTTAACATTATGTCACTTTTTTTTTTGTTCTTATAATGTCTATAAATCTATCTATAGAGATGGAGTCTAGCTCTGAGGAATGGTAGAGGCAGTTCCCTAACTCCAAATAATCTTAGGGCCCATTTGGATAGAGGGATTTGAAATTACAAGGGATTTCAAATGAATGGATTTCAAAGTCATTGGATTTGAAATCCATTGCTTGTTTGGATGATGTAGATTTGTGTAAGGATTTCAAATCCATCGTAAGTTTTGATAAAAAAAAAATTAGAAGCTCTATTTATTTTCTTAATTGATATGAAATAAATAAAAATAAAAGATATAATCTTATTATTTTGTGTGTAGTATGTGTAAATGTGTGTAGTGTGTGTAAATGTGTGCAATGTGTGTAAGTGTGTGCAGTGTGTGTAGTGTGTGTAAATCTGTGTAAATGTGTGTAAATGTTTGTAAATGTGTGTGACTATGCAGGTGAGCATAAAGGGAAAAAGAAAAAAGAATGGATTTCAAATGACTAGGTTTTGGTAGGGATTTGAAATCCTTTGAAAATGAACCAAAAGTTAAAGAGGGATTTGAAATCCATTGATTTGGATTTATATGCCAAACAGGGGTGTGGATTTAGCTAAAGATTTCAAATCCCTCCTCCCAAATCCTCCCCCAAATCCCCCCATCCAAATGCACCCTTAAATTCAAGTACTACTTATAATTTTAAATACAATTAATCTTACATATACACACATAAATTTACTACGATTAATTTTTCCCACTAATATGGTTGAAAATATTTATTTTCTATTTTTGTCAGTCAATTCAATCTCACCATAGGAATTTTGATCACACATGACCACCTTTGGCATGAAATATTGGATATATGCATTGTATAACTAAAGCAATGGTTGTGTACAAGATGGCAACTTGGGAATTTATTCTATTACATAAAGAGCATATCTCAAATCTATATATAACTATCACAGTTATGTCTTGAAATTGTTTTAGACAAAATATAATAATTGAGTTTCAGTAATATAATATATATATATATATATATATATATATATATTGATAGGGATCTATTTAGACCGATTCATTTATATGGGCATAATGAAAGACCTGGACTAATAATGGGAGCCCAAGCTGGTAAGTCCCAAGTCTTTAGTCCCGAGCTCTAGGGATTGAGCCGACCTCCGGAGGTAAGGGCTTGGACTTAGGTTTGTGATTGGACTGAAGTTGATGATTCGGCAAAAGCCCGAGCTATGGGCCCAGTAGGCCTACGTAAATGGGCTGGGCCCCAACCAAAGAACAAACTTAAGGGCCTACCGACCTATTGGGTTGGACTCTTAGATGGGCCAACTTAAAGGCCTACCGACCTATTGGGTTGGGCCCTTAGATGGACCAACTTAAAGGCCTATCGACCTATTGGGTTGGGCCCAACTTAAGGGTTTACCGATATATTGGGCCTGAGAGGTGTGCGGCCCAATACGAATGATTAACCTAGGCCTGTGTGATAATTAGGGTTTTAGTGTGGCTTGATGAGTACGCAACCCTAATTGTCAAACCTATAAATAGGGCACAAAAAAGGTGCGCCTCTAGTTAGAATTCCAATACACGCACTTTTTATATATTGTTCTATTTCATATATTCTCTCTATAGAGCGATCCTGACTTGAGCGTCGGAGTGGGTACACTAGAAAACCCTTCCGACCCTCCTTTTAACGGTGGTTTTGCAGGTCTCAGGTCAATCGCGCATCGGAGCTTGGTTTTATTGGACGGCAGACATTCCTAAACTGACCAATTGGCGCCGTATGTGGGAAGTTTGAGTTTTAAGACATGAGTTTTGGGTAGCTATGGAGGATGTACCACGGAATCTGGGGGATGATCTGGATGAAGTTCCGATCGAGATGCCTAAAGTGATGACCAAGGAGCGCGCGCGTGCGCCGCGCGCACCTGGTGTTGGAGTTGATTTCCCTCCTCCTGGGATGGCTGGAGTCGTTGATCCGATGATGGGCGGAGGTGGTTTGGGGCTTGGCTTCTTCCAACAGATGTCTTCCTTCATCAAGGCCGTTGTGGAAGAGGCCGTGAGTAGCCGGATGAGGGAGTTCGTCCAGCCTGCAGCGGCGGCGCAGACTGGATCAGTGCATGAGATGAGGCCTCCCCCGACTGGAGGAAAACGGGGGCGAAGAGTGCTGGTGTTGGAGGAGGAAACTGCCTCCATGGCCTTTACTCAAACGGCCACGGAGACGGATCCAGACTAGAGCGATAGGATGGCTGACCTGCATAGGGAGGTGAGTGACCTGAAGAAGAAGGTGTCAGGAGGTGGCTTGGGCCGATCGAGGAGAGGCACTCCTTTCTCAGAGGAGATTATGGATGATGAACTCCCTCCTCGTATCGAGCGCTAAGTTTTGAGTATGACGACACTACTAACCTGTGGGATCACCTGTGCTGCTTCTAGAGCGCCGTGATGCTTCACCATTTTTCTGATGGGATGATGTGTCGGGTGTTTCCGACCACGCTAACTAAGTCCGCACAACAATGGTTTAGTCGGTTGTTGCGAATTCAATCGGTTTTGACGAATTCGATTCTTTGTTCTTGCATCGCTTTACCAAATTGTAGGAGGTACGAAAAAACCCCGCTAACCCTATTTAACATCAAACAGAGAGATAATGAAGGGTTGATGAGTTACATTCAGAGGTTTGTTGGGAAATTTATTGTTTAGATTTTGATGAATGCCATGTAAAACTTAGACTAGAAAGTTGGCACCCCATTTTCCTTGTAATTTGTATTGTAATAGATATGGCTGAACAAGCTGAGTCAAGTCAGCTATGGCTGGGAATACAAGAAGTCAACTGAAGACTGAAGTAAAGACTTCGCTGAGGAACAACTGAGTATGGCCGAGAAAGAAGATCAAGGACTCGACTGAAGGAGTATCACCGAGATACAATCGTAAAGAGTCGATCAAGTCAACTCAAGAAGCCATGTCTCAAGTTGAAGTGACAGATGAATCTTTCAATCATTAGAATAGACTCAAGTCACCTGGGGAAAAGGCAGCTGCAAATAGGAGTTAACTGAAAAGAATCCGTTGCACAAAATTCAAGAATATTACTTAAATAAGTAATACTTCCATGTTGCCATGTCTTAAAGTGCTCAGTCCCAGAAACGTGCAAAAGGAATAAACCAATGGGAAGCACTGCACCTCATGTCAGAACCTGAAAAGCTGAACATTTATTTAATACGAGGAAAGGTCTACATCTCAAGATTGAAGACCAAGAAAAGACAAGCCAACGAACACAAGTGATTTTTGAAAATCAGCCTATCTCTTCAACGGGCAGATTTTTGAAAGTTCACTATAAAAGGCTGATGAATCACTTTGAGAAAAGGTTACCTTGCACACCTGAGATAACAAGCAACATTCATACTGTAATCTAAAGAATATTCTCAAGTTATTCAAGAAAAATTCTCAAGCCTAAATCTCGAAGGAAATCGATCCAACACCAAGCTGGGAAGGAAAGACAACTTCAAACTGTTGAAGAAGAAACTTTTGAAGAATCAAAAGGGGTCTACTTTCCAAGGAGGATTGTAGGAAGGTTCAAGGTCGAACCAATCTCAAGTTATTGGAGGGCTTAAGTAATCAAATCCAAGAAGCTTGAGAAAGTGAGTCAAGAGCAAAAGCGACCGCCCTGAAGAAGAAGCCGAGTCGGACGAGAAGCCACCGTGTGACAAGGCATCTCCGGATCGAGTCCAAGGAGCAAGTCAACCGCATGATCAAGACTTGTCTCTGGACCGATAACCACTTTGTACTCTGATCATTACTTAGTGGATTCCACCAGGAGTTGGAGAAGAGAGGAGTAGAAGAATTACCCCATCTTCGAACCTCTATAAAATTTACTTGTGTCATTTACATTTCAGCATATTTATATTCATGCACACATACTTTATATCTGCTGATAATTTGCTATCCAACTGATAATTAACAAAGTGCTAAAACCAAGTGTTAAAACAAAGTTAAATCAAATTCAAGGGTGTTAAGTCTTCGGCTGAAAAACTCATCACAACCAAGTTAAGGTTTAGTTTAAACAGCTGAGTTATTCTATCAACAGCTCTATCGAGTATGTTGAGTGGCTAACTCACGATTAACTAACTTAGTCATCCCTCAAGACTTGGGCCGTAATTAACTCGTAATATTTTAAAAGGACTAAAAATCAAAAGGTGGTAAGGTTTATTCAACCCCCCCTTCTAAACCTTATTCACACCCCTTGGGACCTACAAGTGGTATCAGAGCGGTTGGTTCATTGAGCCTTCCGCACTGGTTACTGAACTAGATCTTCAATCTTTCAAAGAAGTTTTTAACACCTGCTCTTTCAAAAATCATCTCTTTTATTCAGCAAAGTTATTATCATGGAAGTAAATTTAACACGCATTCCTATGTTCACTATTGAAGAATTTGATGACTAGAAAATTCGTATGCAGGCTCATCTATCTGCTTTACATGATGAAATGTGGATAGTGATAGAGGATGGGCCACTGCAAATACTAAAAGTGAACACAGTTGTACGGAGAGCAGCCGCAGCTGAAGGGGAAGAAGCTGCTGCTGAAGCAAGACCAGCCCTGGTTGAGAAACCAAGGACTGAATGGACAAACGAGGACATAAAAAGATACAACTTGGACAATGTAGCCAAGGACATACTTTACAAAACCTTGGACAAAGCAATGTTCAACAAAGTCAAATCTTGCCAAACTGCAAAACAAATCTGGGATAAATTAACTTTAATTTGTGAAGGATCTGAGCAAATTAAAGAAAATAAATTGTCTGTTGCTGTACAGAAATTTGAAAATTTTAAAATGCTTGCAGGTGAAACCTTGGATAAGCTGGATGCTCGATTCACTCCAAACCTTGGAAAAAGGATCTTCAAGTAATGAAGCATCTCAAAAATCCAAGACACCAAATGTTGCACCCACATTCACTCCAAAGCACAATCATAAATAAACTGGCCTTGGATATAAAGGAAAAGGGAAGCAGCCAGTTGAGTATGATGAGAGGACAACTGAGAAGAAATCCAGCAGGGTTCCTGAGCAAACTCCAAATAGAAAGTACTCTGTAAAGAACAAACAGAGCTACCAAAAATCCCAGAAGTTTTGTAAAAGAAACATATATGATGGGAATGGTAGAAACTACCCAAGTCAAGCTGATTGGAATAATGTGAAATATCAACAAAAACCTATGGAATATAAGCCCAAATGGCAAAGGCCCAGAACTCAACAAAGGTCATTTCAAAGCCAAAAGAACTATCATCAGCACACATATGCACCCAGGCACTACACTCAGAAATATCACAACTACCCAAGGAAGGCAATTGCTAAAACACACACACAGGCATACAGACAAAAGAGACAGCTGTATGAACCTAAAGCCCGCAAGCAATTTGCCAAAGTGAGTTATGATTATGGCACATATAGATGGCAACCTCTTAGAGTCAAGTCATTTGGGTATAGGTTGGTTGGATCATCTTACAAAGACTAAACCCTCAGGACCCAGACAAGCATGGGTACAAAAAACTAATTTCCTTGATTGCAGGTTCAAGGAACAGCTGAGTGCCAAGGAACATGGTACATGGATAGTGGCTGTTCCAGACACATGATAGGGAACAAGAAAAATTTGTCAAAATTCAAGGAAATTAGAGGCGCAAAAGTCATATTTGGAGGAAATGAAGCTCCAGGGGAAATAAGAGGCACTGGATCCATCAAGAAAAATGGATTAGAAATCACAGATGTTGCATATGTTGAAGGCCTCAACTTCAACCTGTTAAGCATCAACCAACTCTGTGACAAGGGCTATAATGTTGGATTCAATATGGGAGTGTGCCAAATTAAAGATACTGAATCAAATGGATAGTGCTGCAAGGATCCAGACAGAAGAACATGTATGTGGTAGAATGGTCTACTGCCACACCAAGCACTTGTCTGTTAGCAAAGAGTACAACCGAATCAGTTGGCCGTGGCACAAGAAGCTGAGTCATCTGAACTTCAAAACAATTAATAAGCTTGCAAGGAGTCATCTTGCGGAAGGATTGCCAGACTCATGTGTACGAGAAGGAAAGTGTTTGTGATGCATGCCAGATTGGAAAGCAGATCAAATCATCATTCAAGGAGAAGCCTAGTCCTTATTCAACAAGAATATGCATGTGTTGCATATGGATTTATTTGGTCCTGTTGAACCAGCCAGCATAAGTGGAAAGAAATACACTTTAGTGGTGGTGGATGATTATTCAAGATATACATGGACAATCTTTATGTGCAAAAAAAAGGAAACCTTGCAAAGATTACCTCAGCTGATGAAGAGAGTTCAAAATGAGAAGAGTCAAACCATTATAAAGATAAGATCTGATAGAGGAACTGAGTTTGTCAATGGGATAATTACTCAGTATTGTGTTGAAAATGGTATTGCTCATAAATTATCTGCAGCAAGAACTCCACAGCAGAATGAAGTAGCAGAAAGAAGAAACAGAACTCTCAAGGAAGCTGCTAGAACCATGTTAGCTGAAGCAGGATTGCCTAAAAGATTTTGGGCTGAAGCCATCAATACTACATGCTATACTCAAAATAGATGCATGATCAATAGACAGCTGACAAAGACTCCCTATGAAATATGGACAGGGAGAAAGCCAAATGTTGGGTACTTTAGAATATTTGGATGTAAATGCTTCATCCACAACAATGGCAAAGATAATCTAAAGGCTTTTGATGCTAAAGCTGATGAAGGTATCTTTTTGGGATACTCAGCTGAAAGCAAAGCCTATAGAGTACTGAACAAGAGGACTATGGTCACAGAAGAGTCTATTCATGTGGTTTTTGATGAACCTAATGTGAATGGAGAGGACATTGAAGAGTTAGCTGATAAGCTGAATCAACCAACTATGCATAAGAGTCCCTATGTAGAGGCTGAAGTAAGAGAAATCAACCAAGATGAAGAAGAGATAGCTGAATCTCAAAGACAATGGAAAATCTGCACTAAATGATGATGAAAGAGTCATCAAGACAACAACACAGGCAATTTGAACCCCAATTGATTTGCTTTAACTTGATGTGAGATGGCTGAGAGACCATCTACGAGAGCTTGTCATTGGAGATGTGAGAGATGGTGTGAGAACCAGATCCAGAGCTAGCAAGAAGCAATGTTCACTTGTTTTATTTCCCAAATAGAGCCAAAAGATGTGTCCCAAGCATTGGATGACACACATTAGATTCAGGCCATGCAAGAAGAGCTGAATCAGTTTGAAAGAAACAAGGTATGGGAATTGGTGCAGAGACCAACCCATCAAAATGTTATTGGCACAAAATGGGTCTTCAGAAACAAGATTAATGAGGAAGGATCTGTGGTAAGAAACAAAGCAAGATTGGTAGCCAAAGGGTATTGCCAAGAAGAGGGAATAGATTTTGGTGAAACATTTGCTCCTATTGCAAGACTAGAAGCAATAAGGATGTTTCCTGCCTATGATGCTCACAAGAATTTCATCGTATATCAGATGGATGTGAAAAGTGCATTTTTAAATGGATTGTTGGAAGAAGAAGTCTATGTTGAGCAACCTCCAGGTTTTGAGCAGAAAACCATTGGAGATAAGGTGTACAAGCTCAAGAAAGCATTATATAGATTGAAACAAGCACCAAGAGCATGGTATGATACATTATCACAATTCTTAACTGATAATGGATTTACCAAAGGCAAAGTGGACAGAACACTCTTCAGAATTCAAGATGGGGAGAGTATATTGCTTGTTCAAATATATGTGGATGATATCATTTTTGGATCCACAAACAAAGAGCTGTGTGATAAGTTCTCAAACCTCATGCAATGCAAATTTGAAATGAGCATGATGGGAGAGCTGACATTCTTTCTAGGACTTCAAGTTAAGCAGCTGAAGGATGGAACCTTCATAAGTCAAACAAAGTACACCGTAGATTTAATGAAGAAATTTGGTATGGAGGAGAAGTCTTCGTGAAAATACCAATGAATACATCGACCAAGATGGACATGGATGCGGATGGAAAGCCTCAGTAGATCAAACAAGATACTGAGCACTTATTGGATCAATCGCTTATCTAACTAACGAGAAGCGAGCCGGACATCACCTTTGCAGTAGGTGTTTGTGCAAGATTCCAATCCGCACCAAAAGAACGCCACATGACTGCAGCTAAGAGAATCCTAAGATATTTGAAGGGATGCCAAGAAGTTGGCTTATGGTATCCAAAGGAAGGTGGATTCAAGCTTATTGGTTATTCAGACTCTGACTATGCTGGATGTAGAGTTGACAGGAAAAGTACTTCTGGTACATGTCAAATGTTTGGAAACAGACTAATTTCATGGTTTAGCAAGAAGCAAAATTCTATAGCCACATCCACAGCTGAAGCATAGTACATAGCTGCGGGCAGCTGTGGTGCCCAAGTCTTATGGATGAGACAACAACTGAGAGACTATGAAATTGAAGAAAAAGAGATTCCAATTATGTGTGATAACACAAGTGCTATTGCAATCACTCAGAATCCTGTGTTGCATTCAAGAACAAAGCACATTGATGTCAGATATCATTTTATAAGAGATCGTGTTGAAAAGAAAGACATCACCTTGGAATACATCTCAACTGATAAGCAGTTAGTTGACATATTCACCAAACCCCTAGGTGAATCAAGATTTGAAGAGCTTAAGCATGAGCTAGGGTTAATTGAGCTGAGTTGACACTCAGAATACTCAATGAGAAAAGATGGAATGTGAAAAAATGAAAATAGAACAAGTCTCATGAATCAGCCAAGTGAATCAGTCGCATCGGAAAGTCGGCTGTATCGAGTTAGCTGACAGCTGAGTTGCTTACGAAAAGAGAGAAGAAGAGTTGAGTCATTTGTGGAGTAAGCTGAGTCATTTATGAGCTAAGTGACAAAAACGCAGTCGTTTTTAATGAGCGGGAATGTTTTTAAGGATGACGTCAGCGTAATAATGACGGGTACAATCAAAAGCTGCACAGTAAGCATATGATTGGATATAAATGCTGCCACATTAAATGCGAGAAATTAAATGCAATGTGACGTGCTAAATCTGAGCCGTTCATCTTGATCAAATTTCAAAATCCAAAAACCCGTCCTTTCATAGCCCTTATATACGGTTTTTCAATCCTCTCTCTCTCTCTCACTTTTTCCGAAACTATTCATCTTCCCAAGCAAAAGAAAGCAAACTTTTCTCTCTCGAAAACCCTACAAGTTCTCAAACCGGTTTACCAAGTTTCTTTCGGTAAAACTCACAAAACAAATGGCACCAACACATGATTTCACCAAGCTCGCAAAGCAAATCCACACAGGATCAACTGTGGACTTTGAGGGGATGATAAAGCAGGGTTCAGATGAAACCCTTGTGAAGAAAATAGCAGATAAAATCGAGAAATCTGGAATCAAACCTTTTCTCACGATGGAGTATCAAATGACATACGTTGAAGAAGTTGCCCAGTTTTATGTTAACGCCGAGGTGCAGGACGAATGGATTAAGTCCTCCGTCCACCGCAAGGACATATTAATCACTGGTAAGGACCTTGCAGAGCACTATTTACTGCCGTCGGAAGGCATGCTGGAAATATATGAAGCCGATGTCAACTTGACTGCTGCATGGAAGGAAGTGTCCAAACCTGAGTGTGCTGCGAAAGTGGTCTACACAGCTGACAAGAAGCTGCTGAAGGACGATTATCATAAACTGATGGATATCGTCGCTAAGAGTGTAGACATGAAGTTTGGCAGCTTCAATCAGCTGTCCAAAACCAAGCTGATCGTCATGTCTGGGATCATGGAAGAAAAGAAGATCAATTGGGCAGAATTCATATACAACAGACTCTGCCAGAACGTTGGCAACAAATCCATCAAGGAGGACGGATTCTTTGGAGGATCACTTGGCTATGGCCTAGTCATTGGCCATTTGATGGAGGTAAAGGGAATCCCTCTTAGACATGGAAAGCCTTTCCATGTAAACAAGAAGATGTTTAGGGCCAACCTGTCAGGAGCCCAGAAGAGAGCCTATGCCAAGAGGGCAGATACCAGTGAGGGGGAATCAGCTGACCCCGTTGATACAACTGCTTCTTCCCCTCCAAAGAAGAGAGTTTGCTTTGCGGTGCGAAGAAGAAAGAAAACGCCTACAAAGAAAGAAGAAAGATGCACCTGCTCCTGCAGCCGAGTTTCTGCCCCTGCAGTCGAGTCGCCTGCCCACGCAGCCGAGGCAGAGAAGAAAGCCCAAATAACTTCTCCGACCATCAAAAAGAAGAGGACTGCCAAGCCTAGAAAGGCAGCTTCTCAGTCAACGAAAGATGCTCCGGCCCCCGCCACCAAGGACTCTGCAGAAGAAGTCTCCGAACCAGAAATTCCTCTGGTGAGGACCAAGAGAAGGAGAAGACTCACCAAGCTCTCAGAGCTTGAGAAGACAAAATTGAGTCCGCCACTCACCGGAGAAAATCTCTCGAGACTCGCTGGCTGAAGAAGTGCGGTCTCGTGTTATTGAAGAAACAACCAAGTCTGCTGAGGATAGTCAGCAGAGGCAATTAGAAGACCCAGCTGTAGACAGAACAACTGAGGATGAAGAAGTGGCGGAGACAACAGAATTCCCTGCTGAAAGGACAGTGTCTCCACCTGCCACAGATGCTGCTAAAGGAGAAGAGCAGCAGAGTATGCTACCTTCCATTCCTGAAAAGGAAGGGCGACTAGGAGAGGATGAAGATGATGATGTAATCATGTGTTCTCCATTATACCCAGACATCCAGAGTCGTCTGCGAGAGTGGAGGAAATGGAAGCTGAGTCACTCAAGGGTGCAGTTTGAACACCCTGAGCTTATTGAGGAAGAAGAGGAGCTTTTCAAGTTTCTTGAGATTGATACTGTGCTGCAGGCTTTGGATGAGGATAACTGCATAAATATGCTGCAAATTCGCAAGGAGCAAGACAAGGCCAGAGCAGCTGAGGAAGCAGAAGCTCGTGAGAAAGCTAGCATTTGTCCTTTCACTGGAACCAGCGACCATACTCATCTTCACATTGACATACTTTCAGAAAGTGATGAAGACATGGATCCCATTGCTGCGAAGGAGAAGTCGAAATGCAAAGAAGCCATGCGAATCCAAAGATGATGCACGAACATCGATGATGGAAGGACCAGGAGAGTCCTCCAAATCTCTCCTGGAGATTGATCCGTTGGGAGTGGTACAACAGATTGCCACATTTATTGCTGCAACCACATCCCCAGTTCACTCAGAGGACGGATCCAAGGGACTTGGCGATGACACTGGGAATTTGGGCACCCAAGTTGAGCCAACCCCTAATGAAGGTGTCTTACCACCTGCCCCCACAGCTGAGCACTCAATGGAAGCAGCCGGGAGTTTGGAGCAGAGTGACCCCACCATCAGTCACTCAGCTGGTGGGAAACTCACTCCATTGCAGCTAGGTCGGAGGATGCTGTAGATGACTCCACAATGAAGGAAGGAGGTGAAGTGGAGAAAGAAAAGGAAAAAGAACAACAGCAAGTTGTCACTAACGAAGCTCGGATAGTTGAGTCTGTCCCAGCTGAAGTGCCAACAGCTTTGCAGGCTGAGGACGCTGCTGTTGCAATCGAGGCACATGATGGATCTGCCCTGTGAGTTAACACTTTGGGCAGTGAAAGTGCAATCCAAGGAGTTGAGACTCCTATGGATGCCACTGCAGAAGACCCTAAGACAGCTGCGTCTGTCGAAGGGAATGTACAAGGCCTCGTTGCAGTTGAGACTGCAGGAGGTAATGAAGGCCCAAGGGATGCCACTTCGGGTTATCAAGGTTTTGGTTGGAGGAGCTTACGAGTTAGAGGAGCTGAATGGGAAGAAGTTACCTCGGGCATGTAATGTCAACAACTTGAAAAAAATCTATCCATAGAAATTTAAATGATGTATGCAGTGATGCAATTTCCTCCTTTTTTGAAATTCAATGAAAAGTGCTCGCTTATCTACCACCTGATGAAAACAGTTTGCTACGTGTTTGGAGCTCGGCTCGAGCCAATAGTCCAAACACCTTGGGTGCGATAGTCCGAGGGCAAGTCAAGCTCGAGCTTGGATAACTTGTCCTCAAAATTGAAATAAAAAATGACCAAGTGTTTGGAGCTCGACTTGAGCCAATCCTCCAAATACCTCGGGCGCGATAGCCTAGAGGGCAAGTCAAGCTCGAGCTTGGATAACTTGTCCTCAAATTTAAATAAAAAATAACCAAGTGTTTGGAGCTCGGCTCGAGCCAACCCTCCAAACACCTCGAGCGCGATAGCCCTAGAGAGCAAGTCAAGCTCGAGCTTGGATAACTTGTCCTCAAATTGAAATAAAAAATGACCAGAGGCTGTTGAATCCCTTTCTCCCGAAGCTGGAGCTCAGCCTGATCAAAGGTGAACTCATATTGTTGTATAACCCCTGCATATAGAACATCGATGAACTCCTCAGAGCTGAGGAAGCATTTTTTGACCTTCTCTCGCACGCGGCTGACCAAAGTCCGACTCATCGGACTTCAGGAAATCACATCGGTCGACCTCTATCCCTTTCGCCCGAGCTTGCACACCATCTCTTTCACCTTGAGATTGGCATTTTCCTTATCCAACTCCTTGATTTTTAATTCGGAATTGGTGGCAAATCTCTCAAGTCCAAGGAGCTTGTCCTTGTGCTCACGAACAGTGTCTAACAACTTGGCCTCCCGAGCTTTGAGCCTCTTGTTGTCTTTTTTAAGGGCATCCAGCTTCCTCACCAAGGCAGGATCAAAAACCTGTTCGAGCTCCGGCAATCAGGGTGGATAGCTTGACATGAGCTCGGGCCTGGTCTATTTAAAAAGAATTCACAATATCAGGACCAAAAAGCTTGTCTAGAGTAGCTCGGTCGGGGTTGGGACAATGCCCTTGGATGTACTGAGCCGCTAGTAAGCTATCCTTGTTCTTAAGGATAGAATTGCAGTGAAGAAAGTCTAATTCGGAGTATTTATGGGACTCCGGATCAGCTCGTGCTCAGGAGAACTGGTTTTCGCCCGAGCTCTCTTGGAAGGGGGAAGCTCGGTGTCAGAGGATCCTCGTCGAGAAGCAAGAGGAACAGGGCGGCTACTGAGATTCGACAGCTCGGCCAAGATATCTTCCACGGACAATTGGGTGGTATGAGGATATCGGGATCCAGACGCGGGAAACCCCATTACAGCCTCACCTGATTGGTGAGAGGAAGAAGCTCGAGCTAAGGAGCTCACCTTTTTGCGAGCCTTGGTCTTCTGAGCAACAACTCGGGCCAACATTATATCTGCACCAGTAAACAAAAAGCAAGGTCAGAAGCTAAGTATGAAAGTTAGACTTTTAAATAGGAAGGGAGCATACTGATGTCCTTCTTCAAAGGAATGACCTCGGAGCTCACACCCGAGTAAGAAAGAAAGGAAGGAGTGATGATCTGAGAAAGATCATATTTCATAGCAGTCAATTTTTGGACAAAGTCCTGCAGTTCGGGAGAGCATTTTTTGGGGTCGTGTTTTTGCTGGGGAAAAAGAGACCAGACCCATTTATGAGGAAAGGACCAAGGATCGAAAGAAGTCCCAAAGAAGTATCAATCTTTCCAAAACTTATTGGAGGTCGGGTACTTCCCTAAGAAATTTGTTTCATTACAAGCAATAATGTAAAATAAACCCTTTGGGGAGGAATACTTGATTTGAAAAAGAGCAAAGAAGAGCTCGGGAGAAGGATCTATGGACAAAAAATTGGTAATTAATTAAAAAACTCGAGATGATCCTAAAAGAATTATGGGTAAACTAATTAAGGGGAATATTATACATAGAGGAGACTTCGGAAAAGAAAGAATGCATGGGGAACCTGAGGCCACCATCTAGTTGACCTACGAAGAAGGTAAGACCTCTAGAGGGAGGTCGGTAAGGCCTATCTGTGTAGCTCGGGAGCATTAGCTTGAAGCCTGGGGGAATTCTCGCATTTCTAAGGATGTTATAGAGGAACTCGGCTGTAACAACTGAATGAGAAAATCCGTGATCTACTTCGGGAGGAGCTAAGGAGTTGGGTTTTCTAACTTCTATGGGAGATCGGCTTCTCTCGAAAGAGGAGCCCGATTCTGTAGCCTCAGGATCAGGAAGGTCGGGATGGTCCTCCCTAATTTGGGTAAGATCCATTTCGTCCGACCATCTAACTAGGTCGGTTAGATAAGGGTCAGAATGTGTAGAGGAAGAGGCCATTATTCTAGGGAAAATAAATAAAAGAAAAGGCTGAAGGGATGTACCTAGAAGATAAGAAACGGAAAGAGGAGGAGATGGGAGGAACACCGCCGGAGAGCTCGCTGGGAATTGCCTGGAGAACGTCAGAAATTGCCTTGAGAGGAAGGAGAGAAATATTTGATAAAAAGTGAAATGGTCCCCCCCCTCTATCTTCCTTTTATAATGAAGGATCAAATGGAGGAATGATGAGAGCCATTAATTCAAAATCCATTCGATGATCCATAGATGACCTCGGGAAGATGAAAGGACATCTTGTCAGTTGAAAAGACGTTCGTGACATAAATGGGCAGGAAATGAATTAGGGTTGAAAAAACCCTAAAAATGGTCAGATCGGTCCAAATAAATATCGAGGGTTTTCGAAACCCTAATTTAGATCGGTCTAGTCAAATTTCAAAGGGTTTGAAGCCCTAGTTTTAGGTCGGGATGATAGTTGTTTGCGAAGGAGTTAATGAAACCTCGGGATAGGTGAGAGTGGGTCATATTGACCTAGCTCGGGATTCATTGAACAAACGAGAAGTTCAGAGGTCGGTCGGAATTATAGCAAGACAATTATGTCCGGTGGATGAACTATTTCAGGACATAATTGGGGGAACTAATTGATAGGGATCTATTTAGACCGACCCATTTATATGGGTTTAATGAAAGACCTGGGCTAATAATGGGAGCCCAGTCGGTAAGGCCCAAGTCTTTAGTCCCGAGCTCCAGGGATTGGGCCGACCTCCGGAGGTAAGGGCTTGGACTTAGGTTTGTGATTGGACTGAAGTTGATGATTCGGCAAAAGCCTGAGCTATGGGCCCAGTAGGACGGCGTAAATGGGTTGGGCCCTTAGATGGATCAACTTAAGGGTTTACCGATCTATTGGGCCTGAGAGGTGTGCGCCCCAATACGAATGATTAACCTAGACATGTGTGCTAATTAGGGTTTTAGTGTGGCTTGATGAGTACACAACCCTAATTGCTAAACCTATAAACATGGCACGAAAAAGGTACGCCTCTAGTTACAATTCCAATACACACACTTTTTATATACTGTTCTATTTCATATATTCTCTCTCTAGAGCGATCCTGACTTGAGCGGCAGAGTGAGTACGCTGGAAAACCCTTCCGGCCCCCGTCTAACGGTGGTTTTGCAGGTCTCAGGTCAATCACGAATCGGAGTTTGATTTTATTGGACGGCGCGCATTCC
This sequence comes from Rehmannia glutinosa, assembly GCA_016081115.2. Lineage (NCBI taxonomy): Eukaryota > Viridiplantae > Streptophyta > Magnoliopsida > Lamiales > Orobanchaceae > Rehmannia > Rehmannia glutinosa. The sequence goes on along the minus strand of CM071936.1, from coordinate 80,851,414 downwards.
TATATGAAAAGATGTAAATAAGCAAACTTGAGGTTCTAAGTTGGGAAGTAGACAGAACACAATAATTGAATTTCAGTTAAATAAAAATTTGTTAAATGATGTAATAATAAATCTCTGTTTGTAAATTGGGAAGTGAAGAGATATAATAACTGAATTACAATTGCCCATCCAAAAAAAAATTGAATTACAATTGAACAGAAAATTATGAAATAATATAAATGAGTAAACTTATCTTTTTAAGTTGGGAAGTGGATTCTATCAATAGACTCTCTAATAGATAGCTAAAAGAAATTGGCATAGAATAGTAGGCTTTGACACTTGAAAGTAGAGTGGTTCAGCTTTTCATTTTTTGAAGTATCTCCAGCCAAAATGTGCTCACAAAAGCTAGATATTTGAGTAAGTTGAGCCTTAGAATACCAATTTTTTTTTTTTCTGAAAGGAAATACCACTTTTTTCTTTATAGTTGTCAGCAAAAATTATTCCATTCAATTATTTTTAAATGAAAACGAATAAACGAACATTATTCTGAAATCTAATCTGCAATACGTAGATCCAGATCGGTTCCCGATCTAACCGTAGCATATTCAATTTATTGAACATGAATTTTTTGAATGCATGTATACTAATGTCAACGCATGAATGGAGTTATAAATTAATTTTAAATTTAGGAGGCAAGAAATGATTTTTATTTTTTAGGAACAATAGGTAAAGAGATACTTCTAACCCCAAGAACGATAATTCTATTATTGCAAACCCTTTTTTGACTTCAACTTGTAGATTTAAATTATAAAGTTTTAAGCTCAACTGAATCAAGATGTGTTTTCATTTAAGTAAATAGCTCTTCCCAAAGTTATATATCAAATAAATTACCTATTACACTTGTAAATGAAAGCATGCTTGGTAGCAGTTTCAATTTAATACTTTTTTACACTTTATACAATTGGGATCCACTTTTCTACTAATGGGCTCATTGGGCCTCGAATGTCTTTAAAATGTTTTGTGCTGTCCAAATTTGACATATTTTATGGGAGAAATTACACAAAATACTCTTTTTCCAGTAAACATACCACAAAATACGCTTATATTATTTTTGTACCTATTTTTTTATTTTGTACCTATTTTTTTCTTTTTTACGCTCATGCATATTTTTTGATTATTCTTATGTTTTTTTCGTGTTTTTGTTCATGTATTGCTTTATATGTTATATATGTTGTTTCAATATTATATAAAATTGTTTCTTTAATGTTTCTATGTTGTTTCATTGTTATTTCGATGTTTCAAAACAACTTTTACCTATTTTTTGTGCTATTTTTTGTTCATGTATTATTTTGTACATTGTTTCTATTGTTTCTGTGTTGTTCTATAATATTTTTAATGCAGTTCTAATAATATTTTTGTTGTTTCCATGTAGTGTTCAATGTGTAAATACAATTTTAACCTATTTTCAAGCTCTGTTTATTCATGTGGTGTTTTTAATAATTTTTACGTTGTTTATGGGTTGTTTTCATACCATTTTTAATGTTGTTCTGATGTTTCTTTGTTGTTTCCATTTGTTTTCGATGTTTAAATACAATTTTTACCTATTTTAACAATTTTTATTCATATGGTGTTTTCTATATTGTTTCTGGTTTGTTTCTATATTGTTTCTTGGTTGATTCCATGTTTTTTTATGTTTTTCATGCATTAGATCAAAAATTGAATTGTGTTTTTTTATTCATGTTGTTTCTATAATATTTTTAATTTGTTTGATTTTAATATGTGTTGTTTTATGTGTATATTTCTTGATTTATAAGACTTCGAGTATAAAATGAATTATTTAACGGTTGCAAAATTTATTTTTTCACTGAAATTTTATTTAAAGAAACATGTTTGAAACATGTTCGAAATTGTTTAAAAAAAAATAACGTAAAAAAGTCAAGAAATTTTGGCGGGAGCGTAAATTTGTGTAAAAAAAGGCGAGACCGTAAAATTTTCCAAAAAGTACCGAGAAGCTTAAAAGTTATTATTGTCTCCGAAAAGTGGGGCAATTGTGTCAAAAGCCCTATTTTCTCGAGCAATTGACACACTTTTCCTATTTTTCGGGAAAAAAGACAACACTTTACTCTCTCGATCTACTTTTTTATTTGTTTACACTCCTGCTTGTTTCTTTTTTCTTTTTTTTTTTTTGCATTTTTATGCTTTTTTTGATTTTTTTTGTTCTTGTGTTGCTTTATATTATTTATGTTATTTCGATGTATATATTATTTCTTTGTTATTTCTGTATTGTTTCGATATTTCAATGCTTTTTACCTATTTGTTATGCTCTTTTTTGTTCATGTGTTGTTTTATATATTGTTTTTTGTTGTTTTTGGATTGTTTCACTTGTTTAATGTTGTTCTGATGTTTCTTTGTTGTTTCCATATAGTTTTAGATGTTTCAATGCAGTTTTTATATATTTTAAGCTCTTTTTTGTTCATGTGATATTTTATATATTATTTCTGTTGTTTCTGGTTTATTCCTATGTAGAGCGTTGTTATGTTGCTTCTTGGTTGTTTCCGTATTGTTATCGATATTTCAAAACAACTTTTACCAATTTTAAAGTTTTTTTTTGCTCTTGTATTGTTTTCTATATTATTATATTGTTTCTGAGTTGTTTCTATATAATTTTCAATGTTGTTCTGTTGTTTCTTGGTTGTTTTCATGTTGTTGTCGATGTTTTCGATGCATTTAAACAAAAATTGAATTGTATTTTTTCTATTCATGTATTGTTTCTATATTATTTTCAATGTATTTTGTTTTAATATGTTTTGTTTGTGTGTCTATTTTTGTGTCTGTTTATAAGATTTCGTGTGTAAAATTGATTATTAATGGGTCCACTGAAATTTTATTAATTAAAATATATTTGAAACATGTTCGAAACAACAACGTAAAAAGATTCCGGAAAAATTGGCGGGAACGTAAAATTGTCTAGAAAAAATGCATCAGCGTAAAAAATCCATGGGAGCATAAAAGTGTCTTTTTTTCTCGAAATACTGGGCAGTTGTGTCCTTAACCCTATTTTCTTCTTCTTGATGTTTTAACACGGCAATGTACAAATTGTACAAAGTAATCAATAATTAAACTATAATAATATTTATAATTTCCTAAACTTCAGTCATTAGGGCTGTGATTGATTGTGCTTTCGTTCCGTCCATTTTTATTTTCTGAGTGAATAGTGGTGAAATTTTTTTTGAAAGTGAAAGTAGAATGAACAGAGAAAAAATATTACTTGTGTTGATGTGATGAAAATCTTTTAGAGATATTGATTGTTTGTAGAATTTTTTGTGGAAATAATAATGTAAAACATAATGTAAGAAAATTGAATAAAAATAAAAAATAGAACAAAAAAATAAGCAATATGGATCTCATTTTATGTCTTTTGTTATCAGGATTAAGAGAAAAATAACAAAATTGTGATAGATTGAAGAAATTACCGAAGTTATCTATATGAATAGGAGGAGAGATAAATAAAGAGTATAGTTGTATATTGGGAAGTGTGAAAATTAAAGGAAAAAATGAGTTAATTTTAAAAAGAAATGAGATTTTATTTTTTTTAAAAAAACTCATTTATTTCACAAACAATCACAATCTCTAAAATTATTTCTCTCAAAAATGAAAATTCTGAAAAATTTCTCACAACCAATCATACCCTAGACATTCGTGTTTACTATTCATATCAATTACTAGCGCATTTTACGTGTAAAAAAATTCAAACCATTTGGCTCTCAATTTTTTGGAGGTTTGGGAGAAAGTGTAAAAAATGTGTTATAGGTATTTGTTTGAGAAAATATGCATTTAGATCATCTCCAGTAGTTTGCACTACTTTTGTGCAGAATTTGTACTATTTTGTGCAAAATCTGCACCATATCTACAGGGACATATCCAAGATTTTTTACCATAGGGGCACAATATGAATTTAATTATTAACTATATAAAAAAATATTAATGGAGGCCCAATTTGTGTTTTACCTAATTAATAGTTTTTAAAATAAATAATAATAGTAAACAAAACTACATTAAAATAATTAGAGGGACACAATTTTTTTTTTAAACATAATTAATGTACAACTTTTAAAATGAATACTAACTATTAAAAAGACAAAAAAAAAAAGGGAAAGAAAGTTATGGGTGTATGTGCCCCCATACTAGGTAATGTAATTTCGTCTATGCATATCGACAGTAGTTTGCACTACTTTTTGCACTAAAAAAGACTATTCCATAAGATTTCTTATTTTATTCATTTAATATTAAATTTTATTATTTTATAATTGATAAATATATTGCATATGTAATTTTATCTAATTTAGTAATTTAATGTAATTTTTATTATTGATATAATTTTATAATTCAAAGATTTTATAATGTAATTTTATGTAAGATTTATAATTTTGTGTGTAGTATTCTAAATCTCAAATTACACATGATATTATTTTAAAAACATTCTCACTTATAATTGAACTAATTTTAATATTATTATCTATTAGATTAATTGAAATATAAAATTAATTAAAATATTCAAAATTAATGAAAACATATTAAAAAATATTTAAATAAAGAAAAAAAAGTAGCATTGAAATAGTGCAACGAACTGTAGAAATCTTAAAATAACGCAAAGGTTTAGCGCATTGTTGGACCACTTTATTTGGCGTTACCAGCACTTTGCTGGAGATGCTCTTAGAACAGTTATTTGGAAAGTTGAAAAATGTGGAAAATTTGTTTGATTATAATTTGGAATCTTGTCAAATTTAATATTATGCAACATTTCGACATATGATGTTAATGGCATTCAATTTGTGAATTAATAATGTAAAACGTTATAATATTATTATTATTATTATTATTATTATTATTATTATTATTATTATTATTATTATTATTATTATTATTATTATTATTATTATTATTAATGTTATAAAGGGAGTTCCGCACCCAACTTTTTTGATAGCATATTGCTACCCAATCCCAATAAATCGATCTACACGGCGCCTAATTTTTCGAGTTTTAGCTCTCTTTTTTTTGGTTTATTTGAATATACCATATATGTTATTTAGGGGCTTAGTAGTGCTGCTCCATATGTAAGTCGGATGAGTCGGTCAACTCGAGACCAAAAAAGTTACAAAATTTAGGGGCTCAGATTTTTTGTATACTTTTTACATATAGCTCATAGATAATTAAATAAGATATTAAACAAAAAGTAAGTCTAGCATAGTGGTTAGTCCTGCTACTTTAAAAGTTTGAAAGTCCAAAAACTCATTCTCGAATTTTCTTGACCGCAATATTTTCTTTCTGTATTTTGTGATTTAAGGTAAAAAAAACTATCCCTCGAAAAAAAAAGAAACAGGGCCAATATTCCCTTAGGCCTTGTTCTCTTTCTAGCTGTTAACAAAACTATCACATTTAATTTTCCTTATGGCTCTAAATTAAAATATCTCAAATTAAAAGGATAAAAAAAAATATTGTACCATTTGATTATACTTACTTGATAAATATTTTTGCCGCCAAAACAATAAAGCAAGTTATATTTAAATAATTATTTGGATTTTGAACATGATTTTAACTATAATAGAATTTTTTTATATGTTGCACATTATTTTTTTATTATTTTAAGTTGTCTTTAATTTTGTATTTAAAAAAGACCCAATTTTAAAGTTCGATTCTGACCCAACAATTGATAGGATCGGCCCTGGGGAATGGGGATTGGAGTTAAGAGTTGAGAGAAAGCCCTAATTTTGATTTATTTCTCTTTTAAAATATATATGGGGTTTAAGATATTTTTGTGACCCTGATTTTACAATATAGGAAATTTTCAAAAGTTTTAATCCTTTGTTAGGAAATTTATTGTATAGATTTAGATAATGGTTAGAAAACTTTGTATTAGGAAGTTGACATCCCATTTCAATGTAATTTTCGCACATGTAATAGACAGGTCTTTGTCTGACTCAAAAACAGCCAAATGATAGTGCAGAAGACTTGCTGAAGAATTCATCAAAAGACTCACAACTGAGTAGTGAGAAGAACCGCCTATCTTACAACTGAGTAAACGTCAGAAGGCTCTCAGCCAAGTGCGATAGCCAAGTCTTTCAGAAGATTGACAACGAGTCCATTAGAAGAATATGTCAGAAGACTCAAGCTTAAATCAAAAGGAGTAAAACAGCTGAAGAACTAAGACATCTGAAGAAGTCTGTTGCACCAAGCCCAAGGAAGTTACTCATTTTAGTAACAAGGATATGTCTGAACCCTTAAAGTGCTCAAGCTATAAGGATGCAAAAGGAATGAGCAAATGGGAAGCAAGCAAGTGCAAACACTTTTTCAAAAATCCTGCAGAAAACTTGTGGACACGGTTAGGTCAACATTTAAAGCTGCAAGACAAGCCAATGAACACAAAGTAGAGTTTGAATTTTTGTCTATCTCTTCAACAGACAAAATCTAAACTCCTATTATAAAAGCTGAGGATTTTTAAGAGAGTAAAAAGGACGAACCAAGAGATACCTGCAAGCAATTAGACCAAAGAGCATTCGAGCAAGAAATTCGAAAATACTCTCTCGAAACTCAACCGCAAACCCTCAAGATTACTCAAAGATACTTCATCCAACACATGCTCTGAAAGATTGCAGTTGGAAAATATTTGTGAAAACAAACAAGGGTCTACACTGCCAAGGATTGAAGGGGTGTAGTATGTTCAAGTTCAAACCAGATTTTGAATCCAAAGGAGGTCAGTGTGGACAATTCCTGAAGATTCAGATAGCTAAAGTAACTAGGCTACTGCCTGGCGAAGAGGTGAGTCCAAGAAATAGTTAGTTGTGTGATCAAGGGTGTTTGGACTGTACTTTTGTAACTAAAGTAACTTGTTACATTAGTGGATTTCTCCTGGAGTAAGAGAAGAGTGGAGTAGAGGAATTACCCCATCCTCGAACCAGTATAAATAGTTGTGTCTTTACATTTTTGCTTTTATATTTTTACTCTTTATATCTTGTTTTATATTTTTTATCCAATCAACTGCAAACTCTTTAAAACATTAAGTATTGATACTTAAAACGTTAAAGGGTGTAAGTCTTCCGCTGACTTAAGAAAACTGAATTTGTAAAATAGTTGACTATCTTCAGCTGAGTTACTCTATCAACAACTTTCTCAAGAAATATGTTGAGTGGTTAACTCTCCTGCTGCTCTTCAACCTAACTGTCTGAAAGGACTGAGCTGTTTTCTTAAACTCTAATTTAATAAATCGAATATAAAGTCTATTCAACCCCCTTCTAGACTTTATCCAACACCCCTTGGGACCGACAAGTGGTATTAGAATGGTTGGTTAAAAGAACCTTCCGTATTAATTACTGAACTAGATCTCTATTCTAAAAAACATCAACACTTAAGTCTTTCAAAGCTTTTAAAAAATTGTCATCATGGAAGCAAATCTAACTCGCATTTTCATGTCTTCTATTGAAGAATTTGATGATTGGAAAATAAGTATGCAGGCACATCTCTCTGCATCTCATGATGAAATGTGGTTTGTCATTGAAAATAGACTCACTACAATCACTAAGATTAATACAGTTGTGGCTAGAGCAGCAGGTTCAAGAGATGAAGCTGCAAGAGCAGCTGAAGTTGACAAGCCTAGAAGCGAATGGACTAATGAAGACAGAAAAAGGCACAACCTTGATAATGTTGCTAAGAACATACTATACAAGACGTTGGACATATCTATATTCATCAAGGTCAAGTCATGCAGGATAGCCAAAGAAATTTGAGATAAACTAACTTAATTTGTGAGGGCACTGAACAAATTAAGGAAAATAAGCTTACAGTTGCAGTCCAAAAGTTTGAAAATTTCAAGATGATGACTGGAAAATCATTGGATCTGTTGGATGCAAGGTTCACACAGAAAACAAATAGTTATCTGCTCTTGGTAAGGAATATAGACAGAAGGAAATGTGTATGAAAATTTTGAGAGCTCTTCCAGCTAAATGAAAAATGAAGGTGATAGTGCTGAGGCACTCAATGGACCTCACAAAAATATCAAATCATGAGCTATTTTTAGATTTGAAAGCCTATGAATTCGAGCTCAAAAAGAAAGAGTAAGATGAGATAGATGCACCCAAGATTGCTGCCTTGATAGCAGAAGAGTCTAAGTCAGCAGACTCAAAGGACATCATTATAAGGAAGAAATAGCCTTAATAGTAAAGAGATTCAACAAGTTCTTCAACAAGAACTACAAGAAGAACAAAGGATAATCCTCTAAAAGGCATTCAGTTCCATCTAAAGAAAAAGAGGAGAGACTCCTAAAAGAGCTGAAAAGAAAGTAGAAGCTTGTGCTGGAATTGCAGACAGTCAGGTCACTTTGCAGTTGACTGTCCCTATCCACTAGTCAACAAATACAGAAATGATGAGGATAAGAAAGTCTTCACAGAAAGACGAAATGAAAGAAAGAATGCTATGATGACTGTTAAAACTGAGACAACCAAGTATAAGGAAGTAGAAGAGTCAGAAAGTAGTGAAGTTGGCTACTCTTCTGATACTGAAGAAGAGGCATTAATTTGTTAATGGCCAAAGAATAGGAAGACGAGATAATTCTAAACTCATCTGTTTTATATTCTGATGATAGTGATCATGACACACACACATCATCATCATACACTAATCTTTATGATTTATTAGGCAAAATGATGAAAGATTTTGAACACATAAAATCCTCATACACTCCTCAATGAGAAAAACAACCAACTCAAAAGCCAAAACTCACAATGATCAAGAGTGCTTAAGTCACTTAGTGATGAGAATAAAAGAGTTGAAGGTTGAGATTGAAAAGGTTAAAGCTAAATGTGCTACTAAAGAAAAGAGAGATCTAGAACTTAAAAGTGTTATAACATCACTCAGCAAATCATCTAAAACATTGGATGAGTTGATGATGATTCAAAAAGAAAATGGAGCCAAAGCAGGACTAGGATTCAATTCCTTTGTGAATGCACAAACTCCAAGAGTAATCTTAGAAAAAGGATCCTCAAGCAATGGGGAAATCCCAAAATCTAAGATTCCATATTCTGCACCCACATACCCCCAAAATCACAGTTTTGCACTCTAGGGCAAATCATATTGATGTCAGATATCATTTTATGAGAGATCATGTTGAAAAAGAAAGATATCATGTTGGAATATGTGTCAACTGAGAAACAGTTAGCTGATATATTCACAAAACACTTATGTAAATCAAGAAAAATGTATTTTAGAAGAGTATTACTCTCTCAGCAAAGTAAAATCAGTAGAATTTGACGTTTAGCAGATTTAAGTCAACTGATCGGCTGAATAATACCAGTTGACTTGAGAGAAGAAAAGCCATTTGTCAGCAAAGTATGAGCCAACAAACATATTTATTGGCTAAAGGACAAAACGAGGTCATATTCATGAAGCGATAATATTTTTCATGCGGAACAGTAAAGCTGCAAACAAAAGCCTATGATTGGCCATAAATGTCGCAGGCATTTAGTGCGGGAATTAAAATCGGTTTTCAAGATCAAATCTTAACCGTTGATCAAATTTCAAAATTGACGATCATCATCACGTAGTATCACATCCTTTATATACCTCAGCAAGTTTCTCTCTTCTCACACTTTCATACTTTCACTCTCAAAATTCTGAAAAACTCTCTGCAAAACTATCTTTCAAACTCGTTTGAATCTTCCTATTTCCAAATGGCGCCAAAGAAATCACCGAGTTCTGCTCTTGATTTTGCAAAACTATCCGTGAAGGTGTACTCCCGTGCACTAATTAACATCGAAGGCTTGGTAAAGCACTCTGCTGACCAAGCTAGAGCTCAGAAAATAGTGGACAACTTGGAAAGGTTGAGGCTGGTTGAATTTCTGACATTGCAGATGCCTCAAACATACCATAAAGAAGTCGCAATGTTTTATGTGAACACTTCTGTTCATGATAATGGCATCCATTCTTTGGTGAATGGAGATGACAGTCATAATAGCAGATGACTTGAGTGAGCCCCTGAAACTCCCCAACAATGGTCTTAGTGAGGTGAAGGACCACGAATTTGATTTTCAGAAGACGCTGGAGGAAGATTTTTGTTCGACCGCTAAACACCTAAAATAAATCTAGCAATCCTCGCAAGAGAACGAGATCAATCGTAGGGTAGCAAGTTGACCACAAGTCATCTCTCAAGGAAGACTTAGCCGGCAAATAATTATTATGTATCACAATAGACAGAAAATAAATCCTAAACACTCTATCCAGATTTGTTGGTTTTAAATAAACTAAAAGAAAATAATTAAAATGACGAATTAAAACTAAGCGCGAATAAACTTGGAGAAAAAAATATGGAAGAAAGCCTAGGATTATGGATTCATCTCATCAAACTTGCAAGCAAAATATCAATTAATCGATCATGCGCTTAACAAATATAACAAACATGTAAAGACTAGGTCTAGTTCTGATAACTCTCGTATTAACAGATTAGGGCTATCCCAACATAATTTGGTATTTTCATTAAACCTAGGGTTAGATAATACATTTCTGATTCATATCTAACCCCCTGAATAAATTTAGCCCCGGAATAAAATCTTCGATCGATCTCAATTATCCCCTTAAACAATCAAGAGTTGGCCAAACAATCAATCAACAAGTAAAACAATTTATTCAGGAAAGCAGATCAATTAATCAATATTCATGCTTGTTTGTTTGAATCAAATCATCCTAATCCTAGAACAAGGAAATTAGTTCATGCTTGGAGATGGAATCATAAATTCAATTGAAGGAAAGAAAACAATCATAAATATAATCATGCAATAATAATAATCACCCAACAATTGAAATCAGACAAAAGAGATGAAGAAATCTTACTCTTTGATTAAGAACCAAAATAACTTCAAGGGGAAGAACCCAAGCAATCCCAATGTTGAATGGAAGAGAAAAATACCAAAAACTAAAGTCTAAAAGTGCTATGAATGAAGGTGTTGTATGGAATGATGAATTTTCGTGCATAGCCTTGGGTCCCTTTTATAGATGCTTGGAGAGGTCACTTGCAGAGTTTGAGTAGGAACAAGAGACCAATTCAGCCTTAGTTACGTCGCACGCTCTTGTAATTCCAGAAGGCCGGGCCGTGCGATCGGAATTTTATCTCGGAGTCTTCATGAAAGTTGTAGATCTTTCTTTTAGCTTTCCATAGCCACTTGAATCATCTCAATATCAATTTTGTAGAGGAAGTTATGGCCAAAACACTAAAACCTTGCCAGTGTTGGAAACTGTTAGCGCGTTTTGAGGTTTTTGAAGGAAATTTCCTTTTGTTTGACCTTCCATGCTTCTTTCCTTCATCTTTTTGCTCGTACATTAGCTCTTGACCTATCCTTTGGAACGTGATATCTCTTTTTATCCAATTTAGCTCCATTTTCTACAAAATTCACAAGAGTACGCAGTATCACACCCAACAAGGGAAACCAAGCAAAACACACTGAATATGCGTGCAAATGCATCAAATATATATCATTTTAAACCCTAAAATGCACGTATATTTTACACTAATCAATTGCCATTGAAGAAGAAACTAAAAATTAAAATTCTTTAGCTACAAAGGCTGTAGTGAAGGAATAATATAAAAGGTTCATGGACGTGTTGTCTAAGTGTTTGGACATCAAATTTTGTTCTTACAATCAGATGTTCGTGGCTAAGCTGACTGTGATGTCCGCCATCATGACGGAGATGGAAGTAAACTGGGCGGAGTTTATGTATGAGAAATTGTCCCAAGATGTTCAGAATTTGGATGTGGTAGATGGGAAGTTTAAAAATACCCTCGGATATGGGCTAGTCCTTGGGTTCTGCTGGAAAAGAAGGGCGTGCCCGTGAGGAAGAGGAAGCCATTCCATATGAACAAGAGGTTGTTCAAAGTCAACCTCTATGCGGCTCAGAAGAAGGCCCATGTGAAAAGAAAGGGCACTTATGAAGGGGAGATGGTTGAATCCGTCCCAACTGCTCTAGTATCAAAGAAAATGGGGACAACTACTCCGAGGAACATTGCTACACTGAAAAGACAGAAGACTCAAAGAGGGCTGTGTGATGAGCCTGATTAGTCTGTTGTAAGAGCAGACTCAGGAAAAAGAGTATTTGTTGAAATTCCTCTTGAGAGAAGGTCGAAAAGAACTCAAGATAGACCTTCAACTGTTGTTGCTCAAATTTCTCCTGAATAAACTACTAAAAGAAGGGCTGAAAGGACATCAGCTGCGGATGTTGAAGAGGCAGCTGCAGAAATTGTTGGCGAATCCGCTGTGGAGGTTAAGCCACAGGAAGAAGTTATAGTGCTAGACAAATATGAATCTGAAGAAGCTCACTCCCCTCTATATCCTGTTGAATTGAAAAGGATATCCGAATGGGCCATGTGGAAAATGAGTAAAAACATGATCCAGTTCACAAGGCCATAAATGATTGAGAAGAAGGAGTCGATCCTCTCCTTTTTGAATGAATGTTCCATTCATCAATCCTTGGACCACCAATATGTGTACAATGTGCTATACAAGAGGCGTAGGGAGGAGAAGAGCAGGGAATTGGAGAAAGGGAAAAGTACAATTGAGATTTACAAGTGTCTCTTTGGACATTTAGCTGATCTGATCCCAAATATTGAGGATAAGTAGGAAACTTTAGAAGAAGTAGAAGTTGCAGAGCTGCATCAGGCTCTAAAGAAATCAAAGGAGCTTCCCGAGCAAAGACAACAGGCTGGGCCTGGGGAACCTTCATCCCCTACCCAGATTATCGGTGATGTGATGTTAGATACAATTGCCCCTTTCATCACCAGCTCACTCTTACTCGCCAATAACAAATACTATTCAAGGTAAGCCCACGGTTGAGACTGTGGAAGAGGAGCTGGAGATTGAAAATGTTGAAAATTTGGTTGAGGCCAACCTTGGCGATGAAACTGGAAACATTGGAACTAGGAACCCAGCTCAGCTATCCCAGAAGACTGCTGTCGCAAGAGCAGAGATGGAAACAATTGTTCAGGATGAAGCTATAGAAGAAATTGGTGAAGAAGACATTGTGATCTTGGAGGCCAGTAATGTTAAAATGGTTGAGACTACTAAACCTGAGGCACATGTGGAAATTATGACGGAAGTTACAACGGTTGAGACTGATGTTAGCAAAGAAGTTGAAGTCCTAGTAGTTGAGACTATTGTGGATGACATTTCTGTCCAAGACTCAGTAGCAGTTGAGACTGATGCAGGGAACGTTCAAGACCCAATAGCGGTTGAGACTGCAGGAAATGTAGAAATGGCTGAGGAACAGAATGAGAAAAATATTAATTTGGGTGAAGAGTCAGTTGAGCCAGAAGCATATCTGATGCGGATAAATGAAACAGCTGGAACAGAACAAGAAAATACTCAAAATCCATCTCAATCGAGAGAATGAAGGATCGAGGCAAATCGACATGGCCGAGTTGAAAAATCATTGAGATGGACATCAATGACACATTTGAATCAAACCCGGATGAAGGTAATCAAAACAGGGTCCATCTTTGTGCAATTCAGTTTTGTGTTTTTTAACCCAACCCCTCTAGCTTTTAGATCACCTGTAGATGAAGTTGTTGAGACAACGGATGCATAATCAACTCATATGGTAGACACAATCACCGGTGAAGCTATTAACAAAGGCCGAGGCACGATCCAACTCAAAGAAGCTCATACAAATGTTGATGCTGATGAAGCTCACAAAATTGAGGCACAAACAGCTACAAGTCAGGGAGAAGAGGCAAGAAACTCTATTGGAGTTGGAGCAGGGCCTTGCTCAACTCTTATTAACAATTTTGGTCTAGAGAATTTTGTGTTCCCAGAAGAAATTCTTACTGATGAAGAGCCAAAAATCTCTCCATTCAGTTATCCTACACACATTGCAGATTCAACAGACATGGGAAAACATGCCTTGACTCTATACAACCCTAGAGAACACATTCTGGAGTACGAATTTGCCTCCGGGATTGACAGCCAACTCGTGTCTGAACTCAAAGGAGCCTTCAGATATATGTTTGGGGAAATGGAGGACATGGAACATGGTTTCTTGGGTCTCTGCCAACATGTTAATAACTATTATGCACATTCAAGCAGTGAAATCATATGTGTTTCTTCGTAGGGAACAGATTGGGAGCTTCAAACGCCTCTACAACAAATTGCTTATATGAGGCTCTGATCAAGTGGCATTTCAGAATTGCCAAAATGACCATATCAAGATGATGAATGAAAGCCACAAGAGTGACATGGACTTGTTACCTGCACAGGTTGAGAAGAAATTCGAACATTTGGAGGCTTCAATGAATCAAAAGTTCTCAACTTTGCAAGATCAACTGATTGAACTCAACTCGCATCACTCTATTGCCGATTCCTCAACTCAGATGAAGCTGGACTATATTCTGGAAACTATCTAACCTCCATCCCATGATGATGCCAAAAAGGGAGAAGAAAGTGTAGATCCTCCTATAACATCTGTAAAAACAAAAAGGCACCGAAAGCTCATCTATTCTGTCTAAAATTCCATCATCCCTGTCAGCTGATGAGAAAGCTGATCTCGCACTGCAAAAAATTCAGGGAAGAGATTGTTGCTCTTGATAAGAGACAAGAAGACATAATAATCTGCTTAGGAAACAATATGGTGGGGCACCAACAGGGTCAATCTCCAAGGAAAGGACTAATGAAGAGTTTGACACTCTTCTATCTGAAGGATATTATAAGGGGATGAGACTCGCAGATGCTTGGAAGTATATTGGGATAAAGGTTTGGAAGGCATTGAGCTGACTAAGGGTCAGCAGAGTACTTCCCAAAGCTAGCTGAAGGGTGGTGGCAACCAGGTTCCTAGAGGAGGAGGAAGAGGTGATAGAGGAAGAGGAAGAGGTAGATACTCAACTTCTGGTGGGAGAGGCAGTACTCATAGCCAATCTAGCAGAATCTTTTCACCAAGAAAAGGAGGAGGAGTCATGTCCATCAAAATCCCCTAAAGAGAGATGATGCCTACTGGCTCAGTCTTGATGAAGCTCAGCGAAGAGAAGATAAAATAAGAGCTACTGAGTGGAAGAGAAAGGTTGAAAGAGAAGAAGCATACAAGTGATCCAGAGGCAGAAGAGAAAGAAGATGGGGAATTGATATGTAAATTGTTGTATTTTTACTTCATACATAATATAATGTAAGTGCCGAAATTTTACATTAATAAATTTCAATATTTTTTCAATTATTTAATTTCAAGGCACATATATTGTAATAAGTTTTAGCATCATCAAAAGGAGAGAAATTATTAGAAAATTTATTGTATAGATTTTGATGATGCTTAGAAAAGTTTGTATTAGGAAGTTGGCACCCCATTTCAATGTAAATTTCACGAATGTAATAGACAGGTCTTTGGCTGACTCAAAAACAGCCAAGCGATAGTGCTGAAGACTTGCTGAAGAAATAATCAGAAGATTAGCAGCTGAGTAGTAGGAAGAATCAGCTATCTTACAGATGAGTAAACATCAGAAGACTCTCAACCAAGTACGACTGTCAAGTCTTTCAGAAGATTAACAACAGGGTCCATCAGAAGAATATATCAGATGATTCAAGCTTAAGTCAAAAGGGGTAAACCAGCTGAAGGACTAAGATATATGAAGAAGTACGTTGCACCAAGTCCAAGGAAGTTACTCATTTTAGTAACAAGGACATGTCTGAAACCTTAAAGTGCTCAAGCTATAAGGATGCAAAAGGAATGAGCAAATGTGAAGCAAGCAGGTGCTGACACATTTTCAGAAAACCTAAGAACAAAATTGGGAAACATCTAAAGCCGCAAAACAAGACAAGCCAACAAATACAAAGTGGAGTTTGAATTTTTGTCTATCTATTCAACAGACAAAATTCAAACCCATACTATAAAAGCTGAGGATTTTTCAGAGAGTAAAAAGGACGAACCAAGAGATACCTGAAAGTAATTAAACACAAGAGCATTCGAGCAAGAAATTCGAAAACACACTCTCAAGCTTAACTGCAAACCCTTAAGCTTACTCAAAGACACTTCATCCAACACATTTTATGAAAGATTAAAGTTGTTAATCCGTTGAGGAGAAAGACATTTGTGAAAACAAACAAGGGGTCTACACTGCCAAGGATTTAAAGAGTGTAGTAGGTTCAAGTTTGAACCAGATTCTGAATCCAAATGAGGGTTGTGTGAACAATTCCTGAAGATTCAAAGAGCTGAAGTAACTAGGCAGTTGTCTAGCGAAGATCTGAGTCCAAGAAATAGCTAGTTGTGTGATCAATGTTGTTTGAACCGTACTTTTGTAACTAAAGTCACTTGTTACATTAGTGGATTTCTCCTGGAGTAAGAGAAGAGTAGAGTAGAGGAATTATCCCATCCTCGAAATAGTATAAATAGTTGTGTCTTTACATTATTTCTTTTATATTTCTGCTCTTTATATCTTGATTTATATTTGCTATCCAATCAACTACAAACTCTTTAAAACACTAAGTGTTTATAACTAAAACGTTAAAGGGTGTAAGTCTTCTGCTTACTTAAAAGAAAACTGAATGTGTAAACAAGTTGACTATCTTCAGCTAAGTTACTCAATCAACAACCTTTTCAAGAAAACAGTTGAGTGGTTAACTCACTTGTTGATCTTCAACCCAACTATCTTAAAGGACCGAGCTGTTTTCTTAAACTCTGATTTAAAGAACCAAAAATTTTAAAAAATCTATTCAATCCCCCTAGACTTTATCTAACACCCCTTGGGACCTACATCCTTTCTACGAACAGTTCCATATAAAATAAAATCCGTATTTTTAAATAGAGATATAACATTAAAACATTAGAATCGGAATGCAGTGAGGATTTAGTGCGGTGGCCTTTCCCAATGGTTCAAATAATATCTACAATGACCATGTATAAGCTCATTTGTTGTTTATTTAGAGGGTGTTTGACTACGTTTTTTTTTTGACAAGAAAAATAATTTTATTAATTAATTCACACTAGCAATACATCGATAGAAGACATAAATAAAACTGTTAAAAAACATAAAAGATGAACTACAAAAAGATTCGTAGCATCTAGGTTAATAA
Source organism: Rehmannia glutinosa (assembly GCA_016081115.2). Classification (NCBI taxonomy): domain Eukaryota; kingdom Viridiplantae; phylum Streptophyta; class Magnoliopsida; order Lamiales; family Orobanchaceae; genus Rehmannia; species Rehmannia glutinosa. The sequence goes on along the minus strand of CM071936.1, from coordinate 80,834,351 downwards.
CAAAAATCGGCTTAAAACCTACAATTTTAATAATTATATAGTGTCTAGAATATCTATGATTCTAGATCTGCAACATTAAAGACCATAATCTGATTTGTTATCTCTGTTGGATCAAGAACTTGCTCGTCTAAATCTGCACAATAAAAAACACTGCACCAAGCTGGTGATAAACTAAACGCCGCACCATATGGCAAAATTACAAACAAATAATCTAGATCTATGTGGGAAACCACTTATCTAGAAACTAAATTAATAAAAAAACATGTAGATGGGGTGATTTCGGGCTAAAAACCACCCCTTCACTATGATGAGCAAGAAGATATGCAAGAAAGAGAGTGTTAGAGAGAAAATGAGGCTAGGTCTCAAGAATAATCTTAAAGACAACGTCATACTCCTTTTCCCCCTATGTTGACTAAGTTTAGTTAAAAGATCTTATAAGGTCATACATTTTTATAAGATCTTTTTAGCATTTATAACATGATGTATCTTATTTCTAAAATAAGTTGTTGAAGTGCTTGAAAAGATACATCATCCCATTCATCATCATTAGGGAGTGGATTAAATTGGCTAGAGTATGTCCCTGCATATGTAGGGCAAATTGTTTATATTACACGTGATGTAATATGATTTCATGAAAGTGGTCGGATCAATCTTAACATATTTACATGTCTGCATTGCATGGGAACATGGGATCCCGTCATTCCTCCATTGACCACATGAGCATTGTTGTGCAGAGAGGTTGACTTTGAAGGTTCGCACATGTCTAGATCGTGGTGTGATAGTGGTGACATCTGCAATTTGAGTTTGACAATTGTACAGCTGCACAATATGATTTAATGCCATCCTTTGCCTTTTTTGGTATTTCTGCAAGATGTCATCTGCCACAACTGGTTCTTCTCCAATGTTGTAGTTGCATTTTTCATTCTATCGTAGAAACTCATGACAATATGCGTGAAAGTGAAATGCACGAGGGCACAAATTGGCAATATTCTTGCACCCTTTAGAACCGAGTTCATGCACTTAGAATATTTGTAGTCATCATTTCACAATGTGTCCCCTCATCATGCGATAAAGTCCACTTGCTCCTGTCTATAGCGTCCAAGTAGGCGTGAGTACGTTCAACCTATTGCCTTCTCAAACGCTCTAATTCTTAGTTCTGCCCGACTTGCCAACACAAATACTTCAACCACACATTCTTGAAATAACTATGGAAATTAGAGACAACATGCCTTAGACAATAACGATGATACCCATAAGGGGCTTGGAGTTCTGGCATGCGTTCAACTGACCTTAGTATTCCAGGATGACGATCTGAAATAAGGCACACACCTTTTCGCCCTCGAATAATATGTCTGGATATTAATTGCAAGAACCAGTTCCAAGATGCGAAAGTCTCTCATCCACGATCGCGTAAGTTAATGGCAACACTCGTTGGTTTGCATCCAATGTGACAACAATAAGTAACTTGTGCTTGTATTTAGTATATAGGTGTGTTCCGTCTACACTAATCACTGGACAACAGTGCACAAAACCATCGACGCATAGCTTGAAAGCCTAAAACACATAAAACAATGTCTTCACTTCACTCTCACTATGTTCAATGTGCTACCACTCAACCACTGTACCAAGGTTATATTTCTGCAACGCCTCCATATATTTTGGCAAATAACAATAGGAGGTCTCCTAAGTACCATACACATTTTCACGGCCATGTTTCATCGAGTGCCATGCTTTATTATATGAACTATTATAACCATACTTGTCTTTAATATTTTGTTGGACATATTTAATACCATAAGATGGATCACACTGTACCATCCCCATTAGACCATCAACAATAAAATTTCTATCTAAATTGGCATGATCCACATAAACAACATTCACTAAACAATAGTGAGGAGGTCCATATTTTGTGATCTTCCACATCGAAAGTTTTTTGTTGAAACTCTCTCTCAACCACCAGTTGCACTATTGGGAAGACAAGCTGGACATTACAGAAGTTCCAGGGTTATGTTTGCATATAACTTTCCACAAAGTTGGTGTGCTTTCAACAACCGTGAATTCTCGTTTCACCCAACGCACATGGTATTCCTTAACTGCACTCTGTACATGTTTTTTATCTGTAAAAATCATTCCTTTACACAACACACCAGTCTCAAAGTCATAGAATTGTACATACAAAGGAATACCAACAGAGTCACAGCATACATCTGGGTAGCTTGATTCCAAGAATGGAATTCCAGAACTAATCCTATAATTACCACTAGGATTGTTACAATTATTTGTCGTCAAACGAGTGAGTTGTTGAGCCTCATTTTGATTGTTATACACACCCCACGCAGCTACATCCGCTCCATCACTGTAAGCATCCTCATCCGATACACTTTCATTAGGTTCAGAATTTGGACGTTCATCTCCTCGAAAAATATCTCCTACATCAGTATTTTCATTACTAGGTCCACCAACATCAGCATTTCCATTATTAGGTCCACCAACATCAACATTTTCTTTACTAGGTCCACCTTGTGTAACTGCGGATAGGTTAGGAACTGTAATACCCCCGTTTTCAAAATATAAGAGTAACATAATTTAATGAGAAACTGTATCTAAAAACGGATGAATAAGACACATCTCAAAATTGAGCGGAACCATTTTATTAATAACCCAAATAATCCATCACACTTTCATTGCGCAACTTTAATTTTATAAAACATAGTCTAATTATAAAATTTTGCGTCCAAATAAACAAAGTATTCAAACTAAAATATTTGTCTTCCAAAAATAAAATACTAACTATTAATTCATTAATAAAATAAGATTTTTCTAAAAATTCAAATTAAATAAAAATCATTGGCTTTGCATCCACCGCTTCCAATTCTCGCTCGGGCTCCTCAACTTGAAAAGTGTTAATAAATATGGGGTGAGCTTTCAACTCACTCCGTGGGGACATGTTTGTCAAGATTAAATACAAAAATAGGCATATTCATAAACATTCAACATGTGCTTTTCTTTTGTCCTTTTCCTTTGACTGGCCAGTTACTTTATAGTACTACGGGTACACCCCGAGGATATGTCTGGTCCTAGACTTTCTTATAGTCCCTGAATAAGTACTACGGGTTCACCTCGATAATACTTTTAATCTCCGACATTCTTACAACCCCAGACTAATATAGCACTACGGGTTCACCCCGAGGATACTTTTGATTTCGGACCTTGTTACAGCCCCTCGCTAATATGATTTTCTTCCGCATTGAACATAAACGAAAACACATATACGAAGCATTTAATAATGACCAACAATTCTTGAATAGAAAATATTCCCACCTTAAAAATAATTCTAGATGCAGTATATCATATTCCTTGTTTTCCTCGTTTCCGAGTTTCACTTGAATATTGGATGAAGTAGCTAGTCAAAGGTTTAATGGTCAAATGGGCTCTCTTGAAAAGTTTAGGGAAATCTGAAGGGTGAATGTGTAATTTCTGGAAAATGGGATCAAAATTAGTAAAGACCCCAAATTAAAACCCCCATTCCCGTTACTATCTCTCAAATTCTTCTCTATCTCCCTATTTTCTTTCTTTTGTCTCTATTTCCCTCAAACCGTCATTGCTTCTTCTTCTCCATGTTTCTTTTTTTTTGATTTGGTTATTGTTGAAATTGGGGGTGTTCGGTGTGGCTGAATTGGGGGCGTAAATAAGTTTGGGTGTTGACGGGATTTTCCGGCAGATTGGTGGTGGTAGAAAAAGGTAGTTTGGATACATTTTGGGTTATGAATGGTGATTAACGAGAAACATGATTTTTTTGGGGAAGATTATCTTGGCTCGATTTTTGACAAAGGTAGATGAAAAATCTGTTGGCGAATACAGTGTATTTATAGGGCTAATGTATGGTATTTGATGATAAGTAGGATTCGAAAAATGACAGAATAAAAATCTGACTTTTACTCGTATAATAAGAGTGAAATTCTATCTCTAATAAGATTTAAAGAAATCTAGATTGTAAAAGGATAATGACTGAATTATAAATATTAGTATCTGATAAATAAAACAATTAAGATAATTTTAACATATATAATAATAATAAATAATTTTAAAAATACGGGATATTACAGGAACCCTACCTCCTCTAAAGGAACTCAATATACGATAATAATCATGTTCTACTTTTGAGGTATTTATGTCAACATTCTAAATTACGGGCTCTAACTCGATAAACAAATCAAAAAACTCAATCCCAACCAATGGATCTATAAAAGAATATAAATCTTCATCATTTGTAATAGAAATAATTCCACACATATTATTATAAAAATATATAGCCGAAACCTTCAACTTCCATGACTTACATCAACCCCCATCATCGAAATTAATATTTCAATCAATTTCACAAAATTCGCTCAGCGAGAAATCCTCCTAGCACTAATTGCGTTACAGTCATATCTCACATCGCTCCAAGTTTGCACAATTTTCCCTCCAAAATATACGATTATGGTGATCATGTTTGACATTGCCTATATATTGTAATGATAATACAGTTAAAGAATTGAAATCATGTTTGACATTGCCTATATACTAATATTATATACGGGTATTATTTATACAATTTAACAAGTCATATCCTCAATTAATAGTTACAATGACAACATATTATGATAAAATTAACATACAACATATTCAGATAAAAATTAACATACAATATATTATGAAATAAAAATTAATTAAAGACATACTTAAAAATGCCGCCGTTTACTTCCACCACCCGAAACTGCTGCAAAATTGCCGCTGGAAACTGTTGTCGCTGTCGCCGTCAATGGATGTGTTTTTATCTATTTGTGTGTGTAGGTGTCGTGTGTGTAGGTGAGTTTGCTGGGGTTTCAAAAAACAAAAGAAAAAAAAGATATATATATATATATATATAATCAACGGGTACGAAAGTTCATAAAGCGTGAACAAGGGGATTGTCAGAAAATGATGGTTGTATATTGACATGTGATTTAAAAGAGTGAATAATTGTGTGTTTGGGTGATTTAAGCCACATATCCCATATTTTCCTACCTTACCCTAAGCCCACATTACAAGCTTTGAAAGTCTTATTGATCCTTGTGTTACATTAGCCCACATTAGTGGAGATTAGTGTGAAAGACAAGCCTATGGAATCCGGTAAATATTGCACTTCTATATTCAAAAGTGGATCATTTTGGAAAATATTTGATTGCGTGAATTTATCCGAATAATGAAAATGGAATTAGCAAGAACATTCCACACTCATGAGATCACATTTTTAAAATACATGCTTGATTGATAGTGAAATGAATTATGAGACAAATGAGCGTGGTTGTGAAGTTTTGCAGTTGGTCTGTTCGAGTCAGTAGTTGATATTTTTGTTTGATTTGTGTTTTTTGTTTTTCAAGAGTCAGTAAAATTGCTTGAGGAGAAACAATAGTCTAAGTTCGGGGGTATTTGTTAAGTTTGTTTTATACCAATGAATCGAGTATTCTAGACTAGGATTTTGCATTGTTTTTTAGCGTTTTAGAGTAGTTTGAGTCCATTTTATTTTATTAGGTGTCGTTAGGGAGTCAATATAGGTTATGGCAACCGAAAATGATTGAAAACGATGAAAACCGTGTGTGGAAGAAAGAAATCATGCTTGAAGAAGAGAAAATAAGAGAAAGGTCGCACAGCAGGGGAGCGCTACAGTGCCTCCCCCACGCTGCAGCGCGGGGGGTCAAAACTCGGGAGAAGCAACTCAGCGCAGGGCTGCAGCGCGTGTCCCAGGGTGCCGCAATCGCGCATCACCAGCGGAAATTTTATATTTTTATTTTTTTGGGCCTTTGACCGAATGAGGGGTATAAATTCAACCAAGGATGCACGGGAAAAGGGTTTGATATTCTACTGAGCATACATGACGACTTTGATCACGGAGAAAGAGTTCGGAACGAGATTCGAAGACATCTATTTTCTAGAAACAGAGAGGATTCTTTCTTTGATTCTTCTTAATTATTTTTCCACTATCTTTGTTGAACCTTTGAGATGTATAATTACTTTTTCATGAGTTTTTGTACATCCATCATGAGCTAAACTTTATTTTCTAGGGGTTTGTTATAACCAACGTTTCAACCTATGTCTTGATTTTCAGTTTATTTGATTCACATGCTATTAAATCTATTTGTGCCATTTGGATTGATTGGATCTAAATTATCTGATCAATAGTTTAGATTGTTTGGCGTGTTTAATTTGACACTCGAGAGAGGTAATTGAACGTTTAGCCATAGAATAGGGTTTCATAGAACTGAGAAGTTTATGAAAATTTTGAAGTCCGTGAAAGAATATTCATCGTGCAAATTAGGGTTTAATTTATGATTTTTATAGAGATATTAAAATCAAGATTGAAACTTAGAATCACTTTGCACTCGAGAGAGGAAGTAATAAATGGTAGGAATATTGGGCTTATAGATTAATAACGTATGATTAATAAACTGGATTGATAACATAGGGGATAACTAGGTGAATCAACCCTCTAGAGTTCATATTCACTAAGTGTTTGATAATTTGTCTGAATGAATTTGTTTTTATAATTTTAGGTTTATTTTTAGTTTGATCAAAACCATCTCTTTTCGATTATTTAGATAGAATTAAGCTATTATAATACAATACTTAGTTATAAATTTGATATCAATCCCCGTGGAGACGATAACCCCACTTATAAATCTATACTAAAACTTGACATCGTATGCTTGCGGTAAGAAATCTTCGAACAAGTTTTTGGCGCCATTGTTAGGGATTGTTTCATCTTATTTTGTGCTAATATTGTTACTAACTAGTCTTAATCCTAATATAGATTAGTTTAGGTATTATTAATTTGTTATTTGTCATTGAGTTGTCTGTTTATGCGAAAATCTAAAGATACTAACTTGTTTCCTTTTGATCCAGAGATTGAAAGGACTCTTCGAGCGATCAGAGAAACAAAGCGAGCTGAAAATCAAGCAATGACAGGCAATAGAGAACGTGAGAATAATGAGAACTTGGTTCAGATTGGGCCACCACAGCCAGATGGACAGGAAAGGGCTATCCTGGATTACTTCCGGCCTACTATGAATCAGAACTATTCTGGAATTATACGCCAGCCTATAAATGCCAATAATTTCGAATGGAAGTCCGCCTTCATAAGCATGTTTCAGCAGAGTCAGTTTGGGGGGGAGTCCGGTGGATAATCTGAATGCCCACTTAGCTACATTCTTAGAAATATGTGACACCATCAAGATGAATGGTGTATCTGATGAGGCTATCCGGCTGAGGCTATTCCCGTTTTCACTCCGGGATAAAACCAGACAGTGGCTACAAACATTTACACCTGGGAGTATCACAAGCTGGGATGATCTGACTCAAAAGTTCATGGTGAAGTTCTTCCCTCCCAGCAAGACACTTCAACTGAAAAGTGAGATAGCTCAATTCCAACAGAACAATTTTGAGCCACTATCTGTTTAGGAGATGCCCACAACATGGTTATGCAAACTGGCAGAGGGTTCAATATTCTTACAATGGTCTGAATGGGCATATAAGACGATATTAGATGCAGCAGCAGGAGGAACATTGATGGCTAAAACTCCGACTGAGGCATTACTTTTGCTTCAAGAAATGGCCACAAACAGTTATCAGTGGCCCTCCAAAAGATCAGTGCCAAGGAAAGTTGCTGGTGTTCTTGAGTTAGATACTATGTCGGCTTTAGCATCTCAAATCTCATCTTTATCGAAACAACTGGCCATGATGAATTCTAGTGGAACACCGCAATAGACTGAGATACCACCGGTGGCCATTCAGGAAGCTGCCACACTCGATGCCGAGCAAGCTAATTATGTGAATAACTAGGGTTTTAACAATTAGGATAATCCATTACCGACTCATTATCACCCGAGACTACACAATCATGAGAATCTCTCTTACAGCAACAACAAAAATATGTTGAACCCACTTCCGGGTTATTCCAACCCATCTAGCTCCAATGCACCCGTAGGTGAGAAGAAGCAGTCCTTAGAAGAGATACTTGACACACTTATTGGGGAGACCAGGAATCGATTGAACAGGAGCGATGCACAGATTGACAATTTGGGCATGAAAATGTTTACCATGGAGACGCATCTTAGATCATTGCAGACACAAATGGGACAGTTAGCAACTGCCATAAGCTCTCAGAAGAAGAAAGAAAAATTTTCCGAGTAATATTGAGATGAATCTGAGGGAACACTGTAAAGCCATCCAGTTGAGGAGTGGCAATGCATATGACAGTCCTAAGCTTCCCTCTTATGCCACCAATGAGAAGCTTTCCGATTCTGATTTGCCTATAGAGAAGAAGTTGAAACAAGAAGAAGATTAGCAGAGCAATGAGCAGATGAAGGCTGACAAGCCTACATTTACCCATACTCTTGATTCTGCAGTTCAAGTGCCTAATTCACTCCCATTTTCTCAGAGATTTCAGGAAAAGAAGATAGATTCTCAGTTTGCTAAATTCTTGAAAATTTTCAAAAAAATTCACATCAACATCCCATTTGCTGATGCACTCGAGCAAATGCTTAACTATGTTAAATTCATGAAAGATGTGATGTCGAAAAAGAGAAAGTTGGGTGAGTTCGAGACTGTAAAGCTTACAGAGGAATGCATCGCTATTTTGCAAAGGAAGCTACTGCAGAAATTGAAAGATCCGGGGAGTTTCACTATCCCTTGTACTATTGGTAATTCCATTTTTAATAAATCTCTTTACGATATAGGTGCTAGCATTAACCTTATGCCTTTGTCTGTTTTCAGGAAATTAGGTCTTGGAGAGGTTAAACCATCCATCATCACCTTACAATTGGCGGACAAATCGCTTACATATCCGCGAGGTGTAATTGAAGATGTTTTGGTGAAGGTGGACAAACTCATATTTCTGGTAGACTTCGTGGTACTGGACATGGAGGAGGATCGAGATGTTCCACTGATTCTAGGGAGGCCTTTTTTGGCTACTGGTTGAGTACTGATTGATGTAAAACGTGGAGAACTAACTCTGTGGGATGATGAGGAAGAAGTGATGTTTAACATCTATAATGCGATGAAGTTTCAAGAAGAACACCATACATGTCATTTTATAGATGTTATTAAGTAGTGTGCCCGCTCGAAAGTAGCTCGACAAGCTAATTTCAATCCGTTGGAAAGATGTCTCACCCAATCCCTAGTGCAAGTTATGGATTATGATTTTGATGATATTGATTTATTAGATTACGTGTTTTCTCTTAATGCCACATAGGTTGACACGAACAAGGGTTTGAAGGAGAGTTTAGGAGACACAATCATTGAGGAAATCCCAAAGGTCACACCGGAATTGAAGGAACTTCCTGCACATCTCTGGTATGCATTTTTAGGTGAGAATGATACACATCCGATAATAGTCTCTGCCTCTCTATCCCTTTCAGAGTTAGATAAATTGTTGCATAGTTTGATAAATTATAAGTCTGCATTGGGTTGGTCCATAACCGATTTGAAGTGAATCAACCCCTGCATAGTGATGCATAAAATCCTCATGGAGGACTTTTACAATCCTTCTATTGAGCACCAAAGATGGCTTAATCATGCAATAAAAGAAGTGGTTAGGGCTGAAGTACTTAAGTGCCTTAAGGCTGGCATCATTTATGCCATATATGATAGCTCATGGGTGAGTCCAGTTCATGTAGTTCCGAAAAATGAGGGATGACTATGGTCAAAAATTCCAATAATGAATTGATTTCTACATGTACAATGACTGGGTGGCGGGTATTCATAGATTATAGGAAACTGAACAAAGCCACTCATAAAGACCATTTTCCCTTACCTTTCATTGATCAAATATTGGATAGGTTAGCTAGATATGACTACTACTGCTTTCTGGATGGATATTCGGGTTATAATCAGATTGCTATTGCTCCAGAGGACCAGGAAAAGACCACATTCACATGTTCTTATGGTACTTTTGCATTTCGCAGAATGTTGGGCTCATGTAATGGACCAGCCACATTTCGTAGATGTATGATGTTAATATTTCATGGCATGGTGGAGGAGATTATGAAGGTTTTTATGGATGATTTTTCAAGATTTGGTAATTCTTTTGATCAATGCCTCCATAATTTATCTCTTGTTTTATAAAGGTGCCAAGACACTAATTTAGTACTTAATCGGGAAAATTGTAACTTCAAGGTGAAAGAGGGCATTGTATTGGGTCATCGGGTGTCTGCTGCAGGATTAGAGGTTGATCGAGCTAAAATAATGGCCATTGAAAAATTACCACCACCAGGGAATGTAAAAGGGATTAGAAGCTTCTTAGGGCATGCTGGATTTTATCGGAGGTTTATTAAAGATTTTTCAAAAATAACCAAGCCCTTATGTGACCTTATAGAAAAAGATGTGCCTTTTTGCTTTGATGATCTATGTTTGCAGGCTTTTGAGCATATTAAGAAGGCACTCATTTCTGCTCCCATTATGGTGGTACCGGATTGGAAACAGCCCTTTGAGCTCATGTGTGATGCTAGTGATTATGAAATGGGGGCTGTTTTGGGGCAAATAAGAGATAAAATTTTCAAGGCCATTTATTATGCAAGCCAGACGTTAGATGATGTCCAACAGAATTACACGACCACGGAAAAATAGATGCTAGCAGTCATATTTGCTTTCGACAAGTTTCGGGCTTGCTTAGTGGGTACCAAGGTAATCGTCTATACTGATCATGCTGCTCTCCGGTACCTGTTTGCAAAGAAAGATGCGAAACCTCGATTGATAAGATGGATTCTCCTTCTCCATGAGTTTGATATAGAGATCCGAGATAAGAAGGATAGTGAGAATGTGGTAACCGACCACTTATCGAGGTTGGAACAGCCCGATGAATTGATTGAAGCTCCTATTCAGGAGTCGTTTCCTGATGAGCGTATTTTGGCGATAGAAGCTCATCTCCCATGGTAAGCTGATTTTGTTAACTATCTAGCTGGTGGACTTTTGCCTCCGAATTTGACTTCTCACCAGAAAAAGAAGTTTTTGCATGATGTTAAGTTATATTTATGGGATGATCCCCTTTTATTCAAGAGGTGTGCGGATTCTGTTATTCGCCGTTGTGTGCCTCGAGAGGAAGTTGAGGAGATTCTACAACACTACCAATCTGCTCCCTATGGTGGTCACTTTGGCCCGACCCGCACTGCCGCTAAGGTATTACAATCTGGATTTTATTAGCCTTCTTTATTCAAATATTGTTACACTTTTGTGCAGACTTGTGATAGATTCCAGTGGGTTGGCAATATCTCTCGACTTCATGAGTTGCCCCTCACCAACATGATGGAAGTAGAATTGTTTGATGTTTAGGGGATTGACTTCATGGGTCCATTCCCCCCTTCATTTGGACATGCCTACATCCTACTTGTTGTTTATTATGTCTCCAAATGGGTGGAGGCAATTGCTACACCTACTAATGATGCCAAAGTAGTGTTGAAATTTTTACACAAACACATATTCACACGTTTTGGCACTCCTAAGGCTGTTGTTAGTGATGAAGGTATTCATTTTTGCAATAAATTGTTTAATAACCTTCTTTCTAAGTTTGGTGTGAGGCACAAGGTTGATTTAGGTTACCACCCGCAATCTAATGGACAGGCTGAAATTTCAAATCCCCAGGTGAAGCAAATTTTTAGAAGACTGTGAGCTGTAATAGTAAGAATTGGGCTTATAAACTGGATGACGCACTTTGGGCATATCGAACGGCCTTTAAAACACCTATTGGTATGTCCCCATATTGCTTGGTGTTTGGAAAGGTTTTTCATTTGCCGGTGGAGCTTGAGCATCATGCGTATTGGGCCGTGAAAAAGCTAAATTTTGACTTAAAGGTAGCCGGGGAGAACAGACTTCTACAATTTGATGAGATGGAGGAATGCAAAAACGAGGCCTATGAGAATGCCAAAATATACAAGGAAAAGACCAAGAAATGGCATGACAAAATGATTTTAAGGCGTCAATTTCTCCCGGGCCAGCAGGTATTATTATTCAACTCGGGGTTGACATTGTTCTTTGGCAAATTGAAATCGAGATGGTCTGGACCATTTGTTATCAAGCGTGTTTTGCCATTTGGTTCTATAGAGTTGCAGAGTAAAGATGGCAAAGACGCTTTTCAAGTTAATGAGAAGAGATTGAAACATTATTTTGGAGATGAAAATCCTTAATCTCCCACTCGGAGAGTCGGATTTGTGATAATCTGACGAAGTCTGGTTGAAGATTGTAAACTTAGCGCTTATTGGGAGGCAACCCAAGCATTTTTATTGCTTTAGTAGTAGTTAGTATAATTTAGTATTTGATTTCATAGTTAATTCGTCATAGTAGTTAATTTTGCATATTTAGGATTAGTGAGTTGTTTCATACCCCGACCCCTTTTATTTCATGTTCACGATGTCATTTTGACGGAAAACCGGGCAAAAGAAGCCACCCAATACTCTGCTGCAACTTGCAGCAGGTTTTTATTGATATAAAGATAACAAAGGCCGCAGCAGTGCTTCAAATGGGCGCGCCGCAGCACGATATTCAAATTCGGGGCAAGGGCCTCTGTCCTCCAGCGCCTCATTGACCGTGCTGCAGTGCGCGTCGGTTTTTGTGCATTCAAATAGCAGCAGCCTGGGTCTTTTTTAAAACATAACATCACACCTCTCCTTGGTTCGGACTCGACGCGACACCCCTCATCTCCATCAAGACACGTCCCCTCACCACTTAATCTTCACATTGGAAGCACTCCCACACATCACACACCATCTTCATCTCTTCCATACATTAATTGGTAAGTTGGCTTCCTCCAAACCCTTCCCCATGTTTTCGCCATATTTCTCTACTTTGTGTGATTGGATTGTTGTGGTGTTGGTTTGATAGTTGTTGGGTATTGAATTATGCACTGAATATTCATGTTAGAATTAGGTTTTGGTATTGAATTTTGGGATTGTAATAAGTTATCCTATGTATTTAACATCTTCTTCCAAATTCATGCCTACAAGGTGTTTGATAAAATGCCGCAATGAAGTCTTCACATTGTATGATTGCCATCTTGCATACTTATGCTTGCCTTCTATATGTCGCTACTTCTTCCAATTTGGTGCATTTTGTACGTACTTTGATTGTCGATTTCTCATCCCTAACCGATTTTTGTGTCTCCACGTGCTTTGTTTTCGTGTTTATTTTGCTAGGTCACAAAGATGCCACCCAAAAAGAGCACGAGCAAGGTAAAGCGCAAACAAAAGGCTTCTACCTCGGAGGAATATGACAACCGTCGGTTTACCAGTGCGAATCCGCAAAAGTGCTTTTACGAAAGATTGCTTACACATAGTATCAATGCCAAACGGGGGCTACAACCGGGTTTTGAGATGGGCATTGATACGTGTAAAATATACATCCATTTAGAGCCTTAAAATGGTATATATTTGATACATTTTCATGTATATTCAGTGTGTTTAGGTTGGTTTCTTTTGTTGGGCGTGATATTGCGTATTCTTGTAACTTCTTACAGGAAATGAAGCTAAATTGGATAAAAAAACGAGATCACGTTCCAAAGTATAGGTCAAGAGCTAAGGTATGAGCAAATATGTGAAGGATAGAAGCATGGACGATCAAACAGAAGGAAATTTCCTTCAAAAAAGTCAAAATGCGCTAACTGTTTCCAGCACTGGCAGGGTTTAATATTTTGGCCATAACGTTCTCTAAAATTTTGATATTGAGATGATTCAAGTGGCTATGGAAAGCTAAGAGAAAGGGCTACAACTTTAATGAAGACCCCAGAAGCAAATTCGGACAAAAATATATCACACGGCCGGACCGTGTGAGGGCCACACGGCCATGTGAAGTACCCGTGTGAAAAAAAGACATGTCTGTATGAAGTTAGGAAGAAACACGGGACGAAAACAAGCCGCACTGTCGGACCGTGTGAGAGCCACACGGGCGTGTGTAGTGGACTTTATGAACGGTCGGGCCGTGTGACGTGCTATTTCGGATTTTTATGTCATTATCCTACTCAAACTCTACAAGTAATCTCTCCAAGCATCTATAAAAGGGACCCAAGGCTTGCATGAAATTACATCATATAAAATCATCCATACCACATAAAACACACCAAATTACACAAGAACACAAGATTCAAGGTCTTCTGAGAGAGGAGGGCTAGGTCGCGAAAAACACCACAATGCCTTTCACATCTATGGAAGCACAAGAGCTTCAGAGGCTTAGGAGGGGAATCCATCCTAACAAGAAGGGGTTTTATTTCTATGTCTAGATCTCTTATATGTGGTTAAACGATGTCATAATGTTGATTTCAAATTTGTCTATGAATTTGTTATCAATGTTTGGCTAATCTTTCGGATCTTAGGGGCATAATCAAAACTGTGGATTCATGTTAAATCTTGATTAATTGTTTTCTTAATTGATTCATGCTTTCTATTTGATGAATTCGAGTGCTTATTCTTAATTGCTATTTATCTGATCAATAATTAACATGTCATATTTGTTACTGTGAGATTCGGGAGATGAGTTCTAACAAAGACGGAAATTGAATTCAGACATAAACGGGTGTAACGAGTTGGGATACCTACAACTGTTTGTGGGGAGTCATTCAATTCATAAATCTTTTGGGAGTTAATAATAGTTGTAACGTATCAGGAGATTTACAATTGTTATTAATCTACTGTTTATTTATCACCCGGGGGGAATAAACTATCTTAGGAATTGAACTCATAAAATTGCATGAATTGGTAATTGGAATTGAAGAAACATGTTGAGATTATGTGGCTAAGGTTGCTTCCGTGGTTGTTGACAATACTTGTGGGGTTCGCAATTTTTTTTTTTATTTTTGATTTTTACTAAAACTTGAGATTCAGTCGCTTTAATAAAATTGGAATGTGATGTTATTATAGCCTAAGTATTTCATAGTCAATCCCTGAGGAATACGACCTTGCTTGCCATTATTCTATAAACTACACTGTACACTTGCAGTTGTATGATCCAAATATTTTTGGCGAACAGGCACCTCAAGCGTAAGATTCGTGAGCGCCATTGGAAGAACTTGACTGACCAACCCCAACTATATGCCCCGGTTATTTTTCGGGAATTCTATGCCAATGCCACTGATCCATCCGGGCTCGACGATTCACACACGTAGTGTTCCTGCGTGGCAAGGAAGTATCTTATGAACCCGAAGAAATTCAGAAGTACTACTCTTTACCGGAGGTGGATCACCAGCCATACACCGACTTTATTTCCCAGTTGCCTGATCTAGACATGATTTTACAGGCTCTCTGTCGCCCAGGCACAGAATGTCAATCTACTCGAGCCGATGGTGGCGCTCTTGCATTCCCTCACACAACACTCAGTCGATATGGTTGTGCTTGGTACCATTTCATTTGCCATAATCTCATGCCGACCAGACACCTTAGTGATGTCACGAAAAACAAAGCCTATATTCTATATCCCATTATCCACGACATACAGTTTGACCCAACAGTGATTATTTCTGCATCCATCCACCAGACCATTTGCAACCGTACTACTGGGGGACTCTGTATGCCGGTGTTGATCTATGGATTGAGCCAAAGAGAGGGTGTTACTTGGGGTATCGACGAGCCTTTGGAGCGCCTTAAAGGACCAATTGACTCGGCTATTATTACAACATATGGCGATTGGGAGGGTGGCGTGCCTGAGCCTAGAGGCACGAGATATATTGTTGACCCCGCTCACATCCCTCCCGTGGCTACACCCGACATGTCGGCACCAACACACAGTGCTGAGGTTCCATCTACTTCGATCGTCGATCAGTCTTATTCTTCCGATTTCCAGGCCGACCCTATGCATGCATACTATCGGGAGTTGCGGGAGTTGGGGAGGGCTCATCGCTGCCTAGCAGTTGCCTTTCAGACATAGCAGCGCCATAGAGCCACGCGGGAGGAGTATGAAAATGACCGCGATAGGGTCCTTGCTCAGTCTGATCGATGTACCGATGTACTTGCGCTTCCCATTTCGCTCCGCCACCACCAGGACCAGTTTCCTTCCTTCCACCACACGACTCTAATGAGGAGCCCTAGCTCCTCATTTACCAGGAAAGGTCCCAAGGGGTGTAGGTGTAAGGTTTAGAAGGGGGTTGAATAAACCTTACCAAATTTTCGATTTAGTCCTTTTAAAATATACGAGTTGATACTACACACCAGTCCTTGATGGACAATCAATTTAGTCGATCAAGAGAGTTAGTCTCTCAACAGACTCGACTAAGCCGTTGATGGAATAACTCAAATTGACTGACTAAATTAACTCAACTGTGGTTTTGTTTTCGTATTGGAAGACTTAACACCCTTAAGTTTGATTAAGCAAGAATTTAGTGCTTGGTTTAGTACTTATAAATTATCAAGTGGATAGCAAATTTATCGGCCAGATATAAGCGATTAAAAATGCAGGAATTAAAGTCTTTGAAATGTAAATGACACAATGAAATTTTTATAGAGGTTCGAAGATGGGGTAATTCTTCTACTCCTCTCTTCTCCAACTCCTGGAGGAATCCACTAGGTAATGATCGAGTATACAAAGTGGTAACGGTCCGGATACAAGTCTTGATCACACAAATGACTTGATCCTTTGGGACTCGATCCCCGAGACGCCTTGATCACTCACCGGCTTCTCGTGCGACTCGGCTTCTTCACAGGCAAACCGCCTTTGCTACTACAAACTCTCACTTGCTCAAGCTCTTTGGATTTGATCACGAAGCCCTCCAAAAGCTTAAGACTTGGTTCGACCTTGAACCTTCCTACAATCCTCCGTGGAATGTAGACCCCTTAATTTTCAGTATTTTCCTCTTCAACCGATTGAAGTTATCTTTCCTTCACAGGTGAGTGTTGGATTGATGTCCTTCGTAGTGTAGGCTTGAGGATTGAGAATATTTCAGATTTTCTAATGATTGCTTGAACGTTTTTGGTTCGATCTATCTCTTGTGTCACTTGTGTCTCTCCCTTTTTCTCAATTTAAACTCCTCAGCCTTCTATAGTGATCTTTCAAAAATTTGCCCGTTGAAGAGATAGGCTTATTTTTTGAAAGTCACTTGCAGTCGTTGGCTTGTCTTGTTGCAGTCCTTGGAATTGCCATTTCCTCGTATGAATTGTTCTTTCACCTTTTCGAGTTCGACACGGTGTAGTGCTTCCCATTGGTTCATTCCTTTTGCACGCTTCGGGGACCGAGCACTCCGAGAAAGGTGGTATGGAGATATTACTTGTTTAAGTAATTCTCTTGATTTCTCGCGCAACGGATCTTTTACGATTATTTTGACTTGACGCATTTCCTTGCTTTCCCAGGTGACTTAGAGTCGCCTTCCAATCATTGGATGACTCTTCCATCACTTCAACTTGAGACTTAGCTTTTCTTGAGTTGACTTGACGATACTCCACTCACCGCATCTCACCGCTTCTTCAAGAGAGTTCCCATCTACTCTACTTTGCCATACTCAAATGCCTCGCAATGAGTCTTCCTCTAGTCTTCGCTTGTCTTCTTGTATGTTAGGTCGTAGCCGACTTAACTCGCCACCTTTGCTCTAATTATTACAATGCATTTTACAACAAGAATTGGGGTGCCAACTTTCTATTCTAAGTTTTACATGGCATTCATCAAAATCTAAACAATAAATTTCCTAACAATTTCCCCTTTTTGATGATGCCAAAACTTAAATCATTCAAAAATGCAAATAGCAAAGATACATACGAGATAGTGTATTGACATAGAATGTATGCGCAGAATCAATCTTTTATTGATCATAACATTCTTGTTCTTTTACACAATCATTTACAAGGTGTATCGAGCACATATTTGTCTACAAAAAAATAAAGAATTTGTAGCTTTATTACGTAAGACTTACATTGTATGTATTTACATAATAAAATACACGATGGGTTGGACAAAGAACACTTCATCTTCTTCGCTCTCCTTCTTTCATCTTGTTCAATCTTCTTCTCTTCTTCTCTTTTTCTCGTCGTCACCGCCCTTCTTTTTCTTTTCATATGCCTTCCTTCGATGATTTTCATCTCTTCTCAATCTTTCCCCGTCTTTCCTCCCATAGCCGAGTTTGCCTCTTGTTTTCTTCTTCTATTCTTTTTGCATACCTCGGCGTTGCTTTTAGCCACTTGCAAATTTGCTACTTGGTCAAGCCCACCCAAGAGATCCCTCCTTTCTTTCCTGGATCCACGTATTCAATGTTTTTGGGCGAGGCCTAGGTCCAAGCTTCTTCCTCCACCACTGCTTCTTCCTCTACCTCTGGGCGTATCTTTGTACTAGGGTCTTCTTCTTTCCCGGTGAGTGACCAGCGGAGTGACCAGCAGAGTGATCGCCGGTAGTCTCGCCGCTGTCGCCTTCTTCACATAACGTGAGACCCTTTTCCCAAAGACAAGTCCCAAGCTTGAGCCATAGACATTTTTGCAAAGTATCCTTCGATGATGCGTTTTAAATTCATCAATTGATCGTGGCTCTGTCCCGACATCCGAAATGGCATAAGTGTCTCGCTCTCTTGGAATGCCTCCATGTTCTTTCAAGATGTTCATAACCCGGGCATCCATTCTTCCTTCCATTTCATTCATCCCCGCTTCAATAGTTTTTCTCTTTTCAAATATAGATATAGCAGTGTTGGAGTGGCGAGAGTCACGGGGAGTTTGTCAGCCGATAATGTCACCAGACAGACCCCGTTGGGGGTTTGTGCAATCATCAAGGTCACATCTCGATCCTTCCCCCTCAACAAGCTTTCCTTTCTTTTGTCTCAATACTTCCTCACCTGATTTTCCCTTCGCAATGCTTCCTTCCTTCTCAACTTCAACTCCCCCTTGCGCGCTTTTTGGTATTCTTCTTCCCCCTTTTTGGCATCATCAAAGGAGAGAGGAACGCCGAAAGCAGACTTGCAAGCGGGAAGTCGAGCTGGCGATAGTTGAGTTTTGTCTCGAGTCCGGCTGCAGAGTATGCGACGAAATTCGAGTGGTCGAGTAGCGTTGGACTCTGCTGAAATCGGCTTCATCTCGGCCATGAGAAGGCTGAATTTTGTATTCATGGTTTCTTCCAAACGCCGAGATCACTCTTGTTTTGCTCACGCAGCTTAATCTCGGCATTGTGAGCTTCATGCATGTGCTCAATATGCTCTCTCGCCTTCATTTTTGCATCGGCATTTTCGGCTCTCCATACCAAACTTGTTGAACAATGTCCTGAAGTATCTAACTTGTTCCACACGCATTGTTTCTTCTTTGTTGCCACCATTCCCGATCCGGATCATTATGCCTCTTAAATCGCCAGTGAGATTGGCATCTCTCGTTGTCCGGTCGCATGTCCATAGAGGCCGATGCCTCTCCATCCGTTCAATCTCGGCGAATAATGCCTTGAACACTTCGCGGACTTGGTGATTCTTCCGTTGCGGTGATGGCCATGCAAATCAAAATCATAATCACCGGAACAAATGTGCCTGATGAAAAAACGGGAGCTGGTGCCGTGATAGCGTGCGCGCGCTCGTTCTCGACTCTTCATGGAGGTCGGGTACCTCCAGGGAAAAAGGAAAAGATTCTATAAAGGATTCATCACCGCCACCGGGATTTGTTCGATGATGAGCGGTGCGCGTGAAGTTCTTTTAGGAATCGATCTGCTGCGCGCAGCTTGAGGAGCTGCGCGCATGGACTCGGTTCACCGGGTTTTGTTGTGAAGTGGACCCGACTTGCTTTGCCGAGCCTCGATTGTCTCAACAACCGTTGGTCTCACCGATTTTTCTAATTGAGTAGACGGTCCTCGGCCTTATTAGAAGCGTCATCGAGCGATGATGAGATATCCATTGGTGGCTCATCATCAAAATTAAATGTTTGACGAGTAGTCTTGGGATCCGACTTGCTCGTGCTTGGAACATCCGTAGTCGAGTCTTTTGGATCTCACACGGGGATGACTCACTTCTTCTTCGCCTTCCGATCCCGAAAATGTTACATCGATTATCCCGGGAATCATGAAGTGCGCTTATCTCCTTCTCGGATGGGTCGATGATAGCGGGAGGGATGTTCTCTACTTGACTTCTTTTTACCCCGGAAGTCTCAACCTCCCGTGGCCTTTCATTACCTCCAGTCTCTCTTTGCAATGAGGCCTTGTCCTCCCTTTCGACATGTCACTGTCTTAGGGTCTTCTGCAGATGGCATCCATTGGAGTCTCAACCCCATGGATTGCACTTTCATCGCCTGCAGTGTTAACTCCCAGTACATTCCTTCCTCGTGCCTCGATTTGCATCGCGAGTCATTAGCCTTCGAGCGATCACCTCACCGAGACAATCTCAATCGCCTGAGCTTCGTTGATGGCAACTTGTCATTCTTCTTGTGTTTGTATTTTCTCTACTTCGCCTCCTTGATTCGTTGTGGACTCATCTGCAACATTCTCCGACCTTGCTTGCGCAGTGGAGGAGTTTCCCCTCACCGGCGCACCACCGAGTGAATTGGAATGGGGTCACTCATCTCCAAGCTCCCGGCTGTTTCGATTGATTGTTCAGCCCGTTGGGGCAGGTGGTAACACACCTTCAATAGGGGTTGGCTCGATCGGGTCCCCACTATCCCGGTTTCATCGCCATGTTCCTTATTGCCTTCTTCCGAGTGAGTCGGGAAGTGGTGGCAGAACATCGGTGGCGATTTGTTGAACCACTCCCATTGGATCAATTTCACCGTGTGTTCGAGGACTCTCCTGGTCCCTCCATCGGTCTTTGCTCGTGAAGGATTACTCGACTCATGCAATGCTTGCTGCATTTGCAACTCCTCTCCGTGGCGGCGGCATTCTCCTGGATCCATCATCATCGGAGAAGACATCAAGGAGAGGATGTGTGTGTTCTATGGTGCCGGGAGATAGGACGGTGCTTGCCTTCTCACGTGCCTCGGCCTTCCTCTCGCTTGCTTTTCTTTCTCCTTGTCCTTGTAGATCTGCGGGATATCCGTGCGCTTGTCTTCATCCAAAGGTCTTTGGGAGCATGTTGGTTAGTCCAAGGAAGTTTAACAGCTTCCTCTTCTTCTTCTATAAACTCGGCCGTTGGAACTGTTCCCTTGATTTACTCAACTTCCATTTCCTCCACTCACGCAGACGATTTTGGATGTCCGGGTAAGGTGGAGATAGGATCATTACATCACTATCCGCTCTAGCGATTTCTTCTTGTGTTTTAGCCGTGAACTGAACTACGTGTGTGTCTTGAGTTGCCTCTGGGATCGCCTTGAGATTTGGCTATTTCATCAACTACATCCGGAGACTCTACTTCTCCAGCCTCCGTGTCTGCTCCACGGTGAGTGGTGACTCGGCCGGTTTCTCAAGCTCGGAGTGCTTGATGATTCTTCTTCGTCTCCTAGTTTGTACCGAGAGGGATTTACGGTTCGAGAGACGGTGTCCTCTCGAGTCTTGGGCGGCGGGGGCCGTGTCTTTGGTGTCTTTTTCTCGAGGAGTGGGCCGTTGTGGCTTCTCGCCTTCTCCTTTTTGATGATCGGAGAAGGTATTTGTGAGTCCTTCTCGACCGTCTGCAGCGGGGGAGACACGGCCGCGGGGCGGTGACTCTGCTGCGGGGGCGGGGAGCATGTTTGGCTTTCTTTCTTCTTTGGGGCGGCGATCTTCTTAGCAAACTGCAGGGCGACTTTCTTCTTGGGTGGAGAGGAAAACAATTTGTATCTTCAGTGGTCACCGATTCCCCCTCACTTGTGTCGCTCTCTTGGCATAGGCTCTCTCCTCGTGCGCCGAGAGGTTTGCTCTAAACATCCTCTTGTTAACATGGAATGCCTTCCCATGTCTAAGAGGGACTCCTTTCACCTCCATTAGCCGGCCAATCACTAGGCCATATCCTAGGGATCCTCCAAATGTGCCATCTTCCTTGAAGGATTTGTTCCCCACGTTCGGCGAGAATCTGCTTTGTAGATAAACTCAGCCATTTATCTTCTTTTTTTTCTCGCGATGATTGCGGCCATTACAATCATTTTGCTTTTGATAGTTGGTCAAAGTCGCCAAATTTGATGTCAATACATTTGGCAACTATGTCCAACAACTTGTGATAATCCTCCTTCAGCCAGTCTCTTGTTTGTGTGTATACTATTTTATCAACATAGTCGGGCTTGGCTATTTCTTTCCAAGCATCGGCCAGGTTTACATCGCCTTCGTTAATCTCTCGATGCTCCTTCTCGCGTAGTGAGCAATGTTCACCAAATCCTTGGCAGAGATAGTCACCGCTTTCCGTGAATGTATGACTTTATTCCTTCATCGTGAATCTCAAGATTCACGTAGAATTGTGCGACCTCCTCCACATAGGTCATCGGATATTCTAACGTTAGAAACGGCTTCAAATTGATCGTTTCCAATTTTTCAGCGATTTTCTTCACTAGGGTGTCGTCGGACCCTGTTTCACCATTCCGTCGAAATCCATAGTAGACCCTGTGGATTTGCTTTCCTAACTTGGTAAAATCATAGGTTGGTGCCATTTTTCAGATTTTATCAAAGAAAACTCGAGAGATTGGTTTGAAGATAGATAGGGTTTCGAGAGAATTTTTGTCTTTGCTTTTGAGAGAAAGAGATGAACAGTTTTGGTAGTGTGAGAGAGAACCTGGACGAAAATGGTTTAAATATGGTTTATGAAAGGATGTGCGGGTGGTTTTGAAATGTGATCGAAATCAACGGCTTAGATTTTGCACGCCTATTTTTAGCATTTAATGTCTCGTATTTAATGCGGCAAATTTATATCCAATCATAAGCTTGGTGTGCGGCTTTATGTCCGTACACATCATCATTATCTTTGACGTATTTCTTAAAACATTCCCGCTTAGTCAAAACGATCGCGTTTTTGTCACTTTGCTCATAAGTGACTCAAACATCCTTTAGCCGATTTAACTCTACTTCTCATAGTTCTCTTAGTGACTTGACTATCACCGACTGACTCGGTATAGTTTGTCTTTCCGACATACTGGTGATTTCTTGAAATGATTTACGTGTTCAAACTCTTTTTCACCTCCTTTTCTCGTTCCATTTCTTTTCTTTGATTCTTCCGAGTGTCACTTCGATTCAATTAACCCCAACTCATGTTTGAGTTCTTCAAATCTTGACTCACATAATGGTTTTGTGAAGATGTCGGCCAATTGTTTATCGGTTGAGATATGTTCCAAGATGATGTCCTTCTTTTCAACATGATCTCTTATGAAGTGATATCGACATCAATATGCTTTGTTCTTGAGTGCAACACGGAGATTTTGAGTGATTGCAATTGCACTTGTGTTATCACACATGATTGGAATTTCTTTCTCCTCAACTTCATAGTCTCTCACCTTTGTCTCATCCATAGGACTTGGGCAACAACAAATGCCCAGCAGCTATGTATTCTCGTCACCGTTGTAGAGGTGGCTATTGAGTTTTGCTTCTTGCTAAACCAGAAATTAGCTTTGTTTCCTAGCATTTGACATGTGCCTCAAGTGCTCTTCCCCGCCACTCTGCATC
The DNA here is from genome assembly GCA_016081115.2 of Rehmannia glutinosa. Taxonomy (NCBI): domain Eukaryota; kingdom Viridiplantae; phylum Streptophyta; class Magnoliopsida; order Lamiales; family Orobanchaceae; genus Rehmannia; species Rehmannia glutinosa. The sequence goes on along the minus strand of CM071936.1, from coordinate 80,810,861 downwards.
CAAAGATAGTCGAATCAATAGCCAATTAGCTTGAATCCACCTTTCTTTGGATACCATAGGCCTACTTCTTGGCTTCCTTTCAAGTATCTCAATATTTTCTTAGTTTGTTGTCATATGGCTCTCTTTTGGAGCAGATTGAAATCTTGCACATACACCTACAACAAAGGTGATGTATGGCACGCTTGCTTTGTGAGATAGAGCAATGATCCAATAAGTGCTCGATCTTGTTTGATCTACAGGCTTGCCATCCGCATCCATGTCCATTTTGATGATGTATTCATTGGTATTTTTACGTAAGACTTCTTCTCCATACCAAACTTCTTCATTAAGTCTCTGTGTATTTTGTTTGACTTATGAAGGTTCCATCCTTCACTATTTCACTTGGAGTCCAAGGAAGAATGTCGACTCTCCCATCATGCTCATTTCAAATTTACTTTGCATGAGGTTTGAAAACTTTTCACACACTCTTTGTTTGTGGATCCAAAAATGATGTCATCCACATATATTTGAACAAGCAAAGATACTCTTTTTGTCTTGAATTAAAAAAGTGTTCTATCTACTTTTCCTTTTGTGAATCCATTTTCGGTTAGGAATTGTGACAAAGTATCATACCATGCTCACGGTGCCTGTTTCAATCCATACAAGGCTTTCTTGAGTTTGTATACCTTATCTCCAAGAGTCTTCTGCTCAAATCCTGGAGGTTGTTCAACATACACTTCTTCTTCCAATAAACCATTTAGGAATGCACTTTTTACATACATTTGATATACAATGAAATTCTTGTGAGTCGCATAGGCAAGAAACATCCTTATAGCTTCCAATCTTGCTACAGGGGCAAATGTTTCATCAAAATCTATCCTTTCTTCTTGGCAAGATCCTTTGGCTACTAACCTTGCTTTGTTTCTTACCACGAACCTTCCTCGTTCATCTTATTTCGAACACCCATTTGGTGCCAATAACATTTTGATGTATGGGTCTTTGCACTAATTCCCATACTTTATTTCTTTCAAACCGATTCACTCTTCTTCTGCATAGCTTGAATCCAATGTGTGTCGTCCAAAGCTTGTGACACGTCTTTGGGCTCTATTTGCGAGATGAAGCATGTGAACATGGCTTCTTTGTCACCGCCTGTTTATCATACATCTTTTTGAGTGTAGCAAGTCGTGTGTTGATTGCTTCACCCAAAATCTTTTTGGTAATCCCGCTTGACTAACATGGTCCTTGCTTTGCTTCTTTGAGAGTTCTCGATCCTTCTTTCGCAACTCCATTCTCATTGTGGAGTTCTTGTCTGCGATAGTTCATGACCAATACCATTCTCAATACAATCTTCGAGTTATTATTCCATTGACAAACTCGGTTCCTCTATCCGATCTTATTTTGATAATGGTTTGACTCTTCTCGTTTTGAATCCTCTTCATCACCGTGGGTAGTTTTTGTAGAGTTTCTTTCTTCTTGCACATGAATATTGTCCATGTATATCTTGAGTAGTCATCTACTACCACCAAGGTGTATTTCTTTCCACTTATGCTTTGGCTTGGTTCCACTTTGGGCCAAATAGATCCATATGTAGCGGATGCAATATTCTTGTTGAAGATGAACATGTCTTTTCTTTGAATGAAGATTTGATTTGTTTACCCTTCCGACATGCATCACATATACTTTCCTTCTTGTATACGAGTGCGGAAGTCCTTCCACAAGATTACTTCTTGCAAGCTTGTTAATCGTTTTGAAATTTAGGTGACTCGGCTTTTTGTGCCACACCAACTTGATTCAAATTGGTTGCTCTTTGCTAGTAGACAGTCTTTGGGTGTTGCGATTGACCAATCCACGACATACATATTCTTCTCTCTACATCCTTGCAAAGACAACTTCATTTGACCCAATATCCTTGATTTGGCATACACCCATGTTGAATCCAACATTGTAACCCTTTGTCACGCGAGTTGATCGATGCTCGATAAGTTGAAGTTGAGTCCTTCAACATATGCAACATCTGTGATTTCTAATCCATTCCTCTTGATGGATCCAATGCCTCTTATTTCACCAGGAGCTTCATTTCCTCCAAATATGACTTTTGCTCCTTTAACTTTCTTGAATTTTGACAGATTTTTCTTATTTCTGTCATATGTCCGGAATGACCACTATCCATGTACCAGGTTCCTTGGCACTCACTGCTCCTTGAACCTACAATCAAGGAAATTAAGTTTTAGGTACCCATACTTGTCCGGGTCCCGAGGGGTTAAAATTGTAAGATGATCCAACCAACCTATAGCCAAATGATTTGACTCTAAGGGGTTGCCATATATCGATGCCATAATCATAATTAATCCTGGCAAATTGCTTGGGGATTTTAGGTTCATACAAATTGTCTCTTTTGTCTGTATGCTGCATATGTGTTTTAGCAATTGCCTTTCTTGGGTAATTGTGGTGTCTTTGAGTGTAGTGCCTAGGTGCATATGTGTGTCTTTGATGAAAGCTCTTATACTTTTGGAATGGCCTTTCTTTGAGTTCTAGGCCTTTGCCATTTGGGCTTGTATTCCATAAGTTTATCTTTGATAGTTCACATTATTCCAATCACTTGGCTTGGATATTTTCTACCATTCCCATCATATGTATTTCTCTTATAGATTTTCTGGGTTTTTGGTAGCTTTGCTTCTTCTTTTTACGAGTAATTTTTGTTTGGAGTTTGCTTTGAGGAACTCAGTGAATCTCTTCTCACTGCCCTTTCAAAGCACTCAACTCGGTCATTTTCCTTTTCCTTTATAACCAAGGCCGCTTTGCTTGTTATTGTGCTTTGGAGTGAATGTGTGTGCAACATTTAGAGTTTTGGATTTTTCGACTCTTCATGGCTTGAAGATCCTTTTTCCAAAATTACTTTTGAGGTTTGACATGGCACGAGAGGAATTAAATCCTAGCCGATCTTGTCTCCACATTCTCTTTGACTCATAATAAGATCATCCAATGATTTAGATGCCTTAGTGAATGAGGCAATAACATTTTTGAGGTCATTCTCCCTCTTCTCTATAGCAAGAATTTCGCTATTAATTTAGCATTTGCGGCTTTTTAAACTTTCATTCTCATCACCTATTTGACTTAGAGTACTCGGCTCCTTAGTCGACTTTGAGTTTTGACTCTTGAGTAGGCTTGTTTTCCTCATTCAATAGTGTGTGTGAGGATTTAATCTGCTCAAAATCTTTCATCATTTTGCCTAATGAATCATAAAGATCGGTGGGTGATGAAGTGTGTGTGTCACAATCACTATCATCAAAACGAGTTTGATGAGTTAGAGTGTACCTCATCTTCTTGGTCGAGTTGATCTTGTTCTTTGGCCATCAAGCGGATCGGGGCTTCTTCTTCGTAGTCACTTGAGTAGTCGCCTTCATTTGCTCTCTCGAATCACCGTCTCTCTTGACTTGGTGTTTTCAAAGCAGATCTCTGCCCATCATTGCCTTTTTCTTTTCTTGTCTTCTTTCTCTCAAGACCTTTCTTTCTTCTTCATTCCTGTATTTGTTGACTACAGGATATGGGCAATCAATGGCATAGTGACCGATTGTCTACGTTCAACATAGATATTCACCTTTTGATCGCTCTTTCCATTCTTGGATTGTCACCCTTTGATACTCAACTTTTTGATGATCTGTTCTCTTAGTTGGCCTATCTTACCTTGATTTGGAGGGAGCCGAGTGTCTTCCTCGGAAGATTCACCCTTTCCTCTCTTGTAGTTCTTATTGAAGAACTTGTTGAACCTCTTAACCATCGGGCTATTTCTTCCGGATCAATGACTTCTTTGACCTCGGCTCTCTTCCCATCTTTAACAATTAGAGCAAATTTGTTTTGGGTACAAAATTGTCTCTTCCTGGTCTTTTCTTCTCGGCCAAACTCGTAGGCTTTGAGGTCCGAGAATAATTCATGATTGGATGTCTTTGATAGGTCCATGGAGTGTCTCGAGTGCCATGACCTTCATTTCCCATTCAAATTTGAAGACTTTTTAGGATCTTCATACACATTTCTTCGTGTATATTCCTTTCCAAGTGCGAGACGGCTCATTTGTGATTTACGTGAACCGAGCATCCAGTTGATCCAGGTTCTCTCCCGAGATCATTTTGAAGTTCTCAAATTTACAGACACCACCGATAATTTGTTTTCTTTGATTTGCTTCCGAGCCTTCACAAATTAATGTCGGCTTGTCCCATTTCTTTAGCCGTTTTGCATGATTTGACTTTATTGAACATGGCTTTGTCCAAGGTCTTGTAAAGGATGTCCTTGGCTACATTGTCCAGGTTATATCTTTTTCTCGTCATCATTTGTCCATTCGATTCTTGGTTTTTCAACCATGACTGTCCGGGAGCAACATCCTCTTCTCCTTCACCGCAGCTCTCTTCTTACAAATGTGTGTTCACCTTTAAGATTTGCGGTGGCCCATCTTCTATTACTATCCACATCTCATCATGTAATCTTTGATAGATGAGCCTGCATACAAATTTTCCAATCATCAAATTCTTCAATTGTGAACATAGAGATGCGTGTCAAATTTGCTTCCATGATAATAATTTTTAATGATAAAAAGAGTTTTGAAAGTTTAAGTACTAAAGCGGACTTTGAAAAGTTTGGAGATCTAGTTCAAGAACCGGTGCGGAGGGTTCAATGAACCAACCGCTCACGATACCACTTGTAGGTCCCAAGGGGTGTAGGTGTAAGGTTTAGAAGGGGGTTGAATAAACCTTACCAAATTTTCGATTTAGTCCTTTTAAAATATACAGAGTTGATACTACACACCGTGTGTCCTTGATGGATGCGATCAATTTAGTCGATCAAGAGTTAGTCTCTCAACACTGACCGAGCCGTTGATGGAATAACTCACTTGTTGACTCTAAATTAACTCAACTGTGGTTTTGTTTTCAGCGGAAGACTTAACACCCTTAAGTTTGATTAAGCAAGAATTTAGTGCTTGGTTTAGTACTTATAAATTATCAAGTGGATAGCAAATTTATCGTGAGATATAAGCGATTAAAAATGCAGGAATTAAAGTCTTTGAAATGTAAATGACACAATGAAATTTTTATAGAGGTTCAAGATGGGGTAATTCTTCTACTCCTCTCTTCTCCAACTCCCTGGAGGAATCCACTAGGTAATGATCGATATACAAAGTGGTAACGGTCCGGATACAAGTCTTGATCACACAAATGACTTGATCCTTTGGGACTCGATGAGACGCCTTGATCACTCACCGTGGCTTCTCGTGCGACTCGGCTTCTTCACAGGCGGCGCCTTGCTACTACACTCACTTGCTCAAGCTCTTTGGATTTGATCACGAAGCCCTCCAAAAGCTTAAGACTTGGTTCGACCTTGAACCTTCCTACAATCCTCCGTGGAATGTAGACCCCTTAATTTTCAGATTTTTCCTCTTCAACCGATTGAAGTTATCTTTCCTTCACAGTGAGTGTTGGATTGATGTCCTTCGTAGTGTAGGCTTGAGGATTGAGAATATTTCAGATTTTCTAATGATTGCTTGAACGTTTTTGGTTCAGATCTATCTCTTGTGTCACTTGTGTCTCTCCCTTTTTCTCAATTTAAACTCCTCAGCCTTCTATAGTGATCTTTCAAAAATTTGCCCGTTGAAGAGATAGGCTTATTTTTTGAAAGTCACTTGCGATCGTTGGCTTGTCTTGTTGCGTCCTTGGAATTGCCATTTCCTCGTATGAATTGTTCTTTCACCTTTTGAGTTTTGACAAGGTGTAGTGCTTCCCATTGGTTCATTCCTTTTGCACGCTTCGACCGAGCACTCCGAGAAAGGTGGTATGGAGATATTACTTGTTTAAGTAATTCTCTTGATTTACTCGCAACGGATCTTTTTCGATTATTTTGACTTGACCGCATTTCCTTGCTTTCCCCAGGTGACTTAGAGTCGACTTCCAATCATTGGATGGCTCTTCCATTCACTTCAACTTGAGACTTAGCTTTTCTTGAGTTGACTTGATCGATACTCCACTCACCGCATCTCACCGCTTCTTCTTCAATAGAGTTCCCATCTACTCTTCTTTGCCATACTCACTGTCTCGCGCAATGAGTCTTCCTCTAGTCTTCATTGTCTTCTTGTATGTTAGGTCGTAGCTGACTTAACTCAGCTTGGCCTGCTCTAATTATTACAATGCATTTTACAACAAGAATTGGGGTGCCAACTTTCTATTCTAAGTTTTACATGGCATTCATCAAAATCTAAACAATAAATTTCCTAACACCTACCTTACCCTAAGCCCACATTACAAGCTTTGAAAGTCCTCGTGATCCGTGTGTTACATTAGCCTACATTAGTGGAGATTAGTGTAAAAGACAAGCCTATGGAATCCGGTAAATAGTGCATTTCTATACTCAAAAGTGGATCATTTTGGAAAATATTTGATTTCGTGAATTTATCCGGATAATGAAAATCAAGTTAGCAAGCACATTCCACACTCATGAGATCACATTGTTAAAATACATGCTTGATTGATAGTAAACCAAATTATGAGACAAATGAGCTTGGTTGTGAAGTTTTGTAGTTGGTCGTTTCGAGTCAGTAGTTGATATGTGATTTGTGTTTTTTTGTTTTTCAAGAGTCAGTAAAATTACTTGAGGACAAGTAATAGTCTAAGTTTGGGGGTACTTGTTAAGTTGGTTTTATGCCAATGAATCGAGTATTCTAGACTAGGATTTTGCGTTATTTTTTAGCGTTTAGAGTGATTGAGTCCATTTTGTTTTATTAGGTGTCGTTAGGGAGTCAATACAGGTTATGGTAGCCAAAAATGATTGAAAACGATGAAAAACGTGTTTGGAAGGAAGAAATCGCACTTGAAGAAGAGAAAATAAGAGAGAAAGTCGCACAAGGGAGAGCGCTTCGGTAGGGGGGGTTAAAACTCGGCGAAAGCAACTCAGTAAAGCAGTGCAGCATAAGTCCCCAGGGCACCACAAAGACGCGTCACCAAATGGAAATTTTATATTTTTATTTTTTTGGAATGAGGGGTATAAATACAACCAAGGATGCACAGGAAAAGGGTTTGACATTCTATTGAGCACACGGGATGACTTTGAGCACGGAGAAATAGTTTGGGACTAGAAACAGTGAGGATTCTTTCCTTGATTCTTCTGAATTATTTCTCAACTATCTTTGTTAAAACTTTGAGATGTATAATTACTTTTTCACGGGTTTTTGTACATCCATCATGAGCTAAACTTTATTTTCTAGGGAATTGATGTAACCAATATTTGAACCTATGTTTTGATTTTCAGTTTATTTGATTCGCGTGTTATTAAATCAATTTGTGCTATTTGGATTGATTGAATCTGAATTATCTAATCAATAGTTTAGATTGTTTGGCGTGTTTAATTTGACACTCGAGAGAGGTAATTGAACGCTTGGCCATAGAATAGCATAACTTAGGGTTTCATAGAACTGAGAAGTTTATGTATCTTTCGAAGTCCGTGAATAATATTCATCGAGCACATTAGGGTTTAATTTATGATTTTTATAGAGATATTGAAATCATGATTGAAACCTAGAATCACTTAGCACTCAAGAGAGGAAGTGATAACGGTAGGAATATTGGGCTTATAAATTAATAGCGTGTGATTAATAAACTGGATTGATAACATAGGGGATAATTAGGTGAATCAACTCTCTAGAATTCATGGCCTCCAATAGCTGTTTTGTTAGCATTTTGTACCTAATCTTATTGTTCATGGCCTCCAATCGAGAAAACTTATAGAATCAACCAATATCCTTCTTAAATAAATAAAAAAAAAGGGAGTGGGCGGTAAGTTCATCACTATTCAATAAACAACTAGCAAAACCTCATTTGATTGAAAGCATCATAAAATTTGTCACGCTCGATTCTTACGCTTTGATAAAAAGACGCTGAAACCAAGAAAACCAGAAATAATTGGAAATAATTCACACTAATTATGACATAACTTATTAACTCAAAAATTGAATGCAGTATTAAATTGAAAACTATGCTAAAATTGTTGCTTAGTTTTTAGAACTTAATATACTTGCCCTGTTATAAAATTAAATAAATTAAGTGCACAAAAGAGCTAGAACTATCAAAGCATACATAATAAGAAAACAATAATTTAGAGAGAAAGTAATCTTTTATTTCTCTTGAACTTGTGTGTATGTTACACGGAAAACCCATAGCCTATTTATAGGCATAACTCCACATAATACTACAATAGCTTCAGTAATAAAAGTAAATTATTTGTTAGACTGGAGTGGTTAGACATCCACTAAATCATATGACATCTTGTATGACATATTGTAACACTCCCATTTGGATGTCTCACCGCTGGATGAGTATGCCTGTTAAAAACCTCAAGCCGAAAAAATCATGTTGGGAAAAAATCGGACATAAGGGAAAAAGAGTATATTCTCAAATCCAGACCTTATGCATCAGCTGCCTCATTAAAAACCTTAAGCTGAAAAAAACCCAATGGGATAAAAACCAGACAAAAGGAAAAAAGAGTACATCACACAATATATTCGCTCTCCCTGAAATGTAGGATATTAGTTGTATAACTTGATCAATTAATCTTGCTTCATATTTACTCTTCTCATTCCGATACCGTAAACTAGTTTCTCGAATGTTGACGTAGGCAAAAATTTTGTAAGCAAATTAGCAAGATTGTGACAGGAGTGAATCTGTTGAACATCTACCTCTCCATTTTTCTGGAGCTCATGTGTATGGAAAAACTTTGGTGAAATATGCTTGGTTCTATCACCTTTTATATGACCCCCTTTTATTTGATCTATATATGTTGCATTATCCTTATAAATAATAGTAGTGGTATCTGTAATCGGCTTCAATTGACAACTATTTCGAATATGAGATATAATATATGTTAACCAAACACATTCTTTGCCAGCTTCATGAAGCGCAATTATCTTAGAGTGACTAGAAGAAGTAGCCACTAATATTTGTTTGGTAGATCGCCATGAAATATACGTACCATTACAGCAAATACATAACCAGATTGAGATCGAGCTTTGTCCGGATCAGATCTATATCCCGCATCAGCATAACTAACTAATCCAGATTTATTGGATTCTTTGGAATGGAATAACCCCAAATCTATAGTACCACTGAGGTATCGAAAAATATGTTTAATAGCATTCCAGTGTCTTCAAGTTGGCTCAGAGTTGTATCGCGCAAGTAGATTGACAGCAAAAGCGATATTTGGTCTGGTGCATTGTGCTAAATACATTGATGCTCCAATAGCATTGAGATAAGGTACTTCAGGACCTAAAATCTCTTCATCGGATTCCTTTGGTCGAAATGGATCTTTATTGGGATCTAAGCTTCGTACGACCATAGGGGTACTCAAAGAATGAGTATTATCCATATTGAACCGCTTGAGCAATCTTTTGGTATAAGCAGACTGGTGGATAATTATTCCATTATCTTTATGATCTAATTCAATACCAAGGCAGAGTTTGGTTTTTCCAAGATCTTTAACCTCAAACTCCTTCTTTAGATATTCAGCAGCATTAGATAATTCTTCAGGGGTGCCAATTAAATTCATGTCATCGACATATACAACAATGATAGTGAATCCAGTATCTGATCTTTTAATAAAAACGCATGGACAAATAGGATTGTTTTTGTAACCTTCCCTAAAAAAGGTATTTATTCAACCTATGGTACCAAATGCGACCAGATTGCTTTAATCCATACAACAATCTTTGCAGTTTGATCGAGTAGAGTTCACGGGGAGTGTTTGATTTTGGTATTTTATATCCATCAGGGATTTTCATATAAATATCAAAATCGAGTGAACCATATAGATATGTCGTTACCACGTCCATTAAGCGCATATCCACATTCTCTTGGACAACCATACTAATGAGAAATTGAAATGTGATAGTATCCATCACAGGTGAATATGTTTCATCATAGTCAATCCCAGGTCTTTCTGAGAATCTTTGAGCCACGAGTCGAGCTTTATATCTCACAACCTCAGTTTTCTTGTTTCTCTTCCGAACAAATACCCACTTGTACCCAATGGGTTTTACATTGTCTGGGGTTCGAGTAATTTTCCCAAATACATGTCGTTTATCTAAGGAAGCTAATTCAGATTTTATCGCTTCCTCCCACATATGCCGCAGGGCCTCGACAGGATTCTATTCTAGAATGTGGTTACTATCTTAATCATCCTCAATGATTTCCTGAGCAACCGAGAATGCAAAATTATCATCAATAATTATTTTATTTCGATCCCATATATCATTACAATAGTTCATGGGGTTCTCGGTGCTATCAGAATTGTTGATTTGAATATCTTCTGAGATATTAGGCTCTACAGATTCATCTGGAGCATGCTTACTAGTATCAATTTTCCCTTTCTTTTCTGAGGAACAGTATCTTTTGAGCCAATAGGTCTACCACGTTTTTGTCGTGGGACATTATCCTTCAATTTGTTATGTTCTTCAGGAACAATAATTCTAGATGGAACATTCGCAGCCAGAATATGAAACTTCGTGACTTTGCTATCATCATTAAATGCATCAGGAAGTCTATTGGCAATATTCTGTAAATGAATGATTCTACTCACCTCACTTTCACATTTAGGAGTACGCGGGTCTAAATGTGATAAACTTTGTTCATTCCAGGAGATATTTTGAATTGCCTTTTGTTTATCATTTTGCAACACATCTTTATCCATTCCCATTGATGGAAATATTGTTTCATCAAAATGGCAATCCGCAAATCGAGTGGTAAATAAATCTCCTGTCATTGGTTCCAAATATCCAATAATTGACAGAGAATCAAATCCAACGTATATACCAAGTCTATGTTATGGACCCATTTTTGTTATCCAAGGAGGTGGAATCGGTACTTGCACAGCACACCCAAAAGTGCATAGATGCGAAATATTTGGCTCAAATCCAAGTGTTAATTGCATTGGGGATTACATATGATAAGCAGTGGGGCGTAATCTAATAAGTGTTGATGCATGCAATACTGCATGACCCCATGCTTCACTAGTGAGCTTTGATCTCATTAGTAATGTACGAGCAATAAACTGAAATCGTTTAATCAGGGATTCTGCCAACTCATTCTGAGTATGAACATGTGCTACTGGGTGCTCGACATTAATTCCCAGTGTTGCGCAATATTCATCAAAACCTTTTGATGTAAATTCTCTGGCATTATCTATTCTTATATTTTCAATAGGATAATTAGGGAAATGTGCTCGGAGTTTAATAATTTGCACTAGTAATCGAGCAAATGCAACATTTCTAGTAGATAATAGACACACATGAAACCATCTACAGGATGCATCTATTAAGACTATGAAATATCTAAATGGTCCACTTGCTGGAGTTATTAGTCCACAAATATCACCATGAATACGTTGTAAAAATGATGGTGATTCATAACCAACATTTTCCATTGAAGGTTTAGTAATGAATTTTCCTTGTGAACATGATTCACAAAAATAATCTTTGGATATCAATATCCATTAGTATGTTCAACAATCCTACGCATCATAGTAGTTCCCGGGTGTCCGAGGCAATCATGCCATAACCCAAATATATCAGGATTCACCAGCTTCCAAGGCATGGTGGCGTAAGATTCAAAAGCTTTAATTGGGACATAATACAATCCATAAATTGTTGCTTAAAATTTCTCATGGATATTCTTTTTTCCCATTTTATAGGATGTGATACATAGACACTCTTTATCATGGTCATTTAGTGTCTCCAAATGATAATCATTATCACGCACATCCTTAAAACTTAGTAGATTTCTTTTTGATCTACTCGATAATAATGCATTTTCAATCTGCAGGATTGTACCGTTAGGCAACATTAATGTTGCATTCCCGGAGCCATCAATAATCTTTACGAGATTAGATATAGTTGTAACTTGTGCTATGCATAGTTTTACACTCGAGAAATATACTTTATTCATTAATATTGAGTGCGTTGTTGCACTGTCAAGTAGACAATAGTCTTTCTTCTCGGTATTTCCCCTAACACCTGATATAATATTATTGAATTAAATTATGCGATTATCTTTATGATTTTATATGTCAAAAATACTGTCAATGTGAAACAGCCAAATAATAACATAGAGGCATAACACAACTTTAAATATAAAATATTTTGTTCGACAACATAGACATATATAATCATCTAATTATTACATCATCCTAATAAATTCCTACGTCTAACAATGGATAAATGATAACAACAAGGATCTCAATCATAAGCCAAAAATAACCCGGAGGATATTCTCCAACAAAAATTAAAATAACATATATTATGACTAGCAAGATAAGAAATATCATGGTTGGGCTAAACATCTTTGAATGAAGAAATGAGATTGAAGTATTGAGAATATATGATAATGTGAGAATTATTGAATGAAATATTGGTATATTTACAGATAAAAATTAATGTTCATAGCCGTTACATGACCGTTGGGGAGGAGAAAAATTTTGAATGTGAAAATTGTGAATGATTTAGTAGAATTATTATGATATTTTGTGATTGAAATAATAAACACAAATATTGTGATAATAAATTTATTATTCATATAAAAGCTTCAACCCGGAAATATATCTTCCCGGGAAATAAATACAAACACAATCAAAATATTTCCACTCTTACAACACCAACAAATTTGCATCAAATACTTAGAAATTAATTTAAAACATAGGCACCATTGCTTAAATATTTCCGTTCCCAATCAAGTGATCAATCCTTCCTTCTGGATGCTCAAAGAAATCGACAATATCCAGATGTGTAATATCCACATTTAGGTCATCAAAATTATCATCTTCAGGATGATTAGAAGCGAAATTTGCCTCAGCATTTTTATCTTTCTTGCATATAGATGCTTGATAAAGCTCTACTATATGTTTCGATGTATGACAGATACGTGCCAAATGACCTTTCATTACACATCGATAACATTCCTTTTTACTACCCTCTGGATTTATCACTTTTTGTTTTCCTTTTTTTTCATTTTTGTTCCACTTCTGGTGGTTGTTCGTATTTTCATTATTCTGACTACCACGATTATATGGCGTATGTTTTCCACGACCATGACCACGGCCTCTCCCGCGGCCTCTAAAATTATTAAAATTTTGAGCTCTAGTCGCATTCACTTCAGGGAATGGAGTAGAACCAGTAGGCTGTGATTCATGATTTTTTTATCAATAATTTATTATTTGGTTCGGCCACAAGAAAGGCACGAAATCAAGTCATAATACTTTTTGAAACCTTTTTCTCGGTATTGTTGTTGCAGGAGCAAACCCGAGGTATAAAAAGTAGAAAGCATTTTTTCAATCATATCATCATCCGTAATACTTTCTCCATATAATTTCAATTTTGAAGAAATATTAAATATCACAGAATTATACTCACGAATTTGAAATCTTGAAACCGCAATTTTATCCAATCGTACCGGGCCTTTGGAAGTATAACCATCTTCAGGTGGTCATACCTTTCCTTTAATTTTTTTCAAAAAACGTATGGATCTTTTACCGTATTCAATTTTTAAATTTTCATCCAGCTGGTGACGGAGAAAAATCATAGCCTTAGCTTTATCTTGTGCAGATGCACTATTTCCTTCTTTAATAGTATCACCAAAACATTCAGCGTCTAGATTAATTTCAGCATCTAGAGCCCATGACATATAATTTTTCCCAGGATTATCAAGAGCGACAAAATCAAGTTTTGCGAGGTTAGCCATAATGATATTTCTAATAAACAAAACTTACCGTACTTACCAAAAGTATTGAAAAATTGGCTAGAGACTCGTGTTGATAACGTGTTATAGAATGAACTAATTTAAGAGCACAAAAGAACTAGAACTATCAAAGCATAATTAAATAATAAGAAGAGAATAATTCAGAGAGAAATTAATATTTTATGTCTCTTGAACTTGTGTGTATGTTACAAAGAAAACCCGTAGCCTATTTATGGGCATAACTCCACATGATACTACAATAGCTTAGGTAATAAAAGTAAATTGTTTGTTAGAGTGGAGTGGTTAGACATCCACTAAATCATATGATATCTTGTATGACATATTGTAACATGCCTTACTTTATTCCAAAATCCAAGAACCCCAACTTGTTTACTTTTTATATTGTCAAATCTTTTGGTCGGTTGAAGCTTTGAGATTCTCTTTAGAAAGTGGAATTCTTTTTTGTATTATAGTAGAAATAACCTGGTGACCAACCAAGAAAAAGCTTTCTTGATATATTTTATTTCTATTTCTAGAATTTAATTAATACGTGATATTTATCCCTCTAATTAAACTAACGATATAAATAGAAATAGCAAATCTAAATAATGTGCTTACAAGTTAATTGTTGATTGTTATAGTTAACTATGTTGGAAAACTGGTTGGTGCATATCGAAATGGCAATCGAGATTTGAGCAGAGTAACGGTGTATTAACTTTTGTCGAGGCAAGAGTTGGACTCTTTTTCTTTAAGATGAAATTGCCCCGCTCTCGGTGTATACGAATATGGCAATCATCTCCCAAGATATAACGACAACTTTCTTGCGATAGTTGCACTACAGAACGACGAACACTATGATGCTTTGAACTCTCTTTTTATATACTTATGCGAAAAAATGACAAAATTCGACATCTTTCGGATGCAAAATGAATTTTGGGGATCGCTATTTATAGAGCTTCATATGCCTCTTCGACTAGGTACAATCCCGGTTTTGGATCGACCATGACCGTCGACGCACCTGTGATCAATGTGCGATCGATGGTCCAGATCGCATCCAACTGAAGGTATACACCTCTGCACACTGGACAATCATGTCCAGTCATGGTGCCCTGTCAGCGAACAAACGCGTCCAATCAGTGCCATGTGTCACCACTTGAGCTGCCCTGTCACGTCACCGAGCCACTAGACCGAACCCTGGTTCGATTTTTCAAAACTTTAAGGCTCTTCAAAGCTCCTCGCGACAATGCATATGTGTGAAGTGCGCCTCTAAAGAGCCCAATGCGACTATGTCCGAGGTGCACGGGTCTGGGAAGCACCGTCCTTGGTGCTATTTGAGCTAGCCAATGGCTAATCAAAATTGACTTGGTCCACTAGGGTGTACCATAAGGAGCTCCACATTTAAACTAGTCAAACATTTAATATGTTTTCTATGTGGGATATGGCTTTCCATATTCCCACCCTTTTATATTCCATATATAAAAGGCATTTATGTGGCTAACTTTATGCATTTATTTCTCATTCACCCGATATTAGTTTTAAGAAATTCAAAATGCTTAACCTATCTACCCGTGGCATAGATTACATTTATCTCATTTATTTCATACAATAAATAAATGAACCCACTTAATTAATTGGTCAAAATTGGGTCAAAACCCAATTTCTAAAAACTAATTTCAACAATCTCCCACAAGAATGAAAATTAATGCATATGAGTATGCAGACACTAAAGAGAGTTCAAACGGAAAGTTATTGCATCGAGAGAGGTAGGTTGTGGCTTTGAACCTTCATTAGTGGGATACTATCGAATTTACTAGGCTGCACAGTGACGCGATGTCTTGAACTGTTCAGTTGTTTATGTAAACCAAAACAACAACATCCACACAATATCTTTCCTAACACCATTTGGTTCTCGATGTTGTGTGCAATTTAGCCCTCAACATCTTGGATTCATAAGTGTTTCGTTGAAGCGGCCCGTCTTCACACTTATATAGGTGATCTCCTATTAAGAATATCCTGCCATACTCCACTTCTTTCAAGTAGAAGAATCATTAAATGTTTATAACTTAACCTCACCATATTCTGCAGGTTTTTCCACTTGGATATGAATGAGCTGTAACATGTTCCAAGTGTTTGTTCGAATATTCATAACTTAGTTGTCCTATTAAACCAAGGTCTTGGGATCTCCGATTCACAAGGTTGGGTTACCGCTATGAACACTCTTATTTTGTGGATTTTATGCCCATTCATTTCGATAAGAAGTATACTTGATCTCTATTCAAACCTTTAGTTAACGAATCCGTCAGGTTTTCTTTTGATTTCATGTAATTGATTATAATAACCTCATTTGAGATCAATTGCCCAACGTTGTTATGTCTTCGACGTATATGTCCAAACTTACCAATGTACATACTATTTTGAGCACTTCCTATAGTTGACTGCCTATCACAGTGTATCATGATTGCAGCCACAGGCTTAGGCCCACAAGGAATATTCTCTAAGAAGTTGTGAAGCCATTTAGCTTCTTCACCAGCTTTATCCAGAGCTATACACTCTGATTTCGTCGTGGATTGAGTTATACAAGTTTTTTTAGAGGACTTCCATGACATTGTTCCACCCCCAATGGTAAAAACATAACCACTAATGGACTTGGAATCTTTTGT
Source organism: Rehmannia glutinosa (assembly GCA_016081115.2). Taxonomy (NCBI): domain Eukaryota; kingdom Viridiplantae; phylum Streptophyta; class Magnoliopsida; order Lamiales; family Orobanchaceae; genus Rehmannia; species Rehmannia glutinosa. The sequence goes on along the minus strand of CM071936.1, from coordinate 80,794,468 downwards.
GTCAGATATCCAATTTGCATCACTGTATCCTTCTAACACAGCTGGATATCTTGAGTAATGTAATCCATAATTTAAAGTGTGTATTAGATTTCTAAGAACCCTTATCAATGCTTTACAATGGTCATTGCGAGGATTACACATAAATCTACTCGGTTTATTAACCGCGTAGGCAATATCTGGACGAGTGCATTTTGTAACATACATTAGAATGCTAATAATCCGAGAATATTCTAGTTGAGATACAGGCTCACCCTGATTTTTAGCTAAGTGTAAGCTTAAATCAATAGGTGTTTTAGCTGAAGGATTGTCATAAGCATTGAACTTTCTAAGTACTATCTCAACATAATAAGAATGCGATAGAACAAGTCCATCAGATGTTTTAGAGATCTTAATTCCCAAAATAACATATGCTACACCCATATCTTTCATATCAAAATGTTTGGTCAATATTTTCTTAGTATTCATGATTATATCATGAATACTACCCATAATCAACATGTAGTCAACGTATAGACATACAATAACATACGCATTAGGTGTGTCTTTAATGTAAACGTATTTATCACACTTTTTAATTTTGAAACCATTCGACAACATAGTTTTGTCAAATTTCTCGTGTCATTGTTTCGGAGCTTGCTTAAGGCCATACAATGACTTAACGAGTTTGCACACCTTCTTCTCATGTCCAGGAGCAATGAACCATTCGGGTTGTTCCATGTAGATTTCTTCTTTAAATTCACCATTTAGAAAAGCCATTTTCGCATCCATTTGGTGTATCTCAAGGTTATGCAATGCAACAACAAAGAATGAGAACTCTAATAGATGTGATTCTTGTCATAGGTGAATATGTATCAAAGAAATCAAAGCATTCTTTTTGTTTAAATCCCTTAGCTACTAATCTGGCCTTGTACTTATCAATAGTCCCATCAGCTTTATATTCTCGTTTAAGGATCCACTTGCATACTAAAGGTTTATTTACCGATGGGAGATCTGCCAGCTCCCAAGTATGATTTTGTATAATGAAACCTATCTCATTTTTAATAGCTTTTTTCCAGAATAGAGCTTTTGGACTGGACAATGCTTCACCAATTGTCGTTGGTTCATTTTCTAACACATAAGTTAGAAAATATGGACCAAAAGACTTAGTTATTTTGGCCCTTTTACTGCGTCTTGGTTCTTCATCACTTTGATGATCACCATCAGCAGTATCACGTGTTCTTTTGCAAGAATTTACTTCTTTTCTTTCTTGACAAGGAAACATGTCTTTGAAAAATACAGCATTCATTGATTCAATAACTGTACCTTCTTGTACATCTGGAATTGCTGATTTGTGCACTACAAATCGATATGCACTATTGTTATTAGCATATCCAATGAAAATACAATCGATTGTTTTAGGCCCTCTCTTGACTTGTTTTGGATTAGGTATTTCTACTTTCGCAAACCACCCCCACACTTTAAGGTATTTGTAGGAAGGTTTGAGAAATTTCCATAACTCATACGGAGTTTTATCATTATTTTTTTGTGATATTTTATTAAGAATGTGGTTAGCCGAGAGAATTGCTTCCCCCCACAAATTCTGAGGTAAACCCGAATTTATCAACAAAACATTTATCATCTCTTTTAGAGTTTGGTTTTTGTGTTCATCAATACCGTTTGATTGTGGTGAATAAGGAGCTGTCGTTTGATGAATAATACCAGAATCTAAGCAAAATTCATCAAAAGGAGCTCCATATTATCCACATCTATCACTTTGAATTATCTTAGTTCATTTGCTAAGTAGATTTTCAACCTCATTCTTATAACTTTTAAAAGCTTCTAAAGCCTCATCTTTACTTCTCAAAAGATACACATAACAATATTTTGTGCAATCATCAATAAAAGTAACAAAATACTTTTTCCCACCTCTAGCTTGCACAAACTTTTAATCACATAATCACTCTGAACTAATTCTAGAGATTCTGTATTTCTTTCCACCGAGTGGAATGGTGTTTTGGCCATTTTTGCCTCAACACAGATTTTACACTTGTGATGTGAATCTATTTTAAAATTAGGTAGTAATTCCAAGTTTACTAACCTTTTCAGAGTGTTAAAATTCACATCTCCTAATCTAACATGCCATAAATTCGAACACTCAAGCAAATAAGAAGAAGCATTAATTTTATTGCTTTCAAAGTTTAGGAGTACATTCATTACATTCATCTTGAACAGACTATTTTCTAAGTACCCATTCCCTATGAACTATCCATTTTTCATAATACAAACTTTTGAGCCTCAAACACTAATCTAAACCCTACCTTGACCAACATTGATACCGACACTTAATTCTTTCGAATGTCCAAAACATGAAGGACATCAACGAGGGTCATCTCTTTGCCAGAGGTCATCTACAGCACCACATTGCCTACACCGACAATGTCAGAAGTTATAGAATTTCCCATGAATAATTTTCATCTGTTGATTGGAGTATACGTTGAGAACATGTCTTTGTCGAAGCAAATGTGGCATGTAGCACCTGTGTCCACCCATCATTCTCCCGGGTTATCCACCATGTTGGCATTAAACACAATAGCCGAGAGATCAAGCTCGGGCATATCAATTGGCACATATTTGTCGTCGGTCACATGCACTTGATCCCGGTTGCCTTTCTTAGGAAGACGACTGTAATCCCAAGGGGTGATAAGTAAAGTTTAGAAGGGAGGTGGTTGAAGAAACTTTACCAACTTTTTTATTTTAGTCCTTTTAACAATTTCAGTGTTGACTCAAGTTAGCTAAGTCCTTGAGGGACAGCTAAGTAAGCTTATACAACAAAGTTACCCACTCAACAGACTCGACTGAGCTGTTGATAATATAACTTAGATGTTTTCATCTAACACTTTAAAGTAGCAGTTGACTTGGTTTTTAACAGCAGAAGACTTTCACCCTTAGATTTGAATACGTTTTTCAACACTTGTTTTAGCAGGGTTATTATCAGTAGACTTAAGAAATTTAACTATCTACAGATATAAAGATAATGCAAGAAAGTAAGTGTGCTGAAAGTAAATGGACACAAGCAATTATAGTGGTTCAAGGATGGGGTAATTCCTCTAATCCACTCTTCTCCAACCCCTGGAGGAATCCACTAAGTAATTTGACTTGGTTACAAAATGGTTATCAGTCATAGTCAGCTTTGATCACACAACTAGATACTCCTGGGACTCAGCTTCTTCACAAGACGGTTGCCCTACTACTTCAGCTCCTTCAAACCTTTGGACTTGATCACTTAGCCCTCCAACAGGTTCAAAGCACTGGTTCAATCTGGAACCTTACTACAACTCCTTCATCCTCGGAGAGTAGACCCCTTGTTCTTGATAACAAGTTTTCCTCTTCAATGGATGAAGTTGTCTTTCCTTCACTGAGTATGTTGGATTGATTTACTTCGAGTTTTAGCTTGAGGATTTTCTTTGAATGCTTGAGAGATATTTTGCAGGTTATTGTTTGAATGCTTGTATGCTTGAATGCTTGATAATCTCTGTTTTCTTCTCTCACATGAATCCTCAGTCTTTTACTGTGGTCGTCTGAAAATATATCCGTTGAAGAGATAGACACATTTTTCAAACTACACTTCATAGGTTGTTGGCTTGTCTTGTCTTGCAGCATTGATGTAGACTTGTACCATGAATTTAATGCTCTGCAGCCTTTCCTTAATCTCTGCAGGTTTTCAAGTACATCTCATTGGTTCCTTGCTTTTTGCACTTTTTCAGCAAAACAGCTTTATTGCTGGCAGTCTGACACATGCCTATTTCCAGCAAAACCTTGACTTTGCTTGACAACGGATCTCTTTCAGCTTTCTTGAGTCATGTCTGTTGCATATCCCTTTGACAATTGATTCCAATCATTTTGGAATGACTTTGCTGTCAATCAGCTGACGGAGACAGCTTTTCCGTCACTTGATTTAACCTTCACTTCACTTTACTCAGCTGCCACACAATTGGGTCTTCTTCTTCAATCTTCAGTCGAGTCTTGTAATCTTCAACCTGGTTGCCTTTGACTCAGCTCATAGAACCCTATCTATTACAACTTAATTGCATTTGAATTGGGGTGCCAACTTCCTAATCTAAGTTTTACATGGTATCATCAAAATATATACATACATTTTCCCAACAATTTCCCTCTTTTTGATGATGCCAAAACTTAAATAAAATAGCAAAGTAAATAGTACATTAACAAGGAATGAAAGTATAGATTATGTCATTTTATTGAACATATCATTCTTGCACTTTACAAAGCTTTTACAATGTATAATTAAATACAATGTATTAGACCATTACATATCTATCAGAGCATATATAGAGTACTTACAAGAGTGTGTATTTACAATTAAGTATAATACAACATGAAGGGGTTTAGTTGTCTTTAGTGCACCGGCTACTTCCTTCTTTGCTTAGCATCCTCCTCTTCTCTCTTTCTGTCCTCTTCAGTTATTTTCCTCTTCCTATCTTCTTCTTCTCTTTTTTCTCTTTTCATAAGCTCTCTTGGCAGTTGGGTCTTCCCTTCTCTGCCTTTCTTCCCATTCTCGATTTAGCCTTATGTTCTCTTCTTCTTGTCTCATCCTTGCCTCTTCATTTTTCCTCTCCACCTCTCTATTTTGCAGTGCGTCCAGTCCAGCCCAGTAATTCAGCCCTTTCTTTTGCGGATTAGCATAACGAACATCTTTAGGCCTTGGTTGCGGTGGAGTACCTCTGCCTCTTCCACCTTCACCAATCCTTCCCATTCCCCTTCCAGAGTCTGTTTCTCCTCTGGGAGTGTACTGCACGGGTTGTGCCCTTGAAGTATGATGACTACTCGAAGGCTGCTGCTTCTCGGCTGTTTGACATAGCTCTAAACCCTTTTCCTAGCCCAAGTCCCATGCCTGTGGTATAGTTATTTCTCTACAAAATCCTTCTGATGCAAGCGTTTGAAATTTCTCTAAGGATATTGGCTCAGATCCTGCATCAGGGACAACTAACTCCCGAGGGGGCTTCACTGCTGAGGAGTCCTTCAATAATCCAGCTGGGGGACCATCGAACTTTGCCTTTAAGTTTTGAATTATGTCATGTTGCATTTCACTTACCTTCTCAAAATCAGCCTCAATGGCTTCTCGAGATTTCTTGAAAGCCAATACAGCTTTCTATTCAACTTATAGATCTTGTGGCAGCTGACTTAAGAGTGAGGCAGTGATTGAACCAAGCTGAGGGGTTTTTGCAAGCATAAACTTTAGGGGTGGTTTCTTCACATCATTACCTTCCCCCTTTTCCCCCTTACTACAATCTTCCCCCTTTTTGGCATCATCACCAGGAGAGAGAGTCGACTGAGAGGATAATCCCAGGATAAGATCCAGTTTCTTGTTTGTCATGTCCATCTTCTCATAACTTGAGGAGTGTAATGTTCTAAACTATGATCGCAGAGCATTCATCTCAGCTGACATCAGCTTCATTTCAGTCTGCATCACCATCATTTTTGTACACATGGTGGCTTCTAGTTTAAGAAGGTCTGCCTTATGTTGTGCTTTCAGCAACTCCATACCAATTTTATGCGATTGGTCCATCCTAAACATGTGATCCCTCTGTCTCTGTTGAAACTTGGTGTTTTCTGTGCTCCAAATTACCATCTTGGCAAATAAAAACTTGAAATATGTTACTTGTTCACGCCTAAGTGCTTTTGTTTGGGTTGTCCATTCCCTTATCCTTAATATTGTTCCTTGGATATCTCGTGTGATAGTTGCATCTCTATTGTCCAACCTTTGGTTTAATGCTGCAAATCCTTTTTCCATGTTATTAATTTCAGCACAAATGTCCTTGAATGTTTTTATGAAGTAGACTGCATCAACGGACTGCTCCTCGGGCCATACAGCATCAAAATCAAAACCAAACGGTACGATTGTATGATCATCTGGAGTTCCAATCTCTTCAGCGGGGATGTGGACTGTGTATCTTGCACATTCAGCAGTAAACTCTGTCTCCAAAGGTATTTCCGCCACAAACGGAAAGTACTCTGCAAAAAGATCTTCAAGGAATATGGGAATTTCTCCCCTTATGCTTTAGGATCTTTACCCTTTCCCTTTAAGTGTTCTTCAGCTCTGTGTGCCTCAATTGTTTCAGCGTCCTCATCATCTTCTGCAGTTGTGTTAGCCTACGGAGTTGACTGACCCTCGGCTGTCTTAACAGCGTCGTTGGCATCAGTTGTTTCTTCCACATGAATTGTTTGTTCCTTAGCTGATTTATCAGCGTCATGGGATGGTGATGGCACCATAGGGGGTGGGCCATCAACCAATGCAAATTTTATGAAGGCATCTATGTCACTCGCCTTTCTTCGCTGTGACAATGCCTCCTCGACAGTTGGTTCTCTTCAGGTTTGTTTTTAGGGACGGACTCAGGTTCGTCATCTATATCCAAGAATTCCACGGAGACCTTTTTGTTGAGAGTCATGTAATGCACTGATTTCCTCATTCTCAGCAGACTCTTCTTGAGAGGCAGGCACTTCCTCTTCACCTTTCTTACCAATGGAAGTCTCAACCTCCACTGGGCCTTCATTACCCTCACCAGTCTCAACCGCTGATGGGCCTTCTATATTCCCTTTTGCAGTCTTAACCGCAGTAGGGTCTTCAGCAATACCTTCAGCAGACTGAGCTGCTTTAAGGTCTTCGGTGGCATCCGTTTAGGTCTCAACCTCGCGGATTGCATTTTCAGAGCCAGGAGTCTCAGCTCCCATGGCTTCCATTCCATCATTTGCCTTGGCTGCATCAACAGCTTCATCGGCCTACAATGCATCTGGAATTTCAGTTGAGAAATTCTGAACCGTCTGAGCATCGTCAACCCCACTCTGTTGTTGATGTTCTCACCTTTTCCGCCAAACTTCATTTGAATATTATCTCCCACAACCTCCTCCGACCCGGCTGTGGTGGTTTCAGTTTCCCCTTAAGTTGGCACACCAGATGAGTATCGAACAGTGGGGTCACTGGAAACCTTAGACTCGGCTTCTTTTCCATGTGAGTGATTAGCCGATAGGGCGGGTGTGTTAACACCTTCTTTAGGGGTAGGCTTGGCTAAGGTGCCATCTCCTTCTCCATCCTTAGCTTCATCGCTAGTCCTCCTCGTATCTTGTCCATCAGAGTGCACTGGTGAGGTAGTAGCATCGATCACCCTCATCATCTCCATAATGTCGGGGCTAGGAGAGATTTGAATAGAAGATGACTATCCTGGACCCTTTAGCGATGTCTTCTCATGCAGCTCCTTGGATTCTTGAAGTGCTTGCTTCAACTCAGCCTTCTCGACTGCATCAGCAGGGTCTTTCTCCTCCTCATCACTGTTGTTGGCTGACTGGAATGCACTTTCAGGACATTATCAAAGGGGCAGGGTTGAGGTGCCTTTGATTTCTCAACTGCCTTTTCCTTTGGCTTTCGCTTCTCCTCATCCTTCTTTTGATAAAGGATGGTTGTACAGAAGTCAGGGTCCAATGCTGAATGGACCGCAATATTTCCTAAGAAACTTAGGAGTTCTTCTTCTTCGTCAATGAATTTGGGGCTCTGGAATTGATGCCTGGCAGAACTCAGCTTCCAATTCCTCCATATATTGGGTCTCTCTTGTACATCCAAATACGTAGGAGATAGCAAGACAAGGTCATCATCCTCATCAACTTCATGAATAGGCTCAAGAGGAGCCCTTTCTTCCTCGGCTACAATCGCATCGGTCTGAGGGGATAGACAGCTAACTCTTCAGTGGTCTTGTCAGTTATTTTCTTGTCGACTCTTGATTGTCCTCTGACAGCTAACTCAATCAGACTCCGTTGTTCATCAACAGCAATCTCTTCCAAACTCTATTGTTCGCCAACAGTAGTCTCCTTTTCAATAGCCGTGGCAGACTCAATTGGCTTAGCTAAAGTGAACTTCCTCACAAGTATGCATCTCTTGGTCTTGACCAATGGAACTTCGGGTTCCATTTCCTCAGGTTCTTCAGCTGTGAAAGCTGATTCTCTCATCTTCAGCTTCTTGGCTGCAGCTGGCTTCCGCGGCACAACTACGCGCTTCTTTTTCAAGATTGGAGAAGGTGTTGGGGATTCCTTCGCCCCCCGCGGGGCGGTATACGGTCTTCTACGGTTGTAGGGGCAGGTGCTGACTTTGCTACTGGGGACAAGAGCCTTTTTCTTCTTCTGCACAGACTTAGGAGATGGAGCCTTAGCAGTCGCAGCTATTTCCTCAGGGACAGGGTCAGCTGATTCCGCTTCGCTCGTATCAGCTTTTCTACCATGGGCTTGATTTGGGCAGCTGATAGATTTGCCCTAAACATCTTTTTGTTCACGTGGAAAGGTTTCTCATTCCTGAGAGGAATGCCTTTCACTTCCATCAAATGACCTATTACCAGGTCATATCCCAGCGAACTTTCAAACAGTCCATCATCATTAATGGTCTTGTTCATCACGTTCTGGCACAACTTGCCAAAGATGAACTCGGCCCAGTTCACCTTCTTTTCCTCCATGATAGCATCCATCACGGTCAGCTTAGTCCTCGACAGCTGATTAAAACTGCCAAACTTCATGTCCACACATTTAGCCACCACATCCATGAGCTTGTGGTAGTCCTCCTTGATCAAAGGCTTCTTTGCGTGTAGATCGGCCGCTTTGTAGTGACTCTAGCTTAGCAATCTCCTTCGATGCAAAGAATCGTGGTTAATGTGTTTCTCTGTGATCTCCTTCAAACCGGACAAAAAGCGGATGACGGTTTGCGCTTAAGTCCGTAGCGCTTAACTTGATGTCTTTCCTTTGGGCCGATGAGTGAATCTCACCGTCGTGAACCTCGGCATTCATGTAGAACATCGCTATCTCCTCCAAATAAGTGTGCAAAAACACCATTGAAAGAAACTCCTTGAGGTTGGACTTCTCGAGTTTCTCAGTTATCTTCTTAGATAGAGCTTTGTTAATCCCCTGTTTGACTAAGCCTTCGAAATCCACTATAGATCCTATGTGGATTTTCTCAACCATATTCACGAAATCATAAGTAGGAGCCATTTCTGAGATTAGAACTTGAAGGTTGAATGGATAAAAAAAACTAGGGTTTCTTTGCTTGGTTGCAGAGAGAATACCTAATTTTGCTTGGAGAAATGAGAGTAGTGTGAGGAAATAGAGAATAAATTTCTCTATATATGAGGTGTGAGAGGACGGTTTTTGGAATTTGAAAAGTTCAAATTTGATCAATGGTTGAGATCATGTCTTGAACCGCAATAATTTCCCCATATTAAATGCAGCAGCATTTATATCCAATCATAGGTAAAATGGGTACAAACTTTTTACTGACACCATAATTAATGCTGACTTCAAGCCTAAAACATTCCCGCTCGCAAAAAATGATTGCGTTTTGTTACTGAGCTCATTAAATAACTCCGCTAACTTCATAAATGACTTGACTCTACTTTTATCTTCACATAATAAACACTGGTCGGTCTCCATTAACTCGACATCTGACTAGCCACTTGTTTTCACTTTCTTTTGAAAAATGAAACTTTGCTGATTTACAATACTATCTTCTTTGACTCTGCTGGTTGAGTCTTCTGAGCCTCCTAACTCAACTCAATCAATCCAAGTTCATTTTTAAGCTCTTCAAGTCTTGATTCACATAATGGCTTACTGAATATATCGTAAATCGCTTATCGCTTGATATGTATTCTAATGTGATGTTCTTCTTTTCAACATGATCTCTTATAAAATGATATCGACATCCGTTACGCCAAAAATATTTGGATCATACAACCGCAAGTGTACAAAGTGTAGTTTATAGAATAATGGAAAACAATGTCGTATTCCTCAGGGATTGATATGTGAAACACTTAGGCTATAATAACATCGCATTCCAATTTTATTGAAGTGACCGAATATCAAGTTATAATAAAAATTGAAAATAAAAGCAAAAATAAATAAATTTGTGAACCCCACATGTTTTTTCAACAACTACAGGAGCAACCTTGGGCACATAATCTCAATATGTTTCTTCAATATTAAATCCAATTAAAGTTTCAATAACCAATTCATGTGTTTCTATGGATTCATTTCCTAAAATAGTTTATTCCCCCTCCTGGGTGGCGCATAAACGATTAATAATAATTGAGGTCTCCTGATCCATTACAACTATTATTAACTCCCAAAAGATCTTTGAATTGAAATACTCCCCACAAATAGAAGTAGTCTCCCGATATATTACCCTATTTATGTCTGGATTCGATTTTCCGTCTCGTTATAACTCACCTCCCGGATTATGGACTAACAAGTATGACATGCAAATTATTCGCCAAATAATCGACAATTATAAATAAGCACTCAAATTTATAAAATAGAACACATGAATCAATTAAGAAAGCAATTAATCAAGATTTAACATGAATCCGCAGTTTTGATTATGCCCCTAAGATCCGAAAGATTAGCCAAACATTGATTACAAATCCATTGACAAATTCGAAATCAACATTATGACATCATTTAAGTACAGACAAGAGATCTAGCCATATAAAGAAAACCCCTTCTTGTCAGGATGGATTCCCCTCCCAAGCCTTCGAAGCTCTTGTGCTACCATAGATGCGAAAGTCCTTGTGGTGTTCTTCGCGACCTAGCCTTCCTCTCTCAGAAGATCTTTGATTTTTGCGTTCTTGTGTAATTTGATGTGTTTTCTCTGTATGAAGTGATGTATTTTCGTGCAAGTTTTGGGTCCCTTTTATTGATGCATGGAGAGATCACTGGTAGAGTTGGAACGGGAAAAGAACTCCAAAAAATGTGTTTGGTAGAGTCCCACACGGCTTGGCCGTGTGGCACCACACGGTCGTGTGGTTTGTTGCACAGCCCTTTCCCACACGGTTGTGTGGGTTCACACGGCCTGGCCTTGTGGGCTTGGTCCCATCCCCTGTTTTTTCCCACTTCACACGGTTGTGTCATTCCACACCGGCATTTTCACACGGTCGTGTGACACCACATGGTCCGGCCGTGTGAAGTGTTTTTGTCCATTTTCTTCGTCATTTTGATCTTCTCTTCGCATTCTTCAATCCTATCCGGGCATTCCAACTGATATTTCTTCGTTTTAAGCTCCGTTTCCTGTAAAGTTACAAGAATACGCAGTATCATGCCCTTCTAAGAAAATCAAGTAAAAACATATCAAATATATATCATTTTAAGCCCCAAAATGCACGTATATTTTGCACACATCAAAATTCTCCAAAATTAAAGCATTGCTCGTCCTCGAGCAATTTAAGAAAAATACGGTTAAGGAGTAAAAATGAACTCCCAAGAACACTATTAACATTAAATTGCATTTGACTCCATACTCAAGGAAACCATGTAATTCATTATCAAGAAGTCATCATTCATAAACTCGGCATAATTAATACTCTCTTGGGTACTCGACATCGCGACTCACAAGTAGATAGTGTATCACTCGACTCTCAAAAGTCTAAAGATAGTGTTTACGCTCAAATTCAATTCAGTGAAAGTAGAACGACCATAGGCTTACAAATCGTCTAACATCTCGACCACTTTTGTGTGGACAATCTAAGAATCAAAAAAGACTTTTTATTTGGTTGTAATGTAGGCTCTTTGGTAAGGGTAGGGAAAATTTGGATTAAGTGACTTGACTTTGAGCAAATAGAATTTAAGCATACAGACTTGCTATTCACCAATCCAATTTCAGCATAATACTAATCTTTCTTTTTCAACTAAATTCCACCCTTATTTCTATTTTTTCATTCTTTAGGCCTTTTTGCCTTTTTCTTTAGTCTCAAGCTCTCATTTTTCAAAATTTTCAGAATTTTTCTTTTCTTTTCTTATCCTTGTGCTCGATTTTCTCTATTTTTTCAGAGATTTTTCTTTCTTTTTTTTTCGAGCTTCATTCTTCTTCCATTCACCTAGATACTGCTCATCCTTCTTGCCAACTTCCTCTCTTTTTTCATAAATATTTCACCACATCTCCCCCAAACTTGTTCATTTTCTATAAGCTCAAGAAATTTCAGGGATAAAATCATGTTTAAATTTTAAAGATCAATGTGGCTAATAATAAAAAGTTTTGATTCAAAATTGGCTGACTAGGGAATCATGAGTTCATATGTAGGCTTTTTAGGCTAAATAGGCTAAACAAAGATGGCTTTAAATCATTTTCAAAGCCATGTGTGTGTGCAATTTTTGAAAATGATCTAAGGCCATCTTTGTTTAGCCTACTTAGCGTAAAAAGCCTACATATGAACTCATGATTACCTAGTTAGCCAAGTTTGAGCCAAAACTTTTATTCTGAGCCAAATTGATCTTTAAATTTACATGTTTTTATCACTATAAATTTTTTGAGCTTATAGAAAATGAATAAGTTTTGGGGAGATGTGGTGAAAATTTATGAAAAGAGAGGAAGTTGGCAAAAGAAAGAGGGATGGGCAGTATCTAGGTAAATGAAAAATTACATGAAGCTCAAAAAAGAAAATATCTCTGAAACAATACATAGAGAAAAATCGAGCAAAAGAAAATTTTGGAAAAAAAATGAGAGCTTGAGGTTAAAAGAAAAAGAAAAGAAGGCAAAAAAATACGCCTAAGAATGAAAAAGGAGAAATAAGAGTGGAATTGAGTTTAAAAAAAAAGAGAGAGAGAAAACTGATATTATGTTGAAATTGGGTTGGTGAATTGCAAGTCTGTATGCTTAAATTCTATTTGCTCAAGTCAAGTCACTTAATCCAAATTTCTCTACCCTTACCAAAGAGCGTATATTACAACCAAATAAAAAGTCCTTTTTGATTCTTAGATTGTGCACACAAAAGTATATTACAATCCAAATTTCTCTACTTTCACTGAATTGAATTTGAGCGTAAACACTATCTATACAATTCTGAGAGTCGAGTGATACACTACCTTCTTGTGAGTCGCTATGTCAAGTACCCGAAAGAGTATTAATAGTGTCGAGTTTATGAATAATTGATCTCTTGATAATAAAATTGCATGGTTTTCTTGAGTATGGAGTCGAGTGCAATTTAATGTTTATAGTGTTCTTGGGTGTTTATTTATTTTTACCCCTTGTATTGTTTTTTTTTAAAATTTGCTCGAGGACGAGCAATGCTTTAAGTTTGGGGGATTTTGATGTGTGTAAAATATACGTGCATTTGAGGGCTTAAAGTGATATATATTTGATGCATTTGCACGCATATTCAATATGTTTTGCTTGGTTTCCCTTGTTGGACGTGATATTGCGTACTCTTGTGAATTTTGCAGAAAATTGAGCTAAATTGGATAAAAAGAGATATCACGTTCTAAATTATAGGTCAAGAGCTAATGTACGAGCAAAAATATGAAGGAGAGAAGCATGGAAGGTCAAACAAAAGGATTTTTTCTTCAAAAATGTCAAAACGCGCTAACAGTTTCCAGCACTGGTAGGGTTTAGTAATTTGGCCATACCTCTCTCTACAAAATTGATATTGAGGTGATTCAAGTGACCATGGAACGCTAAGAGAAATATCCACAACTATTATGAAGACCCCAAGATCAAATTCCGATCGCACGACCCGTCGCGTGGGATGACACGGTCGTGCGACGTAACTGGGGCTGAATTGGTCTCCTTTTCCTACTCAAACTCTGCAAGTGATCTCTCCAAGCATCTATAAAAGGGACCCAAGGCTATACACGAAAATTGATCATCCAACATCACTCTCTACATAGAAAACACATCAAATAACACAGGAGCGAAGAAATCAAAGAGCTTCTGAGAGCAAAAGGCTAAGTCGCGAAGAACACCACAAGGCTTTCGCATCTAGGGAGCACAAGAGCTTCGAGGGCTTGGAGGGAGAATCCATCCTGACAAGAAGGGATTTTCTTTCTATGTCTAAGAACTCTTATATGTGCTTATATGATGTCTAAATATTGATTCAGATTTGTCTATGAGTTTGTAATCAATGTTTGGCATATTTTTTGGATCTTAGGGGCGTAATCAAAACTGTGGATTTATATTAAATATGATTATTTGTTTTCTTAATTAATTCATGCGTTCTATTTTATGAACTCGAGTGCTTATTTATAATTGCTTTTTATTTGGCCAATAATTTGCATGTCATACTTCTAGTCCATAATCCGACCAAGTGAGTTCTAGAAGACGAAAATCGAATTCAGACATGAAACATGTGTGACAAGCGTGTTTGTGGGGAGTCATTTAATTCACAAATTTTTTGGGAGTTAATAAGAATTGTAACGATCCGAGATGAATACAATTGTTATTAATCAACTGTTTACGCACCACCTAACCAGGGGAGTAAATGAATTTAGGAATTTGAACCCATGGAATTGCATGAATTGGTTTTTAAAAACTTTATTCGCATTTAATATTGAAGAAGCATGTTGAGATTATGTGCCTAAGGTTGCTCCTAAATATGTTGAAAAGACTTGTGGGGTTCACAAATTTATTTTATTTATTTTTCTTTATTTTTCAATTTTTTTCATAGATTAAAAATACTTGATTATTCGGTCCCTTCAATAAAATTGGAATGCGATGTTATTATAGCCTAAGTGTTTCGAGCTTCAATCCCTGAGGAATACGACCTTGCTTGCCATTATTCTATAAACTACACTGTACACTTGCAGTTGTATGAACCAAAACAATATTTGGCGAACAAGTTTTTGGCGCCGTTGTCGGGGATTGATTTGATTCTACTTAGATATAGTAATAAGTAGTCCAATCTTAATTGAAGCATTTTTTGTAAATATTTTTTTCTTTCTCGATTTATTTTTTATTTTTTTATTTTTCTTCTTCTTTGTTTCTAACATCGTTTTTGTTGATTGCGAGATTGGAATTCACAAGTAGCCCAAATCGTTGATGTATTGGGAGGCCGATATCAAAAGGGCAAATTCCCAGGCAATACTTAATCCGAGAAAACAGAGCAACACCATTCGTCTGATGGATGATACAGAATATGAGGGCTCAATGATTTCAACCGACGCGGTTCAACGAAAGCGATGCTAGAAATCTGAGTCTAACTAAAGACGAAAAACTTAACGCTTATTGGGAAGCAACCTAGACGTAGCGAAAAACCCCGGGGGTCAAATTGAAAAAAGAAAACAAAAAAAAAATTTGAAAAAAAACATTGAAAAAAAAAATCTGAAAAAAAAGACGAAAACAAAAATTTGAAAAAAAAAACGAAAAAAAAATTCTGAAAAAAACAACGAAAAAAAATTGAAAAACAAAATAGACGCACATGGGCATGTGGACGCACGCGACCTTACCATACGATCTGCTCCTTCAGTTTCCGAATTGACGGACGAGTTCCCGGCTACATCGAAACTATCCATGTAAGTATTCATTACGCATTACTCTTTCTTTTGATAATTTCCTCATATGTTCGAGACGAGGCATATTTTAAGTTTGGGGGTTGTCAAGAATGCGTAATTTAGTACTATTGCATTTTGCATTACATTTAGGACTACATGTAGAAACACTTGCATTATAATTTTTGGAGAAAAAAAACGTTTTTTCTGATTTTTTTCGATTTTTAGTTATTTCTGTTTTAGCACGTTTAATTGATTTTGTGTGTGGTTTTTATTTTAGTTCGTATGCCCAGCTCCCTATGACTTTACTATGAATATTTTATGGCATGCGATAACATACTTAGGGGAATAATGTAATAAATTTTTGGGAGAAAAGTTATTTATTTACTTGGCATGTGTTAAGAAAATTGGGTATTTGAGCATGTTGCGAAAAATAAGACTGTGAGATTTTGTGCCTTAAACTGCTTTACATTATGCAGACTTATTTTTTCTTGAGTGTGTCATTCATGATTGATAGAATTCTAGAACTTGCTCTGTATCTTCATCAAAGCCATGTGTGTGTACAATTTTTGAAAATGATCTAAGGCCATCTTTGTTTAGCCTACTTAGCCTAAAAAGCCTACCTATGAACTCATGATTCCCTAGTTAGCCAAGTTTGAGTCAAAACTTTTATTCTGAGCCACATTGATCTTTAAAATTTACATGTTTTTACCCCTACAAATTCTTGAACTTATAGAAAATGAATAAGTTTTGGAGAGATGTGGTGAAAATTTATGAAAAGAGAGGAAGTTGGCAAAAGAAAGAGGGATGAGCAGTATCTAGGTAAATGAAAAATTACATGAAGCTCAAAAAAGAAAATATCTTTGAATAATTACATAGAGAAAAATCAAGCAAAAGAAAATTCTGAAAAAAAATGAGAGCTTGAGGTTAAAAGAAAAAGAAAAGAAGGCAAAAAAAATACGCCTAAGAATGAAAAAGGAGAAATAAGGGTGGAATTGAGTTTAAAAAAAAAAAAAAAAAAGAGAAAAACTGATATTATGTTGAAATTGGGTTGGTGAATTGCAAGTATGTATGCTTAAATTCTATTTGCTCAAGTCAAGTCACTTAATCCAAATTTCCCTACCCTTACCAAAGAGCCTACATTACAACCAAATAAAAAGTCCTTTTTGATTCTTAGATTGTGCACACAAAAGTGGTAGAGACGTTAGACGATTTTCAAGCCTATGGTAGTTCTACTTTCACTGAATTGAATTTGAGCGTAAACACTATCCATACACTTCTGAGAGTCGAGTGATACACTACATTCTTGTGAGTCGTGATGTCAAGTACCCGAAAGAGTAATAATAGTGCCGAGTTTATGAATAATTGATCTCTTGATAATAAAATTGCATAGTTTTCTTGAGTATAGATACGAGTGCTATTTAATGTTTATAGTGTTCTTAGGTGTTTGTTTGTTTTTACCCCTTGTATTGTTTTTTTTTAAAAATTGCTCAAGAACGAGCAATGCTTTAAGTTTGGGGAATTTCAATGAGTGTAAAATATATGTGCATTTGAGGGCTTAAAATGATATATATATATATATATATATATATTTGATGCATTTGCACGCATATTCAATATGTTTTGCAATCCCTTGTTGGGCGTGATACTGCGTACTCTTGTGAATTTTGCAGAAAATGGAGCTAAAATGGATAAAAAAAGAGATATCACATTATAAATTATAGGTCAAGAGCTAATGTACGAGCAAAAATATGAAGAAGAGAAGCATGGAAGGTTAAACAAAAGGATTTTTTCTTCAAAAACGTCAAAACGCGCTAACAGTTTCCAGCACTGGTAGGGTTTAGTAATTTGGCCATACCTCTCTCTACAAAATTGATATTGAGGTGATTCAAGTGACCATGGAACACTAAGAGAAATATCCACAACTATTATGAAGACCCCAAGATCAAATTCCGATCGCACGACCCGGTCGCGTGGGATGACATGGTCGTGTGACGTAACTGGGGCTGAATTGGTCTCCTTTTCCTACTCAAACTCTGCAAGTGATCTCTCCAAGCATCTATAAAAGGGACCCAAGGGTATACACGAAAATTAATCATCCAACATCACTCTCTACATAGAAAACACATCAAATAACACAGGAGCGAAGGAATCAAAGAGCTTCTGAGAGCAAAAGGCTAAGTCGCGAAGAACACCACAAGGCTTTCGCATCTAGGGAGCACAAGAGCTTCGAGGGCTTGGAGGAGAATCCATCCCGACAAGAAGGGATTTTCTTTCTATGGTCTAAGACTCTTGTCTGCGGCTTATATGATGTATAAATATTGATTCACATTTGTCTATGAGTTTGTAATCAATGTTTGGCATATTTTTCGGATCTTAGGGGCGTAATCAAAACTGTGGATTTATATTAAATATGATTATTTGTTTTCTTAATTAATTCATGCGTTCTATTTTATGAACTCGAGTGCTTATTTATAATTGCTTTTTATTTGGCCAATAATTTGCATGTCATACTTCTAGTCCATAATCCGACCAAGTGAGTTCTAGAAGACGAAAATCGAATTCAGACATGAAACATGCGTGACAAGCATGTTTGTGGGGAGTCATTTAATTCACAAATCTTTTGGGAGTTAATAAGAATTGTAACGATCCGAGAGGACTACAATTATTATTAATCAACTGTTTACGCACCACCTAACCAGGGGAGTAAATGAATTTAGGAATTTGAACCCATAGAATTGCATGAATTGGTTTTTAATAAATCACATTATCTCATTCTATAAGATGCTCATAGTAAAATCATACGGAAGCTGGGCATTTTTGAAAACCTTGATTAAACTCATACAAAAGCAATTAAATGTGCTAAAGCGATAAACGTGCTAAAAAAATCAAAAAAATCAAAAATAAACCAAAAAATTCGAATATTTTTATGCAAATGTTTATGCTCTACATGCAATGCAAAATGCAAGAAAGTACTAAATTTCGCATTCTTGACAACCCCCCCAACTTAAAATATGCTTCGTCCCGAACATATGAGGAAATTATCAAAAGAAAGAGGAATATGTAATAAGTACTTACATGGGTCATTGTGGTGGTGGAGGTGGAGGTGGAGGGTAGTGGCCTTGTGCGATATGCCACTGGTCCATACGAGACATCATCTCGTACATATGATGTTGTTGCTGGGTGATGGCATCGAATCGCTGTGAGTACTCATGGTGGTACTCATTAGCCGTAGCCATCAACTGATATGTGTCATCTATCAATCTACCCACGTCAGCTTCCACCCTTTCGAGCCTATCACTCATAGTCAGTGTTCGGTTACCCCCTTGTCTAGAGGATTCCGGCTCATCAAGCTCTTCTTGAGCAGCATCCCCATGTTCCTCTCTAAGCAACCAATTACCCCTATTTCTAATGGATGTTGCTTCGGGGTTAGGAAGCCTAACCTTTGTTCTATCTGCTTGATTGAGCCAGTAATCACGCCCATCAAATTATATCATTTGCATAGAAGTTAGAACATTCAGATTAATCAATTTAGGCCCAACGCGCGTCCTCATACCCCTCCAAGTTAATATTGAAATATTCAGCAATAGGGGTAATCATCCCCCCAATGCAAATTCCACCCCTCTCAGATTTTCTTATCCTATCAAATTGTCGGGCTATCATAGCTCCAGCATTTGGCACAATTTCAGTCTCCGATGCCATACACTATATGATGAATAATTCGTCTACCCTCAATGCCCTTCTACTTTCTTCCCTCGCAAAAATTGTTTCAGCTAAAACTCATTGAACATAACATAATACTGGATTTCGAATACTAGACGCCTTTGAGGTACCTGGTGTGTAGATTCGGTTCCCAGTTATCTTTCTCCAAAATCTATTCTTATTAAAGTCCTCGTGCTCCTCAACCCCATAAGCTGGAGTTTTGTAAATTTTATTTAAATCATCAATACTTAGTTCCCTCGGCTCATTCCCTAGTCGAAACCTAATTCCCACCAAGTTTCTTTTTTGAACCACCAATTCAAAGCTACTCAGAAATTCAAGTGTGATAACCGAATAAGTGGAAAAATGCCCATTTAAAAATTCATGCCAACCAATTCTACCACACATAGCTCTAAAATCCTCGAATAAACCTAAATTAATAAGAGTAGGTTCATCGGGATACCTTGTATTAAACCATGGACGAAAGTAGAGTATCACCCATCTAGCCCGATGTGTTTCATTTGGCAAGATTACATTTGAGGCTTTGGGATCCTCGGGGTCAAATATTGGTTGAGGTTCGAGTTCGGTCTCCGGAGTCGGCTCCCTTCTTCTTCTTGTGTTTCTCCTTGTTCCTCTCTCATCTCTAGAGGCCATGAATTTCAAGATTTTGAAGTGAAAAATCTGAAATTTTGGAGGTTTGAGGTGCCCCTAAATTTGGTGTAGAACTTGGAGAAGTTGGAAATTTAGAGTTTTTTGGTTGTGTGTTTCTTGAGAGGATGAAGGATTTGTGTTTTTGGGTTGAGATTTATGGTGAATTTGGAGAGATTTGGAGAGGAGTTTGAGAGTTTTGGGAGAGAATTTTCGTATGTTAGGGTTTGTGTAGGAGAAAGTGGGAGAAAAAGTGAGATTTTGGGGTAAAAATAGGGGTTTGGTGTTCTGCCCATTTCTGCTTGCTGGGCCACACGGCCATGTGGTGCTTCATGGGCTGGCCATGTGGCCCTAGGTGTTGCTGCCCGCACGCCCTTCGTCGGCCCCCATCCACACGGTTGTGTGGTGCCACATGGCCTGGTTGTGTGGTGCCACATGGCCTGGCCGTGTGCCGTGTGTCTCACACGCCCGTGTGGGATTTTTTCGTACTTTTTTTTAACCAAGAGTTTGTCGTGACGCCTCCTACACAACAACTCAAGAAAACTAAACAAAACTAAAAATTAAGTTAATCAAAATAAAATTAAAATTAAAATTTGAAGGCGATAAAATAAAACAAAAAAATAAACGGAAATAGGAAATAACTTGGGTTGCCTCCCATAAAGCGCTAACTTTTACATCTTCAGCCAGACTTTAGATTTCTAACATCACTTGTCATTGAACCATGCGGTTGAAATCCTTGAGCCCTTATATTCTCAGTATCATCCATCGACGAATATCGTTGCACTATTTTCTCATATTAAGTTCGATCGCTGGGAATTTGCCCTTTTGATGTTGACCTCCCACTGCAGCTTGTGATTTGGGCTACTTGTATCTCCAAAGATTCCCGTCTCGCATTCAACAAAAACGATGTTAGAAACGAAGAAGAAAAAAATAAAATAAAAAATCGAAAAAAAAAAAATTATTTCAACAAAAAAAAATGCTTCAATTAAGATTGAACTACTTACTACTATATCTAAGTAGAATCTTTTAATCCCCAAAGAACGGCGCCAAAACTTGTTCGCCAAAAATATTTGGATCATACAACCGCAAGTGTACAAAGTAGTTTATAGAATAATGGCAAGCAAGGTCATATTCCTCGAGGATTGATATGTGAAACACTTAGGCTATAATAACATCGCATTCCAATTTTATTGAAGCGACCGAATATCAAGTTATAATAAAAATCGAAAATAAAAGCAAAAATAAATAAATTTGTGAACCCCACAAGTATTTTCAACACCTACAGGATCAACCTTGGCCACATAATCTCAACATTTTTCTTCAATATTAAATCCAATTAAAGTTTCAATAACCAATTCATGTGTTTCTATGAGTTCAATTCCTAAAACAGTTTATTCCCCCTCTCGGGTGGCGCATAAATAGTAGATTAATAATAATTGAGGTCTCCCGATCCATCACAACTATTATTAACTCCCAAAAGATCTTCGAATTAAAATACTCCCCACAAATAGAAGTAGTCTCCCGATACATTACCATGTTTATGTCTGAATTCAATTTTCGTCTCATTAGAACTCACCTCCCGGAATATGGACTAACAAATATGACATGCAAATTATTGGCCAAATAATCTACAATTATAAATAAGCACTCAAATTTATAAAATAGAACACATAAATCAATTATTAAAGCAATTAATCAATATTATACATGAATCCATTGCTTTGAATTATGCCCCTAAGATCCAAAAGATTAGTCAAACATTGATTACAAATTCATGTACAAATTCGCAATCAACATTATGACATCATTTAAGCACATACAAGAGATCTAGCCATAGAAAGAAAACCCCTTATTGTCGTGGATGAATTCCCTCCCAAGCCTTCAAGCTCTTGTGCTCCCGTAGATGCGAAAGGCCTTGTGGTGTTCTCCGCGACCTAGCCTTCTTCTCAGAAGATCTTTGATTCTTGTGTTCCTGTGTAATTTGATGTGTTTTCTCTATATGAAGTGATGTATTTTCGTGCAAGCTTTTGGTCCCTTTTATAGATGCATGGAGAGATCACTGGTAGAGTTAGAACGGGAAAGAACGCGTTTGGCAGAGTCCCACATGGCCTGGCCGTGTGGTTTGTTGCACAGCCCTTTCCCACACGGTTGTGTGGGTTTACACGGCCTGGCCGTGCGGCCTTGGTTCCATCCCCTGTTTTTCCCCATTTCACACGGTTGTGTCATTCCACACCGGCATTTTCACACGGCCATGTGACACCACACGGTCTGGCCGTGAAGTGTTTTTGTCCATTTTCTTCGTCGTTTTGATCTTCTCTTCGCATTCTTCAATCCTATATGGGCATTCCAACTGATATTTCTTCGTTTTGAGCTCCGTTTCCTATAAAAATTACAAGAATACGCAGTATCATGCCCTTCTAAGGAAACCAAGTAAAAACATATCAAATATGCGTGCAAATGCATCAAAAATATATTATTTTAAGCCCCAAAATGCACGTATATTTTACACACATCAACATCAATGTGCTTGGTTCTTAAATGCTATACTGGATTTTAAGTAATCTCAATGGAACTTATGTTATCACACATAATCGAAATCTCCTTTTCTTTTATATCATAGTCTCTCAGATGTTGCCTCATCCATAAGACTTGGGCACAACAGCTGCCTGCAGCTATGTACTCTACTTCAGCTGTGGATGTAGCTAATGAATTTTGTTTCTTGCTGAACCAAGAAACCAATCTATTTCTAAGCATTTGACAGGTACCTGATGTACTTTTCATGTCCACTATACATTCAACATAGTCTGAGTAGCCAACTATCTTTAATCCTCCATCATTTGATACCATAAGCCAACTTCTTGGCATCCCTTCAAATACCTTAGATTCTATCAGCTACAATCCATGTGACTTTCCTTTGGTGCGATTCAACCGCACATACACCTACAGAAAAGGTGATGTTTGGCCTACTTGCTGTTAAATAGAGCAATGATCCAATAAGGGCTTTATATCTGGTTTGATCAACAGCTTTGTCATCTGCATCCATGTCCATTCTGACTGATGTATTCTTGAGAATCTTCACAGATGACTTCTCTTCTATACCAAATTTCTTCAGTAAATCTCTGGTATACTTGGTTTGACTTATGAAGGTTTCATCATTTATTTGCTTGACTTGAAGGCCTAGGAAGAAAGTCAGCTCTCCCATCACACTCACTTCAAATTTCCCTTGCATTAGATTTGAAAATTTGTCACAAAGCTCTTTATTTGTGGATCCAAAGATGATGTCATCCACATAAATTTGAACAAGCAATATTCTTTCCCCATCTTGAATTTTGAAGAGTGTTCTATCAACCTTGCCTTTGGTGAATCCATTGTCAATAAGAAATTGGGACAATGTATCATACCAGGCTCTTGGTGCTTATTTTAACCCATACAATGCCTTCTTGAGCTTGTAGACTTTATCTCCAATAGTTTTCTGCTCAAAACCTGGAGGTCGCTCCACATAGACTTCTTCTTCCAAAAGTCCATTCAAAAATGCACTTTTCACATCCATTTGATAAACAGTGAAGTTCTTGTGTGAAGCATAAGCAAGAAACATCCTAATTGCTTCCAATCTTGCAACATGTGCAAAGGTTTCATCAAAATCTATTCCTTCTTCTTGGCAATACCCTTTGGCTATCAATCTTGCTTTGTTTCTCACTACAGATCCTTCTTCATTCATCTTGTTTCTAAATACCTACTTAGTACCAATAACATTTTGGTGAGTAGGCCTTTGAACTAATTCTCAAACTTTGTTTCTTTCAAACTGATTCAGCTCTTCCTGCATAACTAGAATCCAATATGTGTCATTCAATGCTTGTGACACATCTTTAGGCTCTATTTGGGAAATGAAACAAGTGAACATAGTTTCATGTTGAGTCCTGGATCTGGTTCTTACTCTTTTCTAATATCCGCAATGATAAGCTCTTGTGGACGCTCTCTCGGCCATCTCACATCCGGTTGGAGTAAGTCCGCTGGATTCAATAATCTTGCAAAATAAGTTGTGTTGAACAATTTTCCTCATCATCATTCAGCTGCAGACTTTTTAGTTGTCTTTGAGATTCAGCTATCTCATCTTCATCAGGGTTGAGTCTTCTTATATCTGCCTCAACATATGGACTCTTCTGAACAGTTGGTTGATTCATCTTCTCAACTAACTCATCTATGTCTTCTCCATTGACATTAGGTTCATCAAAAACCACATGGATAGACTCTTATGTTACCATAGTCCTCTTGTTCAGCACTCTAAAGGCTTTACTCTCAGCTGAGTATCCCAAAAAGATACCTTCATCAGCTTTAGCATCAAAAGCTTTCAAGTTGTCCTTGCCATTATTTTGAATGAAGCACTTACATCCAAATATATGAAAATATCCAACATTTGGCTTCCTCGCTGTCCAAATTTCATAAGGGGTTTAGGACAACTGCTTGTTAATCATCCACCTGTTTTAAGTGTAGCAAGCAGTATTTATGGCTTCAGCCCAAAATCTCCTAGGCAATCCAGCTTCAGCTAACATGGTCCTCGCAGCTTCCTTGAGAGTTCTGTTTCTTCTTTCAGCCACTCCATTCTGCTGTGGAGTTCTTGCAGCTGATAACTCATGAGCAATACCATTTTCTATACAATATTGAGTGTAGGTCCCAAGGGGTGTGAGTAAGGTTTAGAAGGGGGGGTTAAAATAAACCTTAACAAATTTTCGATTTAGTCCTTTTAAAGAAATTATAGAGTTAACACAAACAACTAAGTCCTTGAGGGACAGCTAAGTTGGTTATTCAGCAGAGTTAGCCACTCAAATGACTTCGATAGAGTCATTGATAGAATAACTTAGTTGTTTAACCTGAAACTTAACTTGACTTTGTTGGTTTTATCAGCGGAAGACTTAACATCCTTTGATTTGTTTTAAAACTTGTTTTAACACTTGATTTTAGCACTTGGTTATTAATAAGTTTGGATAGCAAATAAGTTTATCAGCAGATATAAAATAGATATGCAGAAATGTAAATGTGCTAAAAAATAAATGACACAGTTAATTTTTATAGAGGTTCGAAGATATATTCTTCTAATTCTCTCTTCTCCAAATCCTGGAGGAATCCACTAAGTAATGATCAGTTCACAAAGTGGTTCTCAGTCTAGAGATAAGTCTTGATCACACAGCTGACTTGTTCCTTCGACTCAGTCTAGAGATGCCTTGGTCACACAGCTGGCTTCTCTTCCGACTCAGCTTCTTCACAGGGTAGTTGCATTGCTACTTCAGCTCACTTTCTCAAGCTTCTTGGATTTGATCATGAAGCCCTCCAATAACTTGATACTGGTTCGACCTTGAACCTTCCTACAATCCTCCTTGGAAAGTAGACCCCTTTTGATTCTTCAAAAATTTCCTCTTCAACAGTTTGAAGTTGTCTTTCCTTCACAGCTTTGTGTTGGATTGATTTCCTTCGAGTTTTAGGCTTGAGGATTTGCTTTAATATCTCTGAGAATATTTGCAGGTTACAGTTTGAATATTGCTTGCTTGTTCGTAGTTTAGGTAACCTTTTCTCAATGAGTTTCCTCAGCCTTTTATTGTGAACTTTCAAAAATCTGCCCGTTGAAGAGATATGCTAATTTTCAAAAGACATTAGTGTTTGTTGGCTTGTCTTTTCTTGGTCTTCAATCTTGAGATGTAGACCTTTCCTTGTATTAAATGAATGTTCAGCTTTTCAGGTTCTGACACAAGGTGTAGTGCTTCCCATTGGTTTATTCCTTTTTCACGCTTCTGGGACGAGCACTTTAAGACCTGTCAGCATGGAAGTATTACTTATTTAAGTAATGTTCTTGACTTCTGTGCAACGGATTCATTTCAGTTGACTTCTCTTGTCACCGCTATTTCCCTAGGTGACTTGAGTCTGCTCCAATCATTTGAAGACTCAACTGTCACTTTCAACTTGTGACTTGGCTTCTTGAGATGACGTTGACTGACACTTCACACAGCTGTTCCTCAGCTAATACAACTTCAGTCAAGTTCTTGATCTTCTTTCTTGGCCGTACTCAGCTGTTCCACAGCGGAGTTTTCACTTCAGTCTTCAGTTGACTTCTTGTATTTCCTGGCATAGCTGACTTGACTCATTTTTCCAGCCCTATCTATTACAATGAAAATTACAAGGAAAATGGGGTGCCAACTTTCTAGTTTAAGTTTTACATGGCATTCATCAAAATCTACAAAATAAATTTCCCAACAATTTCCCTCTTTTTGATGATGCCAAAACTTAAAAACATTAAACAACATGTAAACATCAAAGATACATATAGACAATGCAGTAACAAAGAATGTATGCGTAGAATCAATCATTTTATTGATCATAGCATTCTTGTCCTTTGCACAGTTGTTTACAAAGTGTATCAGAGCATACTTATATCTAAGCAAATTACAAACATCTATGCTAAGATACAAATATAAAGTGAGAAATTACAAAACACTTTATTGAATATACAGATGACTTACACAACAATGTATTTACAAGAGTAAAATACATGAAGGGTTCACAACAACACTTCATCGCCTTCGCTGCCTCCTTCTTTTCTCTTCAGCTATGTCATCATCAGCTCTCTTTCTTTTTCTTTCATCTTCAGCTGCTTTCTTCTTTTCATAAGCTCTCTTCGCAGCGACATCCCTGCGTTTCCTTTCTTCCCATTGTTCTGATTGTCTTCTGTTTTCCTCTTCTTGTCTTTTCACATATTCAGCATTCTTCCTAGCCACTTCCAGATTCGCTACTTCATCATAGCCAGCCCAGTAGATCCTTCCCTTCTTACCGGGATCTACATATTCGATATTTTTGGGTAGTGGTCTAGGTCAAAAACCTCTTCCTCCTCCACTTCTTCCTCTTCATCTGGGTGTATACTGTACAGGAGTCTTCTGTTTACTAGCTGAATGGCTGCTGGTAGTCTGATGCCTATCAGCTTCTTTGCACAACTTAAGACCATTCTCCCAAAGATGATCCTGGCTTGGGCTACAGACATCATCTAGAAATAGCCTTCGGATTCGAGCGTCTTAAATTCTTCAACTGATCTTGGCTCGGATCCGTCATCTCGAATAGCATCTTGATCCTTCCCTGCCAGAATGTCGCCGTAATGTTTCAACACTTCTTCAATGTGGGCATCCTGTTGGGAAATTATTTTGTAGATTTTGATGAATGCCATGTAAAACTTAGATTAGAATGTTGACATCCCATTTTCCTTGTAATTCTCATTATAATAGATAGGGTTGAATGAGTTGAGTCAAGTTAGCTATGCTTGGAAATACAAGAAGTCAACTGAAGAAGTGAAGTGAAGACTCCACTAAGGAACAGCTGAGTATGGCCAAGACAGAGGACCAAGAACTCGACTGAAGACGTAACAGCTATGTGAAGAGTCAGTTAAGTCAACTCTAGAAGCCATGTCACAAGTTGAAGTGACAGATGAGTCTTTCAATGATTGGAGTAGACTCAACTCACCTTGGGAAAAAGGGAGCTGCAAAAGGAGTTAACTGAAAAGATTTCGTTTCACAGAAGTCAAGAACATTACTTAAATAAGTAATGCACCCATGCTGCCAGGTCTTAAAGTGCTCAGTCACATAAGCGTGCAAAAGGAATTAACCAATTGGAAGCATTGCATCTCGTGTCAGAACCTGAAAAGTTGGACATTAATTTAATACGAGAAAAGGTCTACATCTCAAGATTGAAGACCAAGAAAAGACAAGCCAACGAACACAAGTGTCTTTTGGAAACCAGCCTATCTCTTCCACGGGCAGATTTTTAAAAGGTCACTATAAAAGGCTGAGGAATTTCATTGAGAAAAGGTTACCTGAACCACGAACGAGCAAGCATTATTTAAACTCTAACCTGCAAAATATTCTCAAGATATTCAAGCAAAATCCTCAAGCCTAAAACTCGAAGGAAATCGATCCAACACAAAGTTGTGAAGGAAAGACAACTTCAAACTTTTGAAGAATCAAAAGGGGTCTACTTTCCAAGGAGGATTGTAGGAAGGTTCAAGGTTGAACCAATCTCAAGTCATTGGAGGGCTTCGTGATCAAATCCAAGAAACTTGAGAAAGTGAGTCAAGTAACAAGACAAAATTGCCTGAAGAAGATGAGCCTGACGAGAAGCCGCCAGTGTGACCAAGGCATCTCCCGATCGAGTCCAAGGAGCAAGTCACCGTGTGTGATCAAGACTTGTCTCTGACCGATAACCACATTGTGAATTGATCATTACTTAGTGGATTCCTCTAGGAGTTGGAGAAGAGAGGATTAGAAGAATTACCCCATCTTTGAACCTCTATAAAAATTATTTGTGTCATTTACATTTCAGCATATTTACATTTCTGCACATTTATTTTATATCTGCTGATAATTTGCTATCCAACCGATAAATAACTAAGTGCTAAAATCAAGTGTTAAAACAAAGTTAAATCAAATTCAAGGGTGTTAAGTCTTCCACAAAAAACTCATCACACCCAAGTTAAGGTTTAGACTAAACAAATTGAGTTATTCTATCAACAACTCTATCGAGTCCGTGAGTGGCTAACTCACGATTAACTAACTTAGCAGTCCCTCAAGGACATAGCCGTAATTAACTCAGAATATTTTAAAATGACTAAAATCGAAAAGTTGGTAAGGTTTATTCAACCCCCTCTTCTAAACCTTACTCACACCCCTTGGGACCTACAAGTGGTATCAGAGCAGTTGGTTCATTGAGCCTTCCGCACTGGTTACTGAACTAGATCTCTATCTTTTCTAAAAGATTTTTTAACACTTGTATTTTAAAAATCTTTCATTCTTAGCAAAAGTTATTATCATAGAAGCAAATCTGACACGCATTCCTATGTTCACTATTGAGGAATTTGATGACTGGAATATTTGTATGCAGGCTCATCTATCTGCTTTACATGATGAAATGTGGATAGTGATAGAGGATGACGGGCCACCGCAAATATTGAAAGTGAACACACCGCAAGGAGAGGAAGCAAAATGAGATGAAGGAGAAGAAGTTTCATTGAGAGGCAAGACCAGCCATGGTTGAGAAACCAAGGACTAAGTGGACAAACGAGACAGAAAAAGATACAAACTGGACAATGTGGCCAAGGACATACTTTACAAAACCTTGGACAAAGCAATGTTCAACAAAGTCATATCGTGCCAAACTGCAAAACAAATCTGGGATAAATTAACTTTAATTTGTGAAGGATCTGAGCAAATTAAAGAAAATAAATTGTCTGTTGTTGTACAGAAATTTGAAAAATTTAAATGCTTGCAGGTGAAACCTTGGATCAGCTGGATGCTAGATTCACTGAAATCACAAATGAGCTATCAGCACTTGGGAAAGAATATACACAAAAGGAAATGTGTATGAAGATTTTGAGAAGCCTCCCAGCTGAATGGGAAATGAAGGTCATGGCTCTAAGATATTCGATGGACCTATCAAAAACATCCAATCATGAGCTATTCTCAGACCTCAAAGCCTATGAATTTGAGCTAAGAAGAAAAGATCAAGAGGAGGCAGTTGTACCTAAAACAGTTGCACTTATAGTCAAGGATGGAAAGAGAGCTGAAGTCAAGGAAGTTATAGACCAGGAGGAAATAGCCCTAATGGTTAAAAGATTCAATAAGTTCTTTAATAAGAACTACAAGAAAAACAAGGGTGAAACCTCCAAGAGACATTCAGCTCCTTCCAAGTCAATAGAAGACAGGTCACCAAAGAGAGTTGAGCATCAAAAGGTTGAATATCAGAGAGCTGATAATCCAAGGACTGAAAGAAAGGACCAAAGAGCTGAGAACCTATGTTGGAACTGCAGACAACCAGGACATTTTTCTATTGGCTGTCTATATCCAGTAGTTAATAAATACAGGAATGAAGAAGAAAGAAGAGTCTTCAGAGAAAGAAGACAGGAAAAGGAAAAGGCTATGTTAGGCTCCGAGACAAGTTTGAGACAACCAAGTCAAAGGAAACAGCTGATTCAGAGAGTAGTGAAGCTGACTACTCAAGTGATTCTGAAGAAGAAGCCTTGATTTGTCTAATGGCTAAAGAACAAGATCAACCAGATCAGGAAGATGAGGTACACTCTAACTCATCTCATTCAGATTCTAGTGATAGTGATTGTGATACACACACTTCATCACCCACTGATCTTTATGATTCATTAGGCAAAATGATGAAAGACTTTGAGCACATTAAATCCTCACACACACTATTAAATGAGGAAAACAACCAACTCAAAAGCCAAAACTCACAACTGACTAAGGAGCTGAGTACTCTGACTCACATAGCTGATGAGAACAAAGAGCTGAAAGCTGAGAATGCTAAACTAATAGCAGAGATAACTGCTATATAAAAGAGGGAAAATGATCTCAAAAATGTGATTGCCTCATTTACAAAGGCATCTAAATCATTGGATGACCTTATTATGAGCCAAAAAGAGTGTGGAGATATGACAGCATAGATTCAATTCCTTTTGCACAAATCAAACTCCCGTGAGTGGTTTTGGAAAAAGGATCTTCAAGTAATGAAGCATCTCAAAAATCCAAAACACCAAATGTTGCACCCACATTCATTCCAAAGCACAACCACAAACAAACTGGCCTTGGATATAAAGGGAAAGGAAAACAAATTATTGAGTATCTTTGAGAGGACAATGAGAAGAAATCCAGCAGTTCCTCAAAGAAACTCCAAATAGAAAGTACTGTGAAGAATAAACAGAGCTACCAAAACCCTAGAAATTTTATCAAAAAACACTGATGGGAATGGTAGAAATTATCCAAGCCAAGCCGATTGGAATAATGTGAAGTATCAAAGAAAGACCTATGGAATACAAGCCTAAATGGCAAAGGCCTAGATCTCAAGAAATGTCATTCCAAATGAAAAAGAGCTATCATCAAGACACATATGCACCCAGCACTACACTCAAAAATATCACAACTACCCAAAGAAGGCAATTGCTAAAACACACACACACACGCATACAGACAAAAGAGATACAGTTGTATGTACCTAAATCCCCAAGCAATTTGCCAAAGTGAATTATGATTATGGCACGATAGATGGCAACCTCTTAGAGTCAAATCATTTGACTATAGGTTGGTTGGATCATCTTACAAAGACTAACCCCCAGACCCAGGCAAGTATGGGTACCTAAAAAGTAATTTCCTGATTACGTTCAAGGAACAGCTGAGTGCCAAGGAACCTGGTACATGGATAGTGGTTGTTCCAGACATATGATAGGAAACAAGAAAAATCTGTCAAGATTCAAGGAGATTAGAGGTGCAAAAGTCATATTTGGAGGAAATGAGGCTCCAGGGGAAATAAAGGGCATTGGATCCATCAAGAAGAATGGATTAGAGATCACAGATGTTGCTTATGTTGAGGGACTCAACTTTAACCTGCTCAGCATAAGTCAACTTTGTGATAAAAGGCTACAATATTGGATTTAATATGGGAGTGTGCCAAATCAAAGATGCTGAATCAAATGAAATAGTGCTGCAAGGATCAAGGAAGAAGAATATGTATGTGGTAGATTAGTCTACTGCTACACCAAGCACTTGTCTGCTAGAAAAGAGCACAGCCAAATCAAGTTGGTTGTGGCACAAGAAGCTGAGCCATCTGAACTTCAAGACAATCAACAAGCTTGCAAGGAGTCATCTTGTGGAAGGATTTCCAGACTCAGTGTACAAGAAGGAAAGTGTATGTGATGCATGCCAGATGGGAAAGCAGATCAAATCTTCATTCAAGGAGAAACCTAGTCCTTCTTCAACAAGGATATTACATTTGTTGCACATGGATTTATTTGGTCCTATTGAACCAACCAGCATAAGTGGAAATAAATACACTTTAGTGGCGGTGGATGATTATTCAAGATATACATGGACAATTCTTATGTGCAAAAAGAAGGAAACCTTGCAGAAACTACCTCAGCTGATGAAAAAAGTACAAAATGAAAAGAGCCAAACCATTATAAAGATAAGGTCTGATAGAGGAACTGAGTTTGTCAATGGGATAATAACTCAGTACTGTGTTGAAAATGGTATTGCTCATGAGTTATCTGCAGCAAGAACTCCACAGCAGAATGGAGTAGCTGAAAGAAGGAATAGAACTCTTAAGGAAGCTGCAAGGACCATGTTAGCTGAAGCTGGACTGCCTAAGAGATTTTGGGGTGAAATCATCAACACTGCATGCTATACTCAAAATAGATGCATGATTAATAGACAGTTGACAAAGACTCCCTATGAAATCTGGACAGGGAGAAAACCAAATGTTGGGTACTTCAAAATATTTGGATGTAAATGCTTCATCCACAACAATGGCAAGGATAACTTGAAGGCTTTCGATGCCAAAGCTGATGAAGGTATCTTTTTGGGATACTCAACTGAGAGCAAAGCCTATAGAGTGATGAACAAGAGGACTATGGTCACAGAATAGTCTATTCATGTGGTTTTTGATGAACCTAATGTGAGTGGAGAAGATATTGAAGAGTTAGCTGATAAATTGAATTAGCCAACTATGCAGAAGAGTCCTTATATTGAAGCTGAAACAAGAGAAATCAATCCAGATGAAGAGGAGATAGTCAAATCTCAAAGACAAAAAAGTCTGCAAATGAATGATGATGAAAGAGTCTGCTCAAAACAACACATTCTTGCGAGACAAATTTGAACCCAGCTAATTTGCTTCAACCTGATGTGAGATGGCTGAAAGACCATCCACCAGAGCTAGTCATTGGAGATGTGAGAGATGGTGTAAGAACCAGATACAGAGCTCAGCAAGAAGCAATGTTCACTTGCTTTATTTCCCAGACAGAACCAAAAGATGTGTCTCAAGCCTTAGATGACACACATTGGATTCAGGCCATGCAAGAAAAGCTGAATCAATTTGAAAGAAAAAAGGTATGGGAATTGGTGCAAAGGCCAACACATCAAAATGTTATTGGTAAAAAATGGGTTTTCAGAAACAAAATGAATGAGGAAGGTTCTATGGTGAGAAACAAAGCAAGATTGGTAGCCAAAGGGTATTGCCAAGAAGAGGGAATAGATTTTGATGAAACATTTGCTCCTGTTGCAAGATAAGAAGCAATAAGGATGTTTCTTCCGTATGCTGCACACAAGAACTTTATTGTATATCAAATGGATGTGAAGAGTGCATTTTTAAATGGACTGTTAGAAAGAAGAAGTATATGTTGAGCAACCTCCAGGTTTTGAGCAGAAGACTCTTGGAGATAAGATGTACAAGCTCAAGAAAGCTCTATATGGACTGAAGCAGGCACCAAGAGCATGGTATGATACATTGTCTCAATTTCTAACTGACAATGGATTCACCAAAGGGAAAGTGGACAGAACACTCTTTAGAATTCAATATGGGGAGAGTATACTGCTTGTTCAGATATATGTGGATGATATCATCTTTGGATCCACAAACAAAGAGTTGTGTGATAAGTTCTCAAATCTCATGCAAGGCAAATTTGAAATGAGCATGATGGGAGAGCTGACTTTCTTCCTAGGACTACAAGTTAAGCAGCTGAAGGGTGGAACCTTCATAAGTCAAACAAAATACACCAGAGATTTAATGAAGAAATTTGGTATGGAAGAAAAGTCTTCTGTGAAAATACTAATGAATACATCAGTCAAGATGGACATGGATGCAGATGGCAAACCTGTAGATCAAACAAGATACAGAGCACTTATTGGATCATTGCTCTACTTAACAGCAAGCAGGCCAGACATCACCTTTGTAGTAGGTGTATGTGCAAGATTTCAATCTGCACCAAAAGAGAGCCACATGACTGCAGCTAAGAGAATCCTAAGATATTTGAAGGGATGCCAAGAAGTTGGCTTATGGTATCCAAAGGAAGGTGGATTCAAGCTTATTGGTTATTCAGACTCTGACTATGCTGGATGTAGAGTTGACAGAAAGAGTACTTCGGGTACATGTCAAATGCTTGGAAACATATTAGTTTCATGGTTTAGCAAGAAGCAAAACTCAATAGCTACATCCACAGCTGAAGCAGAGTACATAGTTGCGGGCAGCTGTTGTGCCCAAGTCTTATGGATGAGACAGCAGCTGAGAGATTATAAAATTGAAGAAAAAGAGATTCCAATTATGTGTGATAACACAAGTGCTATTGCAATCACTCAGAATCCTGTGTTGCATTCAAGAACAAAGCACATTGATGTCAGATATCATTTTATAAGATATCATGTTGAAAAGAAAGACATCATTTTGGAATATATCTCAACTGATAAACAATTAGCTGACATATTCACTAAGCCTCTATGTGAATCAAGGTTTGAAGAGCTTAAGCATGAGCTAGGGTTAATTGAGTTGAGTTGATACTCAGAAGACTCAATCAGAAGAGATGGAAGATGAAAAAGTGAGAATTGAATAAGATTTTCACATCAGCCAAGTGAAATGACCATATCGAAAAGTCAACAGTATCGAGTTAGGCGGACAAATGAGTCGCTTAATGAGAAGAGAGAAGAAGAGTTAAGTCATTTGTGAAATAAGTTGAGTCATTTATGAGCTAAGTGACAAAAACGCAAATGCTTTTAATGAGCGGGAATGTTTTTAAGGATGACGTCGGCGTAATAATGACGGCATACAAAAAAAGTCGCACAAGAAGCATATGATTGGATATAAATGTTGTCGTATTAAATGCAAAGAATTAAATGCGGTTTGACGTGCTAAATCTAAGCCGTTGATCTCGATTAAATTTCAAAAATCAAAAACACGTCCTTTCATAACCCTTATATACTCATTCTTCAGTTTTCTCTCTCTCACACTCAAAACAGTTCATCTTCAAATCAAAAGAAAAGCAAGTTCATTTCTCTCGCAAACCCTACCAGTTCTCAAGCAAGTGTACCAAGTTTTAATCGGTAAAACTCTCTGCAAATGGCACCAAAGCTCGATTTTATTAAGTTATCAAAGAAAATCCACTCTGGATCGACGGTGGATTTCGAAGGGATGATAAAGCAGGGTTCAGATGAAACCCTAGTGAAGAAGATAGCTGATATGCTAGAAAAGTCCGGTCTAAGGCCTTTTCTTACCATGGAATACTCGGACCTACACTGAAGAGGTGGCGCAGTTCTATGCAAATGCGAGGTGCAGGACGAAGGAATCAAGTCCTCCATCCACTGCAAGGACATCATAATCATCATGCGGCGACCTTGCGAGCACTCGCTTGCCTTTGTCTCGAGGGCATGACAGAAATATATGAAGCTGATGTTAACTTGGCTGTTGCATGGAAAGAAGTAGCCAAACCGGAGTGTTCTGCGAAAGTAGTCTACACAGCTGAGAAGAAGTTGTTGAAGGACGACTATCACAAGTTGATGGATGTCGTCGCCAAGTGTGTAGACATGAAGTTTGGTAGCTTCAATCAGCTGTCAAAGACAAAGCTGATCGTCATGGCTGCGATCATGCAGGAAAAGAAAGTCAACTGGGGTGAGTTCGTGTACAGCAGACTCTGCCAGAACGTTGGGAACAAGACATACAAGGAGTACGGATCCTTTGGAGGATCACTTGGCTATGGCCTGGTTATTGGCCATTTGATGGAAGTGAAGGGCATTCCCCTTCAACATGGAAAGCCCTTCCATGTAAACAAGAAGATGTTCATGGCTAATCTTTCAGGAGCCCAGAAGAGAGCCCATGCGAAGAGGGCGGATACAAGTGAGGGGGAATCAGCTGAACCCGAGGACACAGCTGTTACCTCCCCTCCTAAGAAGAAAGTTGCAAAGAAGAAGGTTGCCCCTGCAGCGAAGAAACATGATGCACCTGCCCCTGCAGCCGAGTCACCTGCCCGAGCAGTCGTGTCTCCTGTCCCTGCAGCCGAGGCTGAGAAGGAAGTCCAAATACCTTCTCCAGCCATAAGGAAGAAGAGGACTGCCAAGCCTAGAAAGGCAGTTGCCTCTAAGGAAATTCAAAAAGCCTTTACATTTGAGGAAACAGAACCAAATATTCCTCTGGTTAAAACCAAGAGAATAAGAAGAATCTCCAAGCTTTCAGAGCTTGTAAAGACAGCTGAGTCTGCCACTCAGCTGAAGAAAACCTCTCGATCTTCACGAGAGGAAGTGCGCTCTCTGAAATAGTTGATGAAACCCAAGTCTCTGAGGATGATCAGCAGAGGCTTCAAGAAGACCCAGCTATGGAGAGGACAGCTGAAGAAAAAAACGCAGCTGAGACAACTCAATCCTCACATGAAAAAGTTGTCTCTCAGCCTGCTACGGATGTTGTTGCAGGCGAAGAGCAACAGAGCATGATACCTTCCATCCCAAAAAAGGAAGGACATGAAGAGGAGGATGAGGATGATGATGTCATCATGTACTCTCCTGTATATCCGGACTTACAACGCCGTCTACGTGAATGGAGAGCGTGGAAGCTAAGCCACTCAAGGGTGCAGTTTGAACACCCTGAGTTCATTGAAGAAGAGGAGGAGTTGTTCAAATTTCTCAAAGTCGACACTTTGCTTCAGGCTTTGGATGAGGATAACTGCCTGAACATTCTACACATCTGCAAAGAAAAAGCAAAAGCCAGTGAGCGAGAAACGAAGCTCTCGAGAAAGCCAAGATATGCACGCTCACCGAACTCTAGAACACACTCACTCTCATCTTGATGTGCTCTTAGAGAGTGATGAAGATATGGATCCCGTTCTTTTGCAATGCAGAGAAAGTCGGACATGCAGCAAGCTCTAAGGGAATCCAGGATGATGCATGAGCAATCAATGTTCAAAGGACCAGGAGAGTCCTCACAATCTCTCCCCGAGACACCCCACCGGGAGTAGTGCGGATTGCCACAACCATAGTTGTAGCTACGTCCCCGTTGTTTCAAGATGGGTCCAGGGGGACTTGGCGATGAGACGGGAATTTGGGCACCCAAGTTGAGCCAACCCCTCACAAGGTGTTTTACCACCGCCCCCACTACCGAGCACTCAACGGAAAAACCGCGAGTCCGAGAAGAGTGACCCCATCGTCACCACTTAGTCAAAAGCCCGGGGGGAAACTCACTCCACCGCAGGTCAGGTCGAGGATGCTACGAGATGACTCCACAATGAAGAAAGGAGGTGAAGTGGAAAAAGAAAAGAACCACAAGAGACGACATTGACGGCTCGACGGCCGAAGTCCGCCCCATCTCGAAGTGTCAATCGCTGCAGGTGAGGACACTTCTATTGCGATCGAGGCACGGTTGGAAATGCCCCGGGATTAACACTCTGGGCACTGAAAGTGCAATCTAAGGGGTTGAGACTCCTATGGATGCCACTATTGAAGACCCTAAGACAGCCGCGTCTGTCGAAGGCATCATGATTGAGACTGCCGGAGGTGTTGAAGGCCCAAGGAGGTTGAGACTTCCCCGGTAAAGCTCAAGAAGTCCAACATCCCTCCCCGTTAACATTGTTGAATCGAGAAGAAGATTAGTGCTCTTCATTACTCCCAGGATAATCCTGACATATCCTTTCTGGGATCTGAAGACGAAGTTGAGTCCACACCTGTTTCACATCAAAAGGACCCACCGAGGATGTTCTCCTGGCGACGAGTCGAGTTTCAAAGTCGCTCGTCAAACATTCAACTTTGATGATGAACCAAGCCCCCTGTTTCATCATCTTCCGATGACGCTGATGTTGCAAAATGAGGAATAGGTAATTCATTTAGAAAAATCTACTGAGACCGAAGAAGTTGTTAAGACATCGAGGCCTCGGTCCGCCAACCCACTCAACAAGGCCCACTGAACCGAGTCTTCTTGCGCGTTCTCCCACAACAGTAGCAAGATCGACTCCACCAGATCATCAAAGGCACAAACTGCAATTGCAATCCCTTATGTGCGAGATGACACCTTGGAGCAATTATTTCCCTTTTCACTTGAGCTGCCAGAGCTAGAGGAGGAGACAGCTAAAGAGCAGCAAAAATACACAGTTCGAGAAGATCCAGTCATCCCTACCGACTCCATTGTGCCAGCAGACTTTAATTTCAATGCTGAATGGCCACCAGCTGAATCAGGTGTGACAGCTGAGATCCGTTAGGTCTTCAAGAAAATCTATGGAAAGATTGAGAAGATCGAACGGCACCAGGCCTTATTAGATATGCTTCTGGACAATAGAGATGCAACCCTCACAGCAGACTTACGAGGGATTGTGGTACGGATCAGGGAGTGGTGTCAGTAGCAGAGTGCAATGCGATACGAACAAGTTAGATATTTCAAGGCATTGTACAACAAGATGCTGGTTTGGAGTGCTGACAATGCTGATATGAAGCAGAGAATGCAGGCCTATATGGAGAGATTGCATGCCTCTCATACAACTGAAATGGAGTTACTGCGTGAATTTCATCGAAAAGAAATTCTGCGTGTTGAGGAGAACATGAATACGAAATTTAGCCTTCTCATGGCTGAAATGAAACTGGTGGCAGCTGAATCGAAAGCCACTCGCTCAGAATTTCGAACAAAGACATGCCGCAAAAACTCCAAATGAACTCGGCTCTCACCGATCGACTTCATGCTCGCAGGAATGTTCCCTGGGGTTCCTCTCTCCTTTGATGATGCCAAAAAGGGGGAAGAGGAATACCTAAGGAAATTGAAGAAAGAAACAGCTGAGAAGCAAAAGGAAGAAGCAGTTGTTGAGAAGAAGAAGGGAAGAGCTGTTGAGGGGGAAAAACCCCTCAACAAGGTCATGTCACAGCCTCAATACTTAGCAAACTTCCAGTAACTCTGCCGATCGAACACTCTGATGTGCCTATGTCAGAGAAAAGAAAGATTGTAATAGCAGATTAGTTAGAGTTCGATAAAAAGACGGATGCCCACGTTGAAGCAGTGATGAAACAATTCGGTGGCATTCCGGCAGGGAATGATCAAGATGCCATTCCAGATGACGGAGACGAGCCAAGATCAGTGGAAGAATTTAAAATGCTCGAATCCGAAGGTTACTTCAAGAACATGTATGTAGCCCAAGCCTGGGATATGTACTGGGAGAAGGGTCTTAAGTTGTGCGAGGAAGTTGATAGGCAGCAGACTACCAGCAGCAAGTCAGCTGGCAAACAGAAGACTCCTGTACAGTATACACCCAGAGGAGGAGGAAGAAGTGGTGGAGGAAGAGAACTCTACCCAAAAATATTGAATATGTAGATCCAGGCAAGAAGGGAAGGATATACTGGGTTGGGTACGATAAAGTAGCGAATTTGGAAGTAGCCAGAAAGAATGTTGATTATGTGAAAAGAATAGAAGAGGAAAACAGAAGATAAGATCAGCTATGGCAAGAGAGACAAGAAAGGGAGCGAAAAGATGATGCTGCGAAGAGAGCCTATGAAAAGAAGAAAGCAGTTGAAGATGAAAGAAAAAGAAAGAGAGCTGATGATGACAGAGCTGAAGAGGAAAGAAGGAGGCAGCGAAGGCGATAAAGTGTTGCTGCTAACCCTTCATGTATTTTACTCTTGTAAATACATTTATGTGTAAGTCATCTGTACATTCAATAAAGTGTATTTGTACTTTCTCTTTATATTTGTATCTTAGCATAGATGCTTGAAAACTGCTTGGATATGATTATGCTCTGATACATTTTGTAAACAATACGTAAAGGACAAGAATGCTATGATCAATAAAATAATTGATTCTCACGCATACATTCTTTTGTTACTACATTGTCGTATGTATCTGTTGTTTACATTTTGTTTATTGTTTTTAAGTTTTGGAATCATCAAAAAGGGGGAAATTGTTGGGAAATTATTTTGTATATTTTGATGAATGCCATGTAAAACTTAGATTAGAATGTTGGCACCCCATTTTCCTTGTAATTCTCAATGTAATAGATAGGGCTGAATGAGCTGAGTCAAGTCAGCTATGCTTGGAAATACAAGAAGTCAACTGAAAAAATGAAATGAAGACTCCGCTGAGGAACAGCTGAGTATGGCCAAGACAGAGGACCAAGGACTCGATCAAGATGTAATTGTTGAGGGACAAATGTGAAGAGTCGCTTAAGTCAACTCTAGAAGCCATGTCACAAGTTGAAGTGACAGATGAGTCTTTCAATGATTGGAGCAGACTCAAGTCACCTGGGGAAAAAGGCAGCTGCAAAAGGAGTTAACTGAAAAGAATCCGTTGCACAGAAGTCAAGAGCATTACTTAAATAAGTAATACACCCATGCTGCCAGGTCTTAAAGTGCTCATCCCGTGCGTGCAAAAGGAATAAACCAATGGAAAGCACTGCATCTCGTGTCAGAACCTGAAAAGCTGGACATTCATTTAATACGAGAAAAGGTCTACATCTCAAGATTGAAGACCAAGAAAAGACAAGTCAACGAACACAAGTGACTTTTGAAGATCAGCCTATCTCTTCAACGGGCAGATTTTTGAAAGTTCACTATAAAAGGCTGAGGAATTTCATTGAGAAAAGGTTACTTGAACCACGAACGAGCAAGCATTATTCAAACTCTAACCTGCAAAATATTCTCCAGATATGCAAGCAAAATCCTCAAGCCTGAAACTCGAAGGAAATCGATCCAACACAAAGCTGTGAAGGAAAGATAACTTCAAACTGTTGAAGAGGAAAACTTTTGAAGAATCAAAATGGGTCTACTTTCCAAGGAGGATTGTAGGAAGGTTCAAGGTCGAACCAATCTCAAGTCATTGGAGGGCTTTGTGATCAAATCCAAGAAACTTGAGAAAGTGAGCTGAAGTAACAAGGCAGTTGCCCTGTGAAGAAGCTGAGTCGGACAAGAAGCCAGCTGTGTGACCAAGGCATCTCCGTGATCGAGTCCAAGGAGCAAGTCACCGTGTGATCAAGACTTGTCTCTAGACTGATAACCACTTTGTGAATTGATCATTACTTAGTGGATTCCTCCAGGAGTTGGAGAAGAGAGGATTAGAAGAATTACCCCATCTTCGAACCTCTATAAAAATTATTTGTGTCATTTACATTTCAGCATATTTACATTTCTGCACATTTATTTTATATCTACTGATAATTTGCTATCCAACGGATAAATAACTAAGTGCTAAAATCAAGTGTTAAAACAAAGTTAAATCAAATTCAAGGGTGTTAAGTCTTCCAATAAAAACTCATCACAAACCAAGTTAAGGTTTAGACTAAACAAATGAGTTATTCTATCAACAACTCTATCGAAATCCGCTGAGTGGCTAACTCTGCTGATTAACTAACTTAGCAGTCCCTCAAGGACATAGTTGTGTAATTAACTCTGTAATATTTTAAAAGGACTAAAATCAAAAAGTTGGTAAGATTTATTCAACCCCTCCTTCTAAACCTTACTCACACCCCTTGGGACCTACATATCCATCTTTTTATCGAACTCTATCATCCCTGCTTCTACAATTTTCCTTTTCTCTGACATGGGCATAGCAGAGTGTTCGATAGGCAGAGTCACTGGAAGTTTGCTGATGATTGAGGCTATCACATGACCTTGCTGAGGGGTTTCAGCAATCATTAAAGTTAGGTCCTTCGAATGTTCCCCCTCAGCTGCCTTTCCCTTCTTCTTCTCAGCTGCTACTTCTTGTTTCAAACTCCTTATGTACTCCTCTTCTCCCTTTTTGGCATCATCAAATGAGAGAGGAACCCCAGGGAACATACCTGCGAGCATGAAGTCGAGTCTATTGAGAGCAGAGTTCTGCTTAGAGTCTGTTGCGGCATAGGCTGTACGAAATTCTGAGCGAGTGGTTTTTGACTCCTACTGCCACTAGTTTTATTTCAGCCATGAGAAGGCTGAATTTGGCATTCATGGTCTCCTCAAGACGCATAATTTCTTTTCGTTGGAATTCACGTAGTAGCTCCATTTCAGTTGTGTGAGAGGCATGCAATCTCTCAATATACGCATGCATCCTCTGCTTCATATCAGAATTGTCAGCACTCCAAACAAGCATCTTCTTGTACAATGCCTTGAAATATCGAACTTGCTCGTATCGCATTGCACTCTGCTGTTGACACCACTCCCTGATCCTTACCACTATCCCTCTTAAATCTGATGTGAGGGTGGCATCTCTATTGTCCAGACGCAAATCTAGTGAGGCCTGGTGCCGTTCAATCTTTTCAATTTCTCCACAGATCTTCTTGAAGACTTCACGGATCTCATATGTCACACCTGATTCAGCTGTCGGCCATTCAGCATCGAAGTCAAAGTTTGCTGGCATAATAGAGTCGGTAGGGATTACAGGATCTTCTCGGGCGGTGAATCGTCGCTGCTCTTTTGTGGTCTCTTCCTCTAGCTCAGGCAGCTCAATCGAAAAGGGAAAAACTTGCTCAAAAGCATCATCTCGCACATATGGAATTGATTGTGCAGGTTGTGCCTGTGATGTCTCGGGTTGAGTCGGTACTGCTGCAGCTGTGGGAGCCTGCGCAGATGACTCGGTTTCATCTAGGTTTTTTGGAATAGGTTGGCCAGCTGACTGAGCCTCAGCTGTCTTAACAGCTTCTTCGGCCTTAGTAGATTTGGCGAAGTGAAGTACGGGTCCCTACCGAAAGATCGAGCGTCATCGGATGATGATGAGACCTGGGGCTTGTTCATCATCAAAGTTGAATGTTTGACGAAAGCAGCTTTGAAACTCGATCGACTCGTCACGAGAACATCCTCACCGGGTCCTTTTGATGTGCACCTAGTGTGGACTCGGCCATCTTCGACCCGAAATGATATGTCGATTTTCCCGGGAGTCATGAAGTGCACTAATCTCCTTCTCGTTCAAGACTATGAACAGGAGGGATGTTCTCAACTTCTTGAGCTTTACCCGGGGAAGTCTCAACTTCCCTTGGGCCTTCAACACCTCCGGCCAGCCTCAATCGCAGTGAGGCCTTCTACATTCCCTTCGACGCAAAAGACTGTCTTGGGGTCTTCAAAGAAATGGCATCCATAGGAGTCTCAAGCCCCCGATTGCGCTTTCAGTGCCCATGTTAACTCCCGGGGCATTTCCATCTTGTGCCTCGACTGCAACAGCAGTGTCATCAGCCTTCAAAGTAGCTGACACTTCAGCTGGGACAGACTCAACCATCCGAGCTTCGTCAATGTCAATCTATTGTGGTTCTATCTCAATTTCCTCTTCGCCTCCTTTCTTCAATAAAGAGTCATCTGCAGCATCCTCCGACCCTTCTATAGTGGAGTGAGTTTCCCTCTCAGCTGGCACACCAGTTGAGTGACTGATGATGGGGTCACTCTTTTCCAGACTCGGCCGCCTGTTGAGTGCTCACCGTTGGGGCGGTGGTAAAACACCTTCGAGGAGTTGGCTCAACTTGGGTGCCCAAATTCCCAGTCTCATTGCCAATTCCCTTGGACCCATCTTCTGAAAGTACTGGGGACGTAGCTACAGTGATGGTTGTGGCAATTTGATGCCCTACTCCCAATGGGTCTATCTGCAGGAGAGATTGTGAGGACTCTCCTGGTCCTTCAAATATTTGTTGCTCATGCATCATCCTGGATTCCCTCAGAGCTTGCTGCATGTCTGACTTCTATGTTGCAGCAACGGGATCCATATCTTCATCACTCTCTGAGAACACATCAAAATGAGGGTGAGTGTGTTCTAGAGTTCCAGTAAGCGGACATATACTGGCTTTCTCGAGAGATTTTGCTTCCTCGGCTGCTTTGGCTTGTTCCTTCTCCTTGAAGATTTGTAGGATATTCAGGCAGTTATCTTCATCAAGGGCCTGAAGCACTTTGGTGACTCCAAGAAATTGGAACAATTCCTCCTCTTCTTCGATAAACTCAGGGCGTTCAAACTACACCCTTTAGTGGCTTAGCTTCCACGCCCTCCATTCACATAGATGGTGCTGAATGTCTGAGTATACATGAGAATACATGATGACATCATCATCGTCATCTTCTTCTTGCCCTTTCTTTTCTGGGATGGAAGGCAGGATGCTCTACTGCTCTTCACCTTCAGCAGCGTCCGTAGTAGGTGGAGAGACAACTTTTTCAACTGGAAGTTCAGTTGTCTCAGCTGTTGTGTTGTCCTCAGCTGTCTTCTCCACAGCTGGGTCTT
The DNA here is from genome assembly GCA_016081115.2 of Rehmannia glutinosa. Lineage (NCBI taxonomy): Eukaryota > Viridiplantae > Streptophyta > Magnoliopsida > Lamiales > Orobanchaceae > Rehmannia > Rehmannia glutinosa. The sequence continues at coordinate 80,750,869 of CM071936.1, read as the reverse complement.
CTGTGGGCCTCTGCTGATCATCCTCAGCAGACTTGGCGGTTTCATCTATTACTTCGAGACGCACTTCCCGAGTGTCGATCTCGTATGCTTTCTCCCGCCGAGTGTGGCCGATTCAAATTGTCTTTTCACGCTCTGAAAGCTTGACGATCCTTCTTCTTTTGGTTCTAACCAGAGGAATTTATGGTTCTTTTTCCTCTTCGGATTCTTTGGCGGCGGGGTTCGGGGCATCCTTCTGGACCGGAGCCGCCTTCCCAAACTTGGCGTCCTTTTCTTGCGTATGGCGAGAAAGGATTTGGGCTTCCTTCCCTACGGCCGCAGGGGCGAGAGACACGGCCGCTCGGGCAAAGACTTACTGCAGTAGGTGCAGTGCATCCTGTTTTTTGCTTTGCGAGGGGCAGCCTTCTTCTTTGCTTTGCAGGGGGGCATTTCTTCTTTGGGGGAGGGTAGCACTGTGTCCTCGGGTTCACCGATTCCCCACCGTGTCCGCCTCTTCACGTGGGCTCTCTTCCTCGGGCTCCCGAGAGATTGTCCTTGAACATCCTTTTATTTACATGGAAAGGTTTTCCATGTTGAAGGGGAATGACCTTCACTTCCATCAAAGCGCCAATCACCAGTGCCATAACCGAGATCCTCCAAAGGATTTGTCTTCCTTGTATGATTTATTCACAACATTCGCGAGAATCGATGTACACGAACTCAAATTTCAGTTGACTTTCTTGCCTTCCATGATCGCATCCATGATGATCAGCTTAGTGTTTGACAGCTGATTGAAGTTGCCAAACTTCATATCTACACACTTAGAGACGACATCCATCAACTTATGATAGTCGTCCTTCCGCAATTTCTTCTCAGCTGTGTAGACCACTTTAGCAGCACATTCTGGTTTGGCTACCTCTTTCCATGCAGCAGCCAAGTTAACATCAGCTTCGTTGATCTCATTCATGCCCTTAGACGGCAACAAACAGTGCTCCGCAAGGTCCTTAGTTGTTATCTTAATGTCCTTGCGGTGGACAGAGGACTTGATTCCCTTGTCCTGCACTTCCGCATTCACGTAGAACTGCGCCACCTCTTCAAGGTAGGTGTGCGAGTACTCCAAAGTAAGAAAAGCCTTAAGACCGGACTTTTCCAACATTTCTGCAATCTTCTTCACTAGGGTTTCATCCGAACCCTGCTTCACCATGCCTTCAAAATCCACGACGATCCTGAGTGGATTTGCTTCGATAACTTGACGAAATCAAACTTCGGTGCCATTTAGAAATTTTTACCGATTAAAACTTGATGAACTGGTTTGAGGACTCTTAGGGTTTTCGAGAGAGAAAAAAGGCTTGCTTTCTTTTGCTTGAAGATGAACAGTTTTGAGTGTGAGAGAGAGAAAACTGAAGAAAGAGTATATAAGGGTTATGAAAGGACGGGTTTTCGGATTTTGAAATTTTGATCAAAATCAATGGCTCAGATTTAGCACGTCAAACTGCATTTAATTCCTCGCATTTAATGTGGCAGCATTTATATCCAATCATATGCTTACCGTGCTTTTTGCTTTTGATGCACTCATTATTACACCGACGTCATCCTTAAAAACATTCCCGCTCATTTAAAACGATCAGTGTTTTTTGTCACTTAGCTCATAAATGACTCGGCTTATCTAAAAAAATGACTTAACTCTTCTTCTCTTTTTCATTAAGTGACTCAAATTGTCACCTAACTCGACATGTACCGACTTTCCGATATGGTCATTTCACTTGGCTGATATGAAAAACATGTTCATTTCTCACTTTATATCTTCCATCTCTTCTGATTGAGTCTTCTGAGTGTTAACTCAGCTCAATTAACCCTAGCTCATGCTTAAGCTCTTCAAATCTTGATTCACATAAGGGCTTGGTGAATATGCCAGCTAACTGCTTATCAGTTGAGATATATTCCAAAGTGATGTCTTTCTTTTCAACATGATCTCTTATAAAATGATATCTAACATCAATGTGCTTTGTTCTTTAATGCAACACAGATTCTTGAGTGATTGCAATAGCACTTGTGTTATCACACATAATTGGAATCTCTTTTTCTTCAATTTCATAATCTCTCAGCTGTTGTCTCATCCACAATACTTGGGCACAACAGCTGCCCGCAACTATGTACTCTTTTTCAGCTGTGGATGTGGCTATTGAGTTTTGCTTCTTGCTAAACCAGGAAACTAACCTGTTTCCAAGCATTTGACATGTACCGAAGTACTCTTCTTCACAACTCTACATCCAAAGATAGTCCGAGTCCGAGTAACCAATAAGCTTGAATCCACCTTCCTTTGGATACCATAAGCCAACTTCCTGGCATCCCTTCAAATATCTTAGGATTCTCTTAGTTGCAGTCATGTGGCTCTCTTTTGGTGCAGATTGAAATCTTGCACATACACCTACCGCAAAGGTGATGTCGGGTCTCTATTGGTTTAGATAGAGCGATCCAATAAGTGCTCTATATCTTGTTTGATCTACAACTTTACCATCTTCATCCAAGTCCATCTTGACTGATGTTTTCATTGGTATTTTCACATAAGACTTCTCTTCCATACCAAATTTCTTCATTAAATCTCTGGTGTACTTTGTTTGACTTATGAAAGTTCCATCCTTCAATTGCTTAACTTGAAGTCCTAGGAAGAAAGTCAGCTCTCCCATCATGCTCATTTCAAATTTGCCTTGCATGAGGTTTGAGAACTTATCACACAACTCTTTATTTGTGGATCCAAAAATGATATCATCCACATATATTTGAACAAGCAGTATACTCTCTCCATCTTGAATTCTGAAGAGTGTTCTGTCTACTTTGTCTTTGGTGAATCCATTATCAGTTAGAAATTGAGATAATGTATCATACCATGCTCTTGGTGCCTGTTTCAATCCATATAATGCTTTCTTGAGCTTGTACCCCTTATCACCAATGGTCTTCTGCTCAAAACCTGGAGGTTGTTCAACATAGACTTCTTCCTCCAACACTCCATTTAAGAATGCACTTTTCACATTCATTTGATATACAGTGAAGTTCTTGTGTGCAGCATAGGCAAGAAACATCCTTATTGCTTCTAATCTTGCAACAGGAGCAAAGGTTTTATCAAAATCTATTCCCTATTCTTGGCAATATCCTTTGGCTACCAATCTTGCTTTGTTTCTTACCACAGATCCTTCCTCATTCATCTTGTTTCTGAAAACCCATTTTGTGCCAATAACATTCTGATGGGTTGGTCTCTGCACCAATTCCCATACTTTGTTCCTTTCAAACTGATTCAGCTCTCTTGCATGGCTTGAATCCAATGTGTATCATCCAGTGCTTGAGACACATCTTTTGGCTCTATTTGGGAAATAAAACAAGTGAACATTGCTTCTTGTTGAGCTCTGGATCTGGTTCTTACACCCTTTGGTTATCCTTGCCATTGTTGTGGATGAAACATTTACATCCAAATATTCTGAAGTACCCAACATTTGGCTTTCTCCTGCCCGCATTTCATAGGAGTCTTTGTCAGCTGTCTATTAATCATGCATCTATTTTGAGTATAGCATGCAGTGTTGATGGCTTCAGCCCAAAATCTCTTAGGCAATCCAGCTTCAGCTAACATGGTTCTTGCAGCTTCCTTGAGAGTTCTGTTCCTCCTTTCAGCTACTCCATTTTGTTGTGGAGTCCTTGCTGCAGATAATTCATGAGCAATACCATTTTCAACACAATATTGAGTTATTATCCCATTGACAAACTCAGTTCCTCTATCAGACCTTATCTTTATAATGGTTTGGCTCTTTTCATTTTGAACTCTTTTCATCAGCTGAGGTAACTTCTACAAGGTTTCCTTCTTTTTGCACATGAAGATTGTCCAGGTATATCTTGAATAATCATCTACCACCACTAAGGTGTATTTCTTTCCACTTATGCTAGCTGGTTCAACTGGACCAAATAAATCCATATGCAACAGATGCAATATCCTTGTTAAAGAAGGACTAGGCTTCTCCTTGAATGAAGATTTGATCTGCTTTCCCATCTGGCATGCATCACATACACTTTCCTTCTTATACACTGAATTTGGCAATCCTTCCACAAGATGACTCCTTGCAAGCTTGTTGATTGTCTTGAAGTTCAGATGACTCAGCTTCTTGTGCCACAACCAACTTGATTCGGATGTACTTTTTGGTAACAGACAGGTGCTTGGTGTGGCAGTAGACCAGTCTACCACATACATATTCTTCTGTCTTGATCATTGCAGCACTATTTCATTTGATTCAGCATCTTTAATTTGGCATTCCCGTATTGAATCCAACATTGTAGCCTTTGTCACAGAGTTGGCTGATACTTAACAGGTTGAAGTTGAGACCTTCAACATATGCAACATCTGTGATTTCCAATCCATTTTTCTTGATAGATCTTGTGCCTTTGATTTCCCATGGAGCTTCATTTCCACCAAATATAACTTTTGCACCTCTAATCTCCTTGAATCTTGATAGATTTTTCTTGTTTCCTATCATATGTCTTGAACAGCCACTATCCATGTACCAGGTTCCTTGGCACTCAGCTGTTCCTTGAACCTGCTATCAAGGAAATTAGTTTTTAGGTACCCATACTTGCCTGGGTCCTGAGAGGTTAGTGTTGTAAGATGATCCAACCAACCTATAGCCAAATGATTTGACTCTAAGAGGTTGCCATCTATCTGTGCCATAATTATAATTCACTTTGGCAAATTGCTTGGGGGCTTTAGGTTCATACAGCTGTCTCTTTTGTCTGTATGCCTGTGTGTGTGTTTTAGCAATTGCCTTATTTAGGTAGTTGTGATATTTCTGAGTGTAGTGCCTGGGTGCATATGTGTGCTGATAATAGCTCTTTTGCCTTTGGAATGACCTTTGCTGAGGTCTAGGTCTTTGCCATTTAGGTCTTTGATAATAGCTCTTTTGCCTTTGGAATGACCTTTGTTGAGGTCTAGGTCTTTGCCATTTAGGCTTGTATTCCATTGGTCTTTGCTTATTTTTCACATTATTCCATCAGCTTGGCTTGGGTAGTTTCTACCATTCCCATCATATGTGTTTCTTTGATAAAACTTCTGGGGTTTTTGGTAGCTCTGTTTATTCTTCACAGAGTACTTTCTATTTGGAGTTTGCTGAGGAACTCTGCTGGATTTCTTTTCAATTGTCCTCTCAGCGTACTCAACTGGCTGTTTTCCTTTTCCTTTATATCCAAGGTCAGTTTGTTTGTGATTGTCCTTTGGAATGAATGTGGGTGCAACATTTGGTGTTTTGGGTTTTTGGGATGCTTCATTACTCGAAGATCCTTTTTCCAAAATCACTCTAGGAGTTTGACTGTGCACAAAGGAATTGAATCATATGCCTGTCTTATCTCCACATTCTTTTTGACTCATGATAAGGTCATCCAATGATTTGGATGCCTTTGTGAATGGGGCAATTACATTTTTAAGATCATTTTCTCTCTTTTCTATAGCAGATATCTCTGCTATTAGTTTGGCATTTTTAGCCTTCAGCTCTTTGTTCTCATCAGCTCTGTGACTTAGAGTACTCATCTCCTTAGCCAGCTGGCTGTTTTCCTCATTTATAAGTGTGTGTGACGATTTTATGTGCTCAAAGTCTTTCATCATTTTGCCTAATGAATCATAAAGATCAGTGGGTGATGAAGTGTGTGTGTGTGTCACGATTACTATCACATTGAATCAATGAGATGAGTTAGAGTGTACCTCATCTTCTTGGCCTGGTTGATCTTGTTCTTTAGCCATAAGACATATCATTACTTCTTCTTCAGAATCACTTGAGTAGTCAGCTTCACTACTCTCTGAGTCTGTTGCTTATTTAGACTTAGATGTCTCAGCAGTCTTAGCAGCCAACATGGCTTTCTTCTTTTCCAGTCTTCTTTCTCTGAAGACTTTTATTTCTTCTTCGTTCCTGTATTTATTGACCGTGGATAGGAACAATCAATTGCAAAATGTCCTCACAGTTGTCCGCAATTCCAACACAGTTCTCACTCTTTGATCAGCTCTTTCTATCCTTGAGTTATCAGCTCTCTGATACTCAACTCTTTGATGCTCAGCTCTCTTGGGTGACATGTCTTCCCTTGACTTGGAGAGAGTTGAATGTCTCCTAGAGGATTCACCCTTGTTTCTTTTATAAGTCTTATTGAAGAACTTGTTGAATCTTTTAACCATCATGGCAATCTCCTCCTGGTCTATGGCTTCCTTGACTTCAGCTCTCTTTCCATCCTTGACTATAAGTGCACCTGTCTTAGGTACAGCTATCTCCTCTTGCTCTTTTCTTCTCAGCTCAAACTCATAGGCTTCGAGATCTGAGAATAGCTCATGATTGGATGTTGTTGTGAGGTTCATTGAATGTCTCAGGGCCATGACCTCCATTTCCCATTCAGCTGGGAGGCTTCTCAGAATCTTCATACACATTTCCTTTTGTGTATATTCTTTCCCAAGTATTGATAGCTCATTTGTGATTTCAATGAATCTGGCATCCAGCTGATCTAAGGTTTCACCTGCAAGCATTATAAAATTTTCAAATTTTTGTACAGCAATAGACAATTTATTTTCTTTAATTTGCTCAGATCCTTCACAAATTAAAGTTAATTTATCCCAATTTCTTTTGCGCGATTTGCAAGATTTGACTTTATTGAACATTGTTTTGTCCAATGTCTTGTAGAGAATGTCCTTGGCCACATTATCCAAGTTGTATCTCTTTCTGTCATCGTTGGTCCACTCGATCCTTGGCTTTTCAACCACGGCCGGTCCGCTCTTCATTTACTTCTTACTACTACGCTTGTTATTCTTACATTGTGTTCACTTTAAGTATTTGCAGTGGCCCATCCTCTATCACTAGCCACATTTCATCATGTAAAGCGATAGATGAACTTGCATACGAATTTTTCACTCATCAAATTCTTCAACGGTGAACATAGGAATGCGTGTCAAATTTGCTTCCATGATAATAAATTTTGCTAAGAATGAAAGATTTTGAAAATACAAGTGTTAAAAATCTTTTAGAAAAGATAGAGATCTAGTTCAGTAACCAGTGCGGAAGGCTCAATGAACCAACCGCTCGGATACCACTTGTAGGTCCCAAGGAGTGTGAGTAAGGTTTAGAAGGGGGTTGAATAAACCTTACCAAATTTTCGATTTAGTCCTTTTAAAGAAATTACAGAGTTAACACAAACAGCTAAGTCCTTGAGGGACAGCTAAGTTGGTTATTCAAATAGAAGTTAGCCACTCAACGCACTTCGATAGAGTTTGTTGGTAGAATAACTCAGTTGTTTAACCTGAAACTTAACTTGACTATGTTGGTTTTATCAGCGGAAGACTTAACACCCTTTGATTTGTTTTAAAACTTGTTTTAACACTTGATTTTAGCACTTGGTTATTAATCAGTTTGGATAGCAAATAAGTTTATCAACAAATATAAAATACATATGCAGAAATGTAAATGTGCTGAAAAATAAATGACACATTTAATTTTTATAGAGGTTCGAAGATGGGGTAATTCTTCTAATCCTCTCTTCTCCAACTCCTGGAGGAATCCACTAAGTAATGATCAGTTCACAAAATGGTTCTCAGTCTAGAGACAAGTCTTGATCACACAGCTGACTTGCTCCTTCAACTCAGTCTAGAGATGCCTTGGTCACACAGTTGGCTTCTCTTCCGATTCAGCTTCTTCATAGGGCAGTTGTCTTGCTACTTCAACTCACTTTCTCAAGCTTCTTGGATTTGATCATGAAGCCCTCCAATAACTTGATACTGGTTCGACCTTGAACCTTCCTACAATCCTCCTTGGAAAGTAGACCCCTTTTGATTCTTCAAAAGTTTCATCTTCAACAGTTTGAAGTTGTCTTTCCTTCACAGCTTTGTGTTGGATTGATTTCCTTCAAGTTTTAGGCTTGAGGATTTGCTTTAATATCTCTGAGAATATTTGCAGGTTATAGTTTGAATATTGCTTGCTTGTTCGTGGTTCAGGTAACATTTTCTTAATGAGTTTCCTCAGCCTTTTATTGTGAACTTTCAAAAATCTGCCCGTTGAAGAGATAGGTTGATTTTCAAAAGACACTAGTGTTCGTTGGCTTGTCTTTTCTTGGTCTTCAATCTTGAGATGTAGACCTTTTCTCGTATTAAATGAATGTTCACTTTTCGTGTTCGACACGAGTGCTAAGTGCTTCCCATTGGTTTATTCCTTTTGCACGCTTCCGATGAGCACTTTAAGACTGGCAAAGATGGAAGTATTACTTATTTAAGTAATGTTCTTGACTTATGTGCAACGGATTCATTTCAGTTGACTTCTCTTAAGTGGCTGCCTATTTCCCCAGGTGACTTGAGTCTGCTCCAATCATTTGAAAACTCAACTGTCACTTTCAACTTGTGACTTGGCTTCTTGAGATGACTTTGACTGGCACTTCACACAGATGTTCCTCAGCTGATACAATTTCAGTCAAGTTCTTGATCTTCCTTATTGGCCGTACTCAGCTGTTCCACAGTGGAGTCTTCACTTCAATCTTCAGTTGACTTCTTGTATTTCCTGGCATAGCTGACTTGACTCAGCTTTTCCAGCCCTATCTATTACAATGAAAATTACAAGGAAAATGGGGTGCCAACTTTCTAGTTTAAGTTTTACATTGACTTCATCAAAATCTACAAAATAAATTTCCCAACATTGAGTTATAATCCCATTGACAAACTCAGTTTCTCTGTCAGATATGATCTTTATAATGGTTTGACTCTTCTCATTTTGAACTCTTCTCATCAGCTGAGGGAACTTCTGCAAGGTTTCCTTCTTTTTACACATAAAAACTGTCCATGTGTATCTTGAATAATCATCCACCACCACTAAGGTGTATTTCTTTCCACTGATGTTGGCTGGTTCAACAGGACCAAACAAATTCATGTGCAATAAGTGCAGTATCTTGGTTAAATAAGGACTTGGTTTGTCCTTGAAAGACGACTTTATTTGCTTTCCCATGTGGCATGCATCACAAATGCTTTCCTTCTTGTATACTGAGTCAGGCAATCCTTCCACAAGATGACTCCTTGTAAGCTTGTTGATTGTCTTGAAATTCAGGTGACTCAGCTTCATGTGCCACAGTCAACTTGATTCGATTGCACTCTTTGCTAGCAGACATGTGCTTGGTGTAGCAATTGACCAATCCACTACATACATGTTTTTCTGCCTTCATCCTTGTAGCACAATCTCATTTGATTCAGCATCCTTGATTTGGCAAACACCCATGTTGAATCCCACTTGTAGCCCTTGTCACAGAGTTAGTTGTTGCTCAGCAGATTGAAGTTGAGACCTTCAACATATGCTACATCTGTGATTCTAGTCCATTCTTCTTGATGGATCATGTGCCTTTGATCTCCCCTGGAGCTTCATTTTCTCCAAATATGACTTTAGCACCTTTTATTTCCTTGAACTTTGAAAGATTTTTCTTGTTGCCTGTCATATGTCTAGAACAGCCACTATCCATGCACCAGGTTCCTTGGCACTCAGCTATTCCTTGAACCTGCAATCAGGAAATTAGTTTTTAGGTACCCATACTTGTTTGGGTCCAGAGGGATTAGCACTATAAGGTGATCCAACCAACCTATAGCCAAAAGATCTGACTCTAAGAGGTTGCCACCTATCAGTTCCATAATCATAAAATACATTTGCAAATTGCTTAGGGGCTTTAGGCTCATACAACTGTCTCTTTTGTATGTATGCTTGTGTGTGAGCTTGTGCATTTGGTTTCTTGGGATAGTAATGAAACTTTTGTGCATATTGGGCTTTGTGCTTGGGTGCATATGTGTGTTGATTATAGCTTCTTTGCCTAGAGAAAGACCTATTTTGAGTCTGAGGTCTTTGCCACTTAGGCTTGTATCCCTTTGGAATTGGCTGATATCTCATTTGATTATCTTAGTCAGCCTGGCTGGGATAATTTCTACCATTCCCATCATATGATTTTCTTTGCTAAAGTCTCTGGGGCTTTTGGTAGCTCTGTTTGGATTTTACAGAGTATTTCCTATTTGGAGTCTGCTGATGGACTCTTCTGAATTTTGTTTCGGCTGTCCTTTCAAAGATACTCTGGCTTTTTTTTGCCTTTTTCTTTGTATCCAAGGCTAGCATGGTTGTGATTGTGTTTTTGAGTGGGTGTGGGTGCAACACATTGCTTGAGGATCATTTTCTTTAACCACTCTTGGGACTGGGGCATGCACAAAGGAATTGAATCCAATGTTTGTCTTGTCTCCACTTTCTTTTTGAATCATTATAAGTTCATCCAATGATTTAGATTCCCTAGTGAATGATGCAATCACATTTTTAAAATCTTTTTCCCTCTTTTCTGTAGCAGCTAAGTCTGCTTGGATCTTAGCTATCTCAGCCTTCAGTTATGTATCAACAGCTATGTGATTTAGGTACTCAGCTCCTTAGTCAGCTGTGAGTTTTGGCTTTTGAGTTGGTTGTTTTCCTCATTTAGAAGTGTGTGTGAGGTTTTTACGTGTTCAAAATCTTTCATCATTTTGCCTAATGAATCATAAAGATCAGTGGGTGATGAAGTGTTTGTGTCACTATCACTATCATCATAAACATGGCTTCCTTCTTTTCTTGTCTTCTCTCTCTGAAGACCTTTTTTCCTTCTTCATTTCTATACTTGTTGACTGGTGGATAGGGACAGTCAATAGCAAAATGTCCTGGTTGTCTGCAATTCCAGGTTTTCAGCTCTCTGGGAGTCTGCTCTTTTATCACTCTGACTATCAGCTCTCTGATACTCAGTCCTTTGGTGATCAGCTCTCTTCGGTGGTCTGTCTTCCCTTGCTTTGGAAGGTGTTGAGTGACTCCTGGATGATTCACCCTTATTTCTTTTGTAGTTCTTATTGAAGAACTTGTTGAATCTTTTCACCATTAGTGCAATCTCCTCCTGGTCAATGGCTTTCTTGGATTCAGCTCTCTTTAATTCACCAGCCATGAGTGCAATTGTCTTGGGTACAGTTGTCTCTTCTTGCTCTTGTCTTTTGAGCTCAAATTCATATGATTTAAGATCAGAGAACAACTCATGGTTGGATGTTCTTGTAAGATCCATGGAGTCTCAAAGCCATAACATTCATTTCCCACTCAGCTGGGAGAGACCTTAGAATTTTCATACACATTTCCTTCTGTGTATATTCTTTTCCTAGAGCTGAGAGCTTATTGGTTATCTCTATGAATCTGACATCCAATTGATCCAGACTCTCACCTGCAAGCATTTTAAAGTTTTCAAATTTTTGAACAGCTACACTCAATTTATTTTCCTTAATTTGGTCAGACCCTTCACAAATTAAGGTTAGTTTTTCCCAAATCTCTTTTGCCATTTTACAAGATTTGACTTTATTAAACATTGGCTTATCAAGAGTTTTATATAAAATATCATTGGGAACATTATCCAAGTTATATCTCTTCATGTCTTCATTCGTCCACTCGCAACGTGGCTTTTCCACCATAGCAGGTCTAGGCTCTGCAGGTGATTCATCTTCTCCTTCAGCAGGAGCAATCCTTCTAACAGCTGTATTGACTTTTAGAATTTGTAGTGGCCCATCTCAATGACGAACCAGATCTCATCGTGTAGGGGTGAAAGATGAGCATGCATACGTATTTTACAATCATCAAACTCTTCAACAATAAACATTGGAATGCGAGTTAGATTTGCTTCCATGATAATAACTTTGCTTTTGAAATAAAAGCTTTAAAAACCTCAAGTGTTGATCCTTTGAAAAAGAATGAGATCTAGTTCAGTAACCATTGCGGAAGGCTCAATGAACCAACCGCTCTGATACCACTTGTAGGTCCCAAGGGGTGATAAGTAGAGTTTAGAAGGGGGGTTGAATAAACTTTACCAACTTTTCGATTTTAGTACTTTTCACAATTTCAGAGTTGACTCAAGTCAGCTAAGTCCTTAAGGGACAAACTAAGTTGTCCTACACAAAGAAAAGTTACCCACTCAGCCATGCACTCGGCGAGATGTTGATAGTATAACTTAGTTGTTTTCAGCTAACACTTTAAAGTAGCAGTTGACTTGGTTTTTAACAACGGAAGAACTTTCTTCTTAGATTTTCAATACGTTTTTATCAGTAAACTTAAGCAATTTAACTATCAGCAGTTATAAAGATAATGCAAGAAAGTAAGTGTGCTGAAAGTAAATGGACACAAGCAATTATAGTGGTTTGAGAATGGAGTTATTCCTCTAATCCACTCTTCTCCAAACCCTGGAGGAATCCACTAAGTAACTTGACTTGATTACAAAATGGTTATCATTCCGAATCAGCTTTGATCACACAACTAGCTGCTCTTGGGACTCAGCTTCTTCACAAGATGGTTGCCCTGCTACTTCAGCCTCCTTCAAACCTTTGGACTTAATCACTTAGACCTCCAACAGGTTCAAAGCACCGGTTCGATCTGGAACCTTACTACAACTCCTTCAACCTCTAAGAGTAGACCCCTTGTTCTTGATAACGAGTTTTTCTCTTCAATTGACGAAGTTGTCTTTCCTTCACTGAGTGTGTTGAATCGATTTCCTTCGAGTTTTGGCTTGAGGATTTTCTTTGAATGCTTAAGAGATACTTTGCAGGTTATTGCTTAAATGTTTGTATGCTTGATAATCTCCGTTTTCTTCTCACAAATGAATCCTCAGATTTTTATAGTGCACGTTTAAAAATATGTCCGTTAAAGAGATAGACACATTTTTCAAACTACACTTTGTAGGTTGTTGGCTTGTCTTGTCTTGCAGCATTGATGTAGACTTGTACCATGAATTTAATGCTCTGCAGCCTTTCCTTAATCTCTACCGGTTTTCAGGTACATCTCATTGGTTCCTTGCTTTTTGCACTCTTTTAGCAAAACAACTTTATTTCTAGCAGTCTGACACATGCTTATTTCCAGCAAAACCTTGAATGTGCTTGACAACGGATCTCTTTCAGCTTTCTTGAGTCCTGTCTAATGCATACCCCTTTGACAATCGATTCCAATCATTTTGGAATGACTTTCTTTGTTAGTTAGGCCGATCGAGACAGTTTTCTCATTGGCTTGATCAACCTTCACTTCACTTTACTCAGCTGCCACACAGTTGGGTCTTCTTCTTCAATCTTCAGTCGAGTCTTGTAATCTTCAAACTTGGCTACATTTGACTCAACTCATATAACCCTATCTATTACAAGTTGAATTACATTTGAATTGGGGTGCCAACTTTCTAATCTAAGTTTTACATGGTATCATCAAAATCTATACATAAATTTTCCCAACAACGACAATCTTTGGCCTTGTGATTCGGCTTTTCACAATTGAAGCAGTTCCCTTAGAACTTTTTAGCCTTCCCCTACTTATGGCCATTCCCCGGGTGCTTTCTCTTCTTGCTATCATTGGGTTCAACTAAGTTTGCCTTTGCCTCCATTTGAAGCTTGTTGGGAAATTTATTGTTTAGATTTTGATGAATGCCATGTAAAACTTAGAATAGGAAGTTGGCACCCCATTTTTGTTGTAAACTCGCATTGTAATAAACATGTACGGTCAAGTCGAGTTAAGTCGGCTATGCCTAAACATGCAAGAAGACAACAGAGACTAGAAGAAAGACTCACAAGCGAGGCATGAGTTTGTGAAGAAAGAGAAAACGGGAACTCAATCAAGGTGCCGCCGAGATGCGGTGAGTAAAGCATCGGTCAAGTCAACTCAAGATAGCCAAGTCTCTAGTTGAAGTGACAAGAGTCATCCAATGATTGGAAGTGACTTTAAGTCACCTGGGAAAGCAAGCAAATGCTAAGCCAAGTCGAGATAATCAAAGAGATCCGTTGCACGTAAATCAAGAGAATTACTTAAACAAGTAATACCTCCATGCTACCTTTCTCAAGTGCTCGGTCGAGGAAGCGTGCAAGGGGAATGAACCAATGGGAAGCACTACACCGTGTCGAACTCGAAAAGTCAAGAACAATTCATACGAGGAAGTGGCAACTCCAAGGATCGCAACAAGACAAGCCAACGACCACAAGTGACTTTCAAAAATAAGCCTATCTCTTCAACGGGCAGATTTTTGAAAGATCACTATAAAAGGCTGAGGAATGACTCTGAGAGGAGGTTACCTTGACTACCTAAACCACGAACATTTCAAGAAAACATTTTGAATCAGAACCTAAAATATCCTCAAATCATTCAAGATTAATCCTCAAGCCTACACTACGAAGAAAATCAATCAAACACTCACATGTGAAGGAAAGATAGCTTCAATCGGTTGAAGAGGAAACCTTTGAAGAAAAGGGGTCTACATTCCAAGGAGGATTGTAGAAAGGTTCAAGGTCGAACCAGTCTCGAGTTTTTGGAGGGCTTCGTGATCAAATCCAAAGAGTTTGAGCAAGTGAGCTGTAGTAGCAAGGCGATGCCCTGCGTGAAGAAGCCGAGTCGCACGAGAAGCCACCCGCGTGACCAAGGCATCTCCGGGAGGCGAGTCCCAAAGGATCAAGTCACTGTGTGATCAAGACTTGTATCCGGGATCGTTACCACTACGTATCGATCAATACTTAGTGGATTCCTCCGGAGTTGGAGAAGAGAGGAGTAGAAGAATTACCCCATCTTCGAACCTCTATAAAAACTTATCGTGTCATTTACATTTCAAAGCATTTTAATTCTTGCACTTTATCTTTTTAATTCTCACGATAAATTTGCTATCCATTTGATAATCTCTAAGTACTAAAACCAAGGATTAAATCATAACTAAACCAAATTTAAGGGTGTTAAGTCTTCCAAAAAACAAACTACAACTTGAGCTAAGTCTTTAGTCTTAACAGCCGAGTTATTCTTTCAACAACTCGATTGAGTCCGTTGAGTGACTAACTCTCTTGATTAACTAAATTAGTCATGTCCACCAAGGACACAAAAGTATCAACTCAACTTTTAAAAGGACTAAATCGAAAAGTTGGTAAGGTTTATTCAACTCCCCCCCTTCTAAACCTTACACTCACACCCCCTGGGACCAACAAGTGGTATCGGAGCGGTTGGTTCATTGAGCCTTCCGTGACCGGTTCTTGAACTAGATCTCCAAATTTCTCCAAGTCTTTTTAGTACTTAAGTTTTCAAAACTCTTTTATTATCAAAAGTTATTATCATGGAAGCAAATTTGACACGCATCCCTATGTTCACAATTGAAGAATTTGATGATTGGAAAATTCGTATGCGGCTCATCTATCAAAGATTACATGATGAGATGTGGATAGTGATAGAGGATGGGCCACTACAAATTTTAAAGTGAACACAAAGTAAGAAGAGTTGCGGTGAAGGTGAAGAGGATGTCGCTCTAGACCACTATGGTTGAAAAACCAAGAACTCGAATGGAAAAATGATGACGAAAAAGATATAATCTGACAATGTGGCCAAGGACATCCTTTACAAAACTTGACAAAGCCATGTTCAATAAAGTCAAATCATGCGGAATGGCTAAAGAAATCTAGGACAAGCTAACATTGATTTGTGAAGGCTCGAGCAAATCAAGGAAAATAAATTATCGAAATGGTCTGAGAAATTTGAGAATTTCAAAATGATCGCAGGAGAGAACCCGGATCAACTGGATGCTCGGTTCACGAAATTACCAACGAGCTATCGCTCTTGGAAAAGAATATACACGAAGGAAATGTGTATGAAGATCCTAAAAGTCTCTCGGTGAATGGGAAATGAAGGTCATGGCACTAAGACATTCCATGGACCTATCAAAGACATCCAACCATGAGCTATTCTCGGATCTCAAAGCCTACGAATTTGAGCCGAGAAGAAAAGACCAGGAAGAGACAGGTTGTACCCAAAACAACACTCTAATTGTTAAGGATGGTAAGAGAGTGAGGTCAAAGAAGTCATTGACCCATAGGAAATAGCCCCCGATGGTTAAAAGGTTTAACAAGTTCTTCAATAAGAACTACAAGAGAGGCAAGGGCGAATCCTCCGAGAAGACACTCGCTCCCTCCAAGTCAAGGGAAGATAGGCCAACCAAGAGAACAGGTCATCAAAAAGTCAATATCAAAGGGTGACAATCCAAGAATGGAAAGAGTTGATCAAAAAGTTGAATATCTATCTTTGAACCGTAGGCAACCAAGGGTCACTATGCCATTGATTGCCCATATCCTGTAGTCAACAAATACAGGAATGAAGAAGAAAGAAAAGTCTTGAGAGAAAGAAGATAAGAAAAGAAAAAGGCAATGTTGGTCACAGAGAGGGCCGAGACAAAGTCAAGAGACATAGGCGATTCAGAGAGTAGTGAAGCGACTACTCAAGTGACTCGAAGAAGAAGCCCGATCCGCTTGATGGCCAAGGAACAAGATCAACTCCGACCAAGAAGATGAGGTACACTCGACTCATCACACTCGATTCTAGTGATAGTGATCGTGACACACACACTTCATCACCCACTCGATCTTTATGATTCATTAGGCAAAATGATGAAAGATTTTGAACACATTAAATCCTCACACACACTACTAAATGAGGAAAACAAATTTACTCAAAAGCCAAAACTCACAAAATGACTAAGGAGCCGAGTACTCTAAGTCAAATAGCCGATGAGAATAAAAGTTTAAAGACCGAAAATGCCAAGCTAATAGCGAGAAATAGCTGCCATAGAAAAGAGGGAGAATGACCTCAAAATGTGATTGCCTCATTCACTAAGGCATCTAAGTCATTGGATGATCTTATCATGAGCCAAAGAGAATGTGGAGACAAGACAAAGCTTAGGATTTAATTCCTCTGTGCTATGTCAAGCTCCAAAAGTGATTTTGGAAAAAGGGTCTTCAAGCAATGAAGTATCTCAAAAATCCAAAACTCCAAATGGTGCACACACATTTATTCCAAAGCACAATTACAAGCAAACCGGCATTGGTTATAAAGGAAAAGGAAAACAACCGATTGAGTGTCTTTGAGAGGACAAATGAGAAGAAATTCGGCCGAGTTCCTCAAAACTCCAAACAGAAATACTCGTAAAGAAGAAACAGAGCTACCAAAAATCCCGGAAGTTCCATAAAAGAAACACATATGATGGGAATGGTAGAAAATACCCGAGCCAAGTCGATTGGAATGATGTGAACTATCGGCGAGACCTATGGAATATAAGCCCAAATGGCAAAGGCCTAGAACTCGGGAAAGACCATTCCAAAGGTATAAGAGCTTTCATCAAACACACATATGCACCTAGGCACCACACTCGGGAGATATCACAACTACCCAAAGAAGGCAATTGCTAAAACACATACACAAGCATACTGCACAAAGAGACAATTTGTATGAACCTAGAATCCCCAAGCAATTTGCCAAAATTAATTATGATTATGGCAATCGATAGATGGCAACCCCTTAGAGCTAAATCATTTGGCTATAGGTTGGTTGGATCATCTTACAATACTAACCCCTCGGGACCCGCATTAAGTATGGGTACACGAAACTTAATTTCCTTGTTTGCGTTCAAGAACAGTTGAGTGCCAAGGAACCTGGTACATGGATAGTGGCTTCCCTGCACATATGACAGAAACAAGAAAAATCTCATCAAAATTCAAGGAAGTCAAAGGCGCAAAAGTTATATTTGGAGGAAATGAAGCTCCAGGAGAAATAAGAGGCATTGGATCCATCAAGAAAAATAGATTAGAAATCACAGATGTTGCATATGTTGAAGGACTCAACTTCAACTTGCTAAGCATCACCAACTCGTGACAAGGGATATAATGTTAGATTTAACATGAGTATATGCCAAATCAAGGATCAATCAAATGAAGTTGTGTTGCAAGGATGCGGATAAAAGAACATTTATATCGTGGATTGGTCAACAACAACACCCAAAGACTGTCTATTAGCAAAGAGCACAATCAATCAAGTTGGTTGTGGCACAAGAAAGTGAGTCACCCGAATTTCAAAACAATTAACAAGCTTGCCGTAGCAATCTTGTGGAAGGACTTCCGCATTCGGATACAAGAAGGAGAGTATATGTGACGATGTCGAAGGCAAAACAGATCAAATCATCATTCAAAGAAAAGGCATGTCCATCTTCAACAAGAATATTGCATCCGCTACATATGGATCTATTTGGTCCAGTTGAACCAAATAGCATAAGTGGGAAGAAATACACCTTGGTGGTAGTAGATGACTACTCAAGATATACATGGACAATATTCATGTGTAAGAAGAAAGAAACTCTACAAAAACTACCACAGCTGGATCTGACAGAGGAACTGAGTTTGTAAATGGTATAATAACTCGCATTGTATTGAAAATGGCATTGGTCATGAATTATCTCACAAAGGATTCCATAGCGAATGGAGTTGCGAGAAAGAAGAATAGAACTCTCAAAGAAGCAAGGACAATGTTAGCGAACGGGCTACCTAAAAGATTTTGGGCTGAACTAATAAACACAAAAAGATGCTACACTCAAAATAGATGCATGATAAACAGACAAATGACAAAGACTCCCCATGAGATTTGGACAGGAGAAAACCAAATGTTGCATATTTGAGAATATTTGGATGTAAATGCTTCATCCATAACAATGGCAAAGATAATCTAAAGGCTTTTGATGCCAAAGTCGATGAAGGTATCTTCTTGGGATACTCACCGAAAGCAAAGCCTACAGAGTACTCAACAAGAGGACTATGGTTACAAATCCATTCACGTGGTGTTCGATGAGCCAAATGTAAATGGAGAAGACATTGAAGAATCAAATAAGTCAATCAACCAACCATGCGTAAGAGTCCCTATCTTTCAAGTCAAGCCGAATTATAAACTCGGATGAAGATGAGATAGCCGAGTCTCAAAACAAAACTGAAAATCTGCGGCTAAGTGATGACGAGAGAGGCGATCAAAGCAACACAACCGCAAGACGATCAATCCAAATAACTTACTCCAACCTCGATGTAAGATGGCCGAGAGACCATCCACCGTAACTTGTCATTGGAGATATAAGAGAAGGTGTCAAAACAAGATCCGTAACTCAACAAGAAGCTATGTTCACATGCTTTATCTCACAAATAGAGCCCAAAGATGTGTCACAAGCATTGGATGACACACAATGGATTCAAGCTATGCAAGAAGAGTCAATCGCTTTGAAAGAAACAAAGTATGGGAGTTAGTTCAAAGACCCACCCATCAAAATGTTATTGGCACTAAATGGGTGTTCGAAACATGATGAACGAGGAAGGTTCAGTGGTAAGAAACAAAGCAAGATTAGTAGCCAAAGGATATTGCCAAGAAGAAGGGATAGATTTTGATGAAACATTTGCCCCTGTAGCAAGATTGGGAGCTATTAGGATGTTTCTTGCCTATGCAGCTCACAAGAATTTTATTGTATATATCAAATGGATGTAAAGAGTGCATTCCTAAATGGTTTATTGGAAGAAGAAGTGTATGTTGAACAACCTCTAGGATTTGAGCAGAAGACTCTTGGAGATAAGGTATACAAACTCAAGAAAGCTCTATATGGATTGAAACAGGGCACCCGAGCATGGTACGATACACTCCCCAATTCTTGACGAGAATGGATTCACAAAAGGAAAAGTGGATAGAACACTCTTCAGAATTCAAGATAGGAAGAGCATACTGCTTGTTCAAATATATGTGGATGACATCATTTTTGGATCCACAAACAAAGAACTGTGTGATAAATTTTCAAACCTCATGCAAAGCAAATTCGAAATGAGCATGATGGGAGAGCGACATTCTTCCTTGACTCCAAGTGAAACAAAATTGAAGGATGGAACCTTCATAAGTCAAATTTAATGAAAAATTTGAGAATTTAATGAAAAATTTGGTATGGAAGAGAAGTCTTCTCAGAAAATACCAATGAATACATCGATCAAAATGGACATGGATGCGAGATGGCAAGCCCAGAGATCAAACAAGATACTGAGCACTTATTGGATCATTGCTTTATCTCACAAAGAAGCGGGCCGACATCACCTTTGTTGTAGGTGTATGTGCAAGATTTCAATCGCTCCAAAAGAAAGCCATATGACTGCAAACCAAGAGGATCTTGAGATATTTGAAAGGAAGCCAAGAAGTTGGCTTATGGTATCCAAAGGAAGGTGGATTCAAGCTAATTGGCTATTCGGACTACTGGCTATCCGGATGTAGAGTTGACAGAAGAGCACCTCGGTACATGTTAAATGCTTGGAAACAAAGCTAATTTCTGGTTTAGCAAAAAGCAAAATTCAATAGCCACCTCTACAAACGAATACATAGATGCGGGCAAAACCAGTGCTCAAATCCTATGGATGAGACAAAGAATGAGAGACTATAAAATTGAAGAAAAGGAAATTCCAATCATGTGTGATAACACAAGTGCAATTGCAATCACTCAAAATCATGTGTTGCACTCAAGAACAAAGCATATCGATGTCGATATCACTTCATAAGAGATCATGTTGAAAAGAAAGACATCACCTTGGAATATATTTCAACCGATAAACAAGTTAGTGACATATTCACAAAACCATTATGTGAGTCAAGATTTGAAGAACTCAAGCATGAGTTAGGGTTAATTGGTGGTGACACTCGAAGACTCAAAGAAAGGAAATGAAACACAAAAAGGGAAAAAGGGCTGAATTCTCAAAATCACTAAATGAATCATCGTGACGGAAAGACAAATATACCGAATTAGTGACAAAATTACCGAGTCACTATGAGAACTCGCTGTGAGAAGAAGAGTTAAATCACTAAGGGATAAGCCGAGTCATTTATGAACAAAGTGACAAAAATGCAGTCGTTTTTACTAAGCGGGAATTTTTTTAAAAATGACGTCAAAGATAATGATGATGTGTACAGCAAAAGCCGCACACCAAGCTTATGATTGGATATAAATGCACCGCATTAAATTCGAGACATTAAATGCTAATCGGCGTGCAAAATCTAAGCCGTTGATTTCGATCACATTTCAAAAACCACCCGCACGCCCTTTGAAAACCATACTTAAAACCATTTTCGTCCGTTTCTCTCACATATTACCAAAACTGTTCATTTCTCTCTCAGAAGCAAAGGCAAAACTCTCTCAAAACCCTATCAATCTTCAAATCAACTTCTAAGTTTCTTTCCGTGAAATACTGAAAAATGGCATCGACTTATGATTTCGTCGCTGCTAGGAAGCAAATCCACACTGGGTCTACTTGTGGATTTCGAGGTATGGTCAAACAGGGGTCCGATGATGCCCTCATAAAGAAGATTGCTGAAAAGCTCGAAAAGTCCAGGCTAAAACCATTTCTGACGATGGAGCTCCCGATGACCTATGTGGAAGAGGTTGCTCACTTCTACGTGAACGCCGAGATTCACGATGAGGGGATCAAATCCTCTCACGGAAGGAGTTCATCATCTCCTGCCAAAGATTTGGAAGAACCCCGCTCATTACCGGCGGAAGGAGCACCGAAAATCAATGAAGTGATGTAGACTTGGTCGCCGCTGGAAGGAAGTAGCCAAGACCGACTATGCTTTGATAAGATAGTCTACACACAACAAGAGGTCATTGAAGGAGGACTACAACAAAATGTTGGACATAGTTGCCAAATGCATAGACATCAAATTTGGTAGCTTTGACCAACTATCAAAGCAAAATTGATCGTCATGGCTGCGATCATTGAAGAAAAGCAAGTAAACCGCAAATGAGTTTGTCTACAAAGAGACTGCGCGAATGTAGGAACAAATCCTTCAAGGAGAATGGAGCATTTGGAGGATCTCGGGATACGGCCTGGTGATTGGCCGATCATGGAGGTAAAAGGAGTCCTCTTCGACATGGAAAGGCGTTCCATGTAAACAAGAGAATGTTCGAGATCAAACCTCTCGGCGCACGAAGAGAGCCTACGCCAAGAGAGCCGATACAAGTGAGGGGGAATCACCGACCACGAAGATACAAAACAAGTTTCCTCTCCACCAAAGAAGAAAGTCGCCCGCAACAAGCTTAAGAGAATCACGCCCTCGCAGAAAAGAAAACCAAATCGCTTCCCTCCCGCAGCCAAGTCACTCCGCCCTCGGTGCACTAGTGTCTCCCCCGCCCGAGCGACGATCGAGAAGGAATCTCAAATACCTTTTCTCGTCGTCAAAAGAGGAGAAACGATAAGCCAAGACGGCCACTCCTCGAAGAAAACAACAAGACGCCCCCCGCCGCCCAAGACTCGGGAAGAAACTCTCTCCCAAACCGTAAATCCTCTCGGTACAAACTAAGAGAAGAAGAATCATCATCAAGCGTTAGAACTTGAGAAACCGATCGAGTCGGCCACTCACCAAACAGATATCGGAGACTCGCTGGAGAAGTAGAGTCTCCAAATTATTGATGAAACAAACCAAGTCTCATTGAAGGCGATCAATGAGAGGCAAATCAAGACCAACTGTAGTTCGAACAAAATGAGACACAAGAAGTAGCCGAGAAAGCTAACTCGCATGTTGACAGGATCGTATCCCCTCCCGCAATGACGCACCGACAAGATGGAGCACCGTGAGCTTGCTACCTTCTATCCCCGAGAATGAGGGACAAAGAAGAAGAAGCCGATAGAGATGATGATGTGATGATCCTATCCCCACCTTATCCGGACATCCAAAATCGTCTGCAGAGTGGAGGAAGTGGAAGTTGAGTCGATCCAGGGAAAGTTCCAACGGCCGAGTTTATCGAAGAAGAAGAGGAACCGATGAATTTTCTTGAGTGACCACTTTGGTCCAAGCCCGGATGAAGAAAAATCGCACGATATCTTGCAGATCTTCAAGGACAAGGAAAAGGAGAGACAGGCGAGATGAAGCGAGGCACGTGAGAAGGCCAAAGATCGCCCTATCACCGCACCACACGTAACATACACATCCTCTCTCGACGTCCTATTCGGACAAGGATGAGGATCTCGGACCTGTTCTCGCCACGCGGAGAAGAGTTGCAAATGCAGCAAGCAATGCACGAATCCGAGTCCTTCATGAACAAAGAATGATGGAGGGACCAGGAGAGTCCTCCAAAACACACCGAGATAGACCCAATGGGAGTGGTGCGAAGATATTGCCACCGTTATTGTTGCCGCCACCACTTCCCAAATCACTTTCGGAAGAAGGAACTAAGGAAACTGGCGATGAAACCGGGATAGTGGGGACCCCAAATGAGCCAACCCCTAATGAAGGTGTCTTACCACCTACCCCAACGGCCGAACACTCGGAAACAAATGGGAGTTTGGAGACGAGTGACCCCATTCCAAGTCACTCAACCGGTGCGCCAAATGAGGGGGAAACTCCTCCACCGCAAAGAAGGTCGGAGGATGCCGCAGATGACTCTACTACGAATCTAGGAGGCGAAGTGGAGAAGGAACAACCACAAAGTACACAAAGAAGTTGTCATCAACGGCTCGTACGCTGAGACTGCCTCACCGAGGTGCCAACCGCTCTCACGCGTTAATGACGCCGCTGGCGATGCAAATCGAGCCACGAAGGAACAGCCCGGGAGTTAACACTGGGCGATGAAAGTGCAATCCATGGGGTTGAGACTCCAATGGATGCCACCGCATGAAGACCCTAAGACAAAATGACATTGTCGAAAGGGATGTCCAAAACCTCGCCGCAAGAGAGACTGCAGAGGTAATGAAGGCCAACGGAGGTTGAGACTTCCCCTGGAGTAACGGGTGAAGTACGAACATCCCTCCTGCTATCATTGATCCATCTCGAAAAGGAGATAAGCGCTTCATGATTCCCGGATAATCCTCGATGTAACCTTTCCGGGATCGGAAGAAGACGATGAAGCCGAGTCATCCCCCAATCGATCCAAAAGACTCACCGAGGATGTTCCAACCACGAGCAAGTCGACCTCAAGACTACTCACAAACTTTCAATTTTGATGATGAGCCACCCATGGAAATCTCATCATCGTCCGATGACGCTCCGATAAGGCCGAGGACCACCAACTCAATTGAGAAACCAACGAGACCAACGGTTGTTAGGGCAAAATGAGGCTCAAAAAGTCGGGTCAACTTCACAACGGACCCCGCTTGAAACAGAGTCCACCGTGGCAGGCTCATCAAGTCGCAAAGTTCGACTCCACAAGGAACTTCACGAGCACCACTCATCATTGAACAAATCCCGGTTGCCCGTGATGATTCCTTCGTAGAATCATTTCCCTTTTCTCTGAGGTACCCGACCTCCCAAGAGTCGAAAGAGATCTCGAGCTCTTCCACGGACTGATCCTCGTCATTCCATCGATACCATCGTTCGGTGACTATGATTTTGACGTTGCTTGGCCGTCACCGCAACAGAGGGAACAACGAAGTTCGGGAGGTGTTCAAAGCATTATTTGCTAAAATTGAACGGATGGAGAGGCACCAGGCCTCGATGGACATGAGATCGATAATGAGAGATGCCAACCTTACTGGCGACTTGAGAGGCATAATAGTCGAATCGGGAGTGGTGGCAACAAAGAAAGAAACAATGCGTGTGGAACAAGCTAGATATTTGAGAACATTGTTCAACAAGTTGTTGGTCCAGCGAAATGAGAATGCTTTGATGCAAAGACGCAATCGAGAGAACACATAGAGCACATGCATGAATCTCACACTTTCTTGAGATAAAGTCTGGCAAGCGTGAGCAAAATAAGAATGAGCTCCGCGTATGGAAGAAAACATGGATCGAAAATTCACTTTCTCATGGCCGAGATGAAGTTGCTTAAAGTTGAATCCAACGCTACTCGTTATGAGTTTCGTGCGGCAAGACTCGAAAGCGAACTTCGACTATCGCCAGACTTTACTGCTTGCTAGTATTTTTTCAGGGCGTTCCTCTCTCCTTGATGATGCCAAAAAGGGGGAAGAGGAATACCTTAAAACGTCAAGAAATCTGGCGTTGAGAAGGAGGGAGCAAAACAGTAAAGGGAAAGACAAATGAGGAGGTCTCAAGAGCAAAGAAAGGAAAGTCTGTTGAGGGGGAAGGATCGGGAGATGTCACCCTAATGATTGCACAAACCCCCAACAAGGTCTTGTCACAAATATTATCGCCAAAGAACTCCCAAATGACTCGCCACTCCAACACTGATGTGTCTATGGCCGAAAAGAGAAAGACATTGAAGCGAGGGATGGAGGAAGTGGAAGGAAGGATGAATGCCCGAGTTATGGATATCTTGAAACAACATGGAGACATTCCAAGAGAAGCAGAGACACTTATGCCATCTCGTATGCCTGAATCGAGCCAAGATCGCTTGATGAATTTAAAACGCCGCATCTCAAGGATACTTCGCAAACATGTCCATGGCTCAATCCTCGGACTTGTCTTGGGAAAAGGGTCTCACGCTATGTGAAGAAGCCGACAGCGAGGACTACCGGCGATCCTCTGTTTGGTCACTCCGCCGTCACTCACCGGGAAGAAGACCCCAAGACAATACACGCCCGAGAGGAAGAGGTAGAGGAAGAAGCGTGGTGGAGGAGGAAGAGGTTTCGGACTGGGCCTCGCCCAAAACATTGAGTACATAGATCCAGGCAAGAAAGGAGAGATCTACTTGAATTTGGTTTTGACGAAGTAGCCAATTTGCAAGTGGCTAAGAACAATTTTGAGTATGTGAAAAGAATTGAAGAAGAAAATAAAAGACAAACTCAGCTATGGGAGGAAAGACAAGAGAGACTAAGAAGAGATGAAGTCGCCGGAAGGCATATGAAAAGAAGAAGAAGGCGCGTGAAGATGAGAAAAAGAGAAGAAGACCGAGAAGATGACAGAATCAAGAAGATGAAAGAAGGAGGCAAAATAAGGAGATGAAGTGTTGTGTCCACCCCTTCATGTATTTTACTATGTAAATACATACTATGTAAGTCTTCTCGTAATAAATCAGAAATTCTCTATTTTTGCGTAGACATAGATGTTTGCTCGATACACCTTGTAAACAGCTTGTTGTAAAGGACAAGAATGTTATGATCAATAAAAGGATTGATTCCACGCATACATTCTCTATAAATACACTATCTGTATGTATCTATGCTATTTACATTTTGAATGTTTTAAGTTTTGGCATCATCAAAAAGGGGGAAATTGTTGGGAAATTTATTGTTTAGATTTTGATGAATGCCATGTAAAACTTAGAATAGGAAGTTGGCACCCCATTTTTGTTGTAAATCGCATTGTAATAAACAGTCAATGGTCAAGCCGAGTTAAGTTAGATATGCCTAAACATGCAAGAAGACAACGGAGACTAGAAGGAAGACTCCGCGCGAGACAATTTGAGTTTGGCAGAGAAGAGAAGACGGAACTCGATCAAGGTGCAAATGAGATGCAAGTAAAGCATCACCAAGTCAACTCAATATAGCCAAGTCTCTAGTTGAAGTGACAAGAGTCATCCAATGATTGGAAGTCGACTCTAAGTCACCTGGGAAAGCAAGGAAATGCAATCAAGTCGAGATAATCGAAAGAGATCCGTTGCACGTAAATCAAGAGAATTACTTAAACAAGTAATACCTCCATGCTACCTTTCTCGAAGTGCTCGGTCCCGGAAGCGTGCAAGGGGAATGAACCAATGGGAAGCACTACACCGTGTCGAACTCGAAAGTCAAGAACAATTCATACGAGGAAGTGGCAACTCCAAGGACGCAACAAGACAAGCCAACGACCACAAGTGACTTTAAAAAATAAGCCTATCTCTTCAACTAGGGCGATTTTTGAAAGATCACTATAAAAGGCCGAGGAACGACTGAGAGGAGGTTACCTTGACTACCTAAACCACGAACATTTCAAGAAAACATTTTGAATCAGAACCTAAAATATCCTCAAATCATTCAAGATTAATCCTCAAGCCTACACTACGAAGAAAATCAATCCAACACTCACCGTGAAGGAAAGATAGCTTCAATCAAAGTTGAAGAAAAACCTTTGAAGAAAAGGGGTCTACATTCCAAGGAGGATTGTAGAAAGGTTTAAGGTCGAACCGTCTCGAGTTTTTGGAGGGCTTCGTGATCAAATCCAAAGAGCTTGAGCAAGTGAGTTGTAGTAGCAAGGCAAATGCCTGTGAAGAAGCCGAGTCGCACGAGAAGCCACCAAGCGTGACCAAGGCATCTCCCGTGATCGAGTCCCAAAGGATCAAGTCACCAGTGTGATCAAGACTTGTATCTGGACTGCTTACCACTGCGTATCTTGATCAATACTTAGTGGATTCCTCCAGGAGTTGGAGAAGAGAGGAGTAGAAGAATTACCCCATCTTCGAACCTCTATAAAAACTTATCGTGTCATTTACATTTCAAAGATTTTAATTCTTGCACTTTATCTGCTTAATTCTCACGATAAATTTGCTATCCATTTGATAATCTCTAAGTACTAAAACCAAGGATTAAATCATAACTAAACCAAATTTAAGGGTGTTAAGTCTTCCTCAATAAAACAAACTACGCTTGAGCTAAGTCTTTGTCTTAACAAATTGAGTTATTCTTTCAACAAATTTCGATCAGTCCGTTGAGTGACTAACTCTACTAATTAACTAAATTAGTTGTCCACCAAGGACACAAATTGTGTAGCATCAACTCTGAACTTTTAAAAGGACTAAATCGAAAAGTTGGTAAGGTTTATTCAACCCCCCCTTCTAAACCTTACACTCACACCCCTTGGGACCAACAAAGCTTGCCAGACTTAATTTCAGACTTGCGATTATCTTTCTCAATTCGCAATCTTACAGTTAAGTCTTCAAGCCCCATCTCCTTCCACTTATGCTTTAGGTAGCTCGTAAAATTCTTCCACAGAGGCGGTAGCTTCTCAATAATAACAATTACTTGAAAGGATTCACTCAGCACCATTCCTTCTGCGATTATATCGTGCAGAATAAGCTGAATTTCTTGAACCTGGTTGATCACCCTCTTGGTGTCAACCATCTTAAAATTAAGGAATTTACCGATAACAAATTTAGTTGTGCTGGCATCTTCCATTTTATGTTTCTTTTCCATGGAGCTCCACAACTCCTTAGCAGTCTTTACCGAACAATACACATTATACAATGTATTGTCCAGTCCGTTCAGAACGTAGTTCTTGCATAGGAAATCGCTTTGACTCCAAGCATCGAACATTATTCTCTGCTGAGAATCAGTCTCTTCCCCCACAGTTGGAGCATCCTCCGTCAAAAAACGAGCAATGTTCAGAGTAGTAAGATAGAATAGCATCTTCTGTTGCCATTTTTTGAAATCTATACCACCAAACTTCTCCGGTTTCTCTCTGGGTGCTGGTGCTAGAACGGATGGTGCTGGAACTGATGATGTTGAAGCCATTTGGTAAACACGAAAAATCTCGTCTTAAACTGTTGGAAAAGTAGTTAGTGTATATCAAAATGGCAATCAAAATTTGAGCAGAGTAATGGTGTATTAACGTATGTCGAGGCAAGAGTTGGACTCTTTCTCTTTAAGACGAGTTTGCCCCACTCTCGGTGCGTATGGAATACGACAATTGTCTCCCAAGATGCAACGACAACTTTCTTGCGATAGTTGCACTACAAATCGCAAGAACGACGGACACTATGATGCTTTGAACTCTCTTTTTATGGACTTATGCAGAAAAAAAATAGAAAATGAAAGAAATTCGATATGTTTCAGATGCAAAATGAATTATGGAGACTGTTATTTATAAAGCTTCATATGCCTCTTCAGACTGGGTTCAATCCCAGGTTCAGATCGACCATGACCATCAGATCGCGTCTTGTGATCAACAGCTGCAATCTGATGGTCCAGATTACATCCAACTGAAGGTACACACCCCTTGGCATACACCCCTGCACACTGGATAGTCGTGTCCAGTCATGGTGCCATGTCAATGAATAGACACGTCCAATCAATGCCATGTGTCACCACTTGGACGAGTCTGCCAAGTCACTGCCACCTGAGCTATCCCGCCACGTCATCGAGCCACTAGAACGAACCCTGGTTCGATTTTTCAAAACTTTAAGGCTCCTCAAAGCTCCTCGCAATGATACGTATGTGCGCCTCTAAAGCGCCCAATGCAACTATGTGCGACGTGCACGGGCCCTGGCCTAGCTCGGGCTCGGACGGTGCTTCGTATTGTCCTTAGTGCTATTTGAGCTAGCCAAAGACTAGTCAAAATTGACTTGGTCCAGTAGGGTATACCATAAGGAGCTCCACATGATTACTCCTTATTAGTGGTGAAGCTCTATATAAACTAGTCAAACATTTAATATGTTTTCTACGTGGGATATGGCTTTCCATATTCCCACCCTTTTATATTCCATATATAAAAGAGATTTAAGTGGTTAACTTTACGCATTTATTTCTCATTCACCCGATATTGGTTTTGAAAAATTCAAAATGCTAAACTCATCCACCCGCGGTGTAGATTATGTTTACCTCATTTAATTCATACAACAAATAAGTGGACCCACTTAATTAATTGGTCAAAATCGGGGCAAACCCTTATGTCTAAAAACCAATTTCAACAAACTATTGTTTTACTCGTACAAAGCAAGGAGTGTGCTACGTCGAACCATATTACATAGTTGTATCGAACCATATGTGGTTTGTTTGTCGAACCATATAAATTGAATGGATATAAAAATAATAATTTTAATGAATCCCAAACAATAATAAAAAATTGAAACGAATTTATCAAAGTAAAACACTACTTGTAAAAATTACACAAGTTGTAATATTCTTTTATTGGTATACGTGAAGGATCAAGATATACAACACAAGCATACAAACAACAAAGTAAAAATCAGAAAATTTCTTGTTCTTCACTTTCAACATACTTGTTGTATTTAGCCTAAACTTTACACTTACGCATCTTGAGTATTAGGCTTCATTCTTGATTACACTTGCACTTCAAAGTTATATACTTCATTTGAGTTGTAATCTTGAATTGATTCAAATAATCCAAAACAAGAAATCCTTGTTAGTATTCTTGTGGTAAGAACACACTTGGTTGATTCTAGGTGTTGAAGAGTTTAGTACTCTTCATTGTTATATGATGATTGTGGTAATCTTCATAGGAGGTGTTGTAAGAAGAGTGTGGTCCTCTTCAAGGTAAATGATGTAATAGTTTGGTATCTATTAATTAATGTACTTTTTCCTTTTTGAAATCCATTCGGACGTACCAGGTGGTAGATGATTAGGTCCTAAGTTGGTTGAACCTCTATAAATTATTGTGTGTTGATTTATTTTCTGTATACCATCTTCATATTCGAAAAAGAGGGCGTAAATTGAAAAATCGGGAAAATTTATTCACCCCTCTCTAGATTTTCGTAGCCACTTGGACTAACATTAACTTGGAGTGGTCTGCGGGTTTTATCACCACCATGGTGTTATATGTGTATTGTGTTATTAAGTGTGTTCGATACTGTGTAACTTATATATATATATATATATAAGGTTAGGATCAAATGTGGCAGGGGGCTTACCGTGTGGCAGTGTGGATTAATCCAATCCATCCACACATTTTATTCAATGATCCAGATTGCTATTAAAAATAACTGATTTATCAATTAATTAATAGGTGGAAAGGGCATAATAGTAACTAGCAAAATGCCATAAATCACGCCCCTACAATCAAAGGATTGATTAATATCACGTTTTCATAACTGAATTTTGCACCATTTTAATAGTTGAACTGTACACCATTTAATAACTGATTGTACACCATTTTATATATAACAGTGCATCATTGTATAACTAATAGTATACCATTCAATCCCAACGATTTTTATGGGTTTTGATTTTACAATTGTTCCAATGATGCACTTTTAGATATAAAATGGTGCACGGTCAGTTATTAAATGGTGCACAGATCAGCTATTAAATTGGTGCATAATTCAGTTATGGAAACATGATCTTTATCACATCCATGATTGTAGGGCGTCATTATGGGAAGGTAGTTACACCATTTTGTCTTTATATGGTTTTATATGATGTACAATTAGTTATACGACGATGCACTATTAGATATAAAATGGTGCACAATTAAGTTATTAAATGGGAAGATGATTACACCATTTTGTCTTTATAGTTCCTTTAGATGATGTACAATTAGTTATACAATGATGCACTGTTAGATATAAAATGGTGCATAGTCGATTATTAAATGGTGCAGTTCAACTATTAAAATGATGCATAATTCGATTATGGAAATGTGATCTTTATCACATCTATGATTGTAGGTGTCATTATGGAAAGGTGGTTACACCGTTTTGTCTTTATAGGATTTTTAGATGATGTACAATTAGTTATACAATGATGCACTGTTAGATATAAAATGGTGCACAATTAAGTTATTAAATGGGAAGATGGTTACACCATTTTGTCTTTATATTTCCTTTAGATGATGTACAATTAGTTATACAATGATGCATTGTTAGATATAAAATGGTGTACAATCAGTCATTCAATGGTGTACGGTTCAGCTATTAAAATGGTGCACAATTTCGATTATGAAAATATGATATTAATCAATCCTTGATTGTAGGGGCGTAATTTATGGCATTTTACTAGTTACTATTATGCCCTTTCCACCTATTAATTAATTGATAAATCCGTTATTTTTAATAGCAATCTGGACCATTGAATAAAATGTGTGGATGGATGAGATCAATCCACACTGCCACACGGTAATAGACTGCCACACGAGATTCCATCCCTATATATATATATATATATATATATATATATATATGTGTGTGTGTGTGTGTGTGTGTGTGTGTGTGTGTGTGTGTGTGTGTGTGTGTGTGTAAGGAGACTATTATCAAAATAGAAACATATAATCCCGCCCATTTCATATATACATAATTGCATGTATCCATGTATTATATTTAAAACAATAATAAATCCAATATATGTATATATATTTGTAAAGAGATTCATTAAATTATATATATATATATTAAATTTTATATTGTACATACTTTTTTTGAATATATATAATAAATAAATATTTATTACATAAAAAAGTAATATTGTGTGTTCTATTATTTATGTTATATTTATTTGTTAATTTCAAATAATAGAACAATTATTGTTCATTCGTTTATGTTATAAGATAGTTTCTCAAATAATCATGATTTGAGTAGGATGATATCGTTATTGAGAAATCAAATGATACTCATATTTTATTTATTAAATTAATGTATATAGTAATTTGTTGGTATAAATTTCAACTATGTCTCAATTGATCTAATTTAATTTAGCTATCAAAAATTATTAAGTGAACATATCATTTTTAAATTTTTATACAACCAAACAAGTATTTGTAATAGGAGTACAAACTTGCCTCTAATATAATCAATTTGTTTTATATCTTTTTTTTATTTTCTAAATTTTTAATTATTGGATATTTAACATAATATTTTATAAAAATATATTAAACAATAATAATAATTATTTAATAAATCATACCTTATTTTGCTTGGGTCAAGACCTATCAACCTGCAATCTCTTCCACTGTTCGAAGGTCAGACCGAGTTTGAGTCTTGAGGTAACCGCCCCCGACCCCATTGTTATTCCTATAATATATCAATTTCTTAATATCAAAATCACACAATACTTCATCATATTACACTTCGTGCACTACAAGAAAATCGCAAAATAGCGACGGAAATTTCCGTCGCTAAACCCATAAAATCCATCTCTAAATTGCGTCAATTAACTTTTGTTTTTAACATTAGCCACGGAAGTTTCCGTCGCTAATTTGATTAAATAGCAACAGATTATTCCGTCGCTAAATTGCGTCAATTAACCTTTTGTTTTAACATTAGCGGTGAAAGTTTCCGTCGCTAATTTGATTAAATAGCCATGGATTAGTCCGTCGCTAAAGATAGCGACGGACTAATCCGTCGCTAAATTTGTCTTACACTTAGCAAATAGCGGCGGATTATATCCGTCGCTACTATTTTTTTATTTTTAATTTTATTTTTTATAATTAAAAACCTGTAAAAACAATTCACGTTCAAATTATAAAAAATCATTTACATAAACTATATAAAATATCAATAATAACCAATATAATATATGTTTTACAAAAAAATCCATGCCAAACATTTATAGTTATAGAAATCCGCAATACATCCATATATAATCTAAAATAGAAAATACAAGGAGGAGGCATTTGTCCATGGCGACGCGACTCCATTATCATACGAATCAACTCTGATACCTGTGACGGCAACTAAATGCGCTCATGACGCTCCTTCTCCAACTGCTTTCGCACAGCCGCCACCTGCTCAGCCTGCTCATTTTTATCAAAACCTCATGAGTAATTTTTGTAATATGATAACTGGTGTTTTTTTTTCTAATAAGCTAAATCTGTAGTTTTTGTAATTAACCAAAAATATGGATTAGAAGTTGTTTTACATGGATTAGTTTGATAAGGGCACAAGAAAAGTCCATGTATTTCTGATGTGATATTACTGGAGTACCAATTGACATAGTTTTACTTTAGCGACAAATTTAAACTCTTGCTAAACTGTAGTCGAATAAGTAAATATGACTCTATTTATAATTGGAAAAAAATAGCGATGGTTAAAATCCATCCCTAATGAATTATTTACAAAATAATAATAATTTAGTGATGGATTATATCCGCCGCAAAATGTTTTTCGCAGTTGTAAAATTCATTTATAGTTTAGCGACGGATTGGATCCGTTGCTAAATCGAATATATTAATACTTTAGCGACGGATTGGATCCGTTGCTAAATCGAATATGTTAATACTTTAGCGAAGCAAATGTTTTTCCAAATTTCTTATATTAAAATTCATTTATAATTTAGCAACCGATTTGATCCATCGCTAAATTGAATATGTTAATTATTTAGCCACAGATCAAATCCATAGCTAAATGTTTTTCGCAGTTTTTTATATTAAAATTCATTTATAGGATCCGTCGCTAAATTGAATATGTTAATCATTTAGCGACGGATTTTTATCCATCACAAATCGTTTTTCCCAATTTTCAACTTAAAATTCATTTATGGGTTAGCGACGAATTATATCCAAAATTGAATGTGTTAATTATTTACCGACGGATTGTATCCGTCCCAAATTTGTTTCCCAGTTTTTAAAATTTTAGTCACCTTGTTAGCGGATATAATATCCGTTGCTAATATCCGTCTCAGAATCGTAATTCAACATTTAGCTACGGATTAACGAATGATCGTTATTTGTTTGTATTTAAAGTCGTTAATGCCGCTATTCTGTAAATTTCTTGTAGTGGTACATTGCGCGGACGGTATACTAGTTCATATAATGTTATTGAATTTCAAATATTGCAATCATAACAATATATATATATATATATATATATGTGTGTGTGTGTGTGTGTGTGTACGAATGGATCTCTACGTGAATTTAAACAAATGAGTAATACAGGTCACATGACATAATATAATCTTGATTTTATATCAAAACTTTACAGTATACTTCGATACGCGATAAATCATAGTATTTAAGTGGTCATTATAATCGTCCAAGATTACATTTTATACTAAATCAATTATTAATCTTCGCCAAGAAAAAATATGAGAGTTCTATTTTATTTTTATTTTCTTAAAGACGATGAGAAAGTTAAAGAGAATTTTCTAATTATCAGCAATTGAACGAGGATCATTGGTTATACTAGTTGCCAGACTATTGTTTTATTTCATCATTATATATACAAATTTCATAAATAAAAAAAATATAAATTGAAACATATTTCTGGGTCGACTTAAATAAAGTGTATAAAATACGTATATTAAAATAATTTTATTCATATTAACTAATTAAAATATTTCTTATATATATAATTAATATACATTATATTATGAATTATATAATAAAATTAATTTGATCGACTTTCAACAAAAAAACAAAATAAAAAATCTTATTCGCAAGCCAAAAGTAGTCGTCGAAGGAAATATATCATTATCAACAACCAACGAGGACCACAGGACCACTTGTTCTACCAGTTGCCAAACTATTGTCTTGTTTCATTTTATATATTTTTTCATATATTTTACTTTTAAATATATCTTGTACAATAATTTCTAATTTACTTTATAAAAATTTACACATGTAGCGTTTATCCATAGTAAGAGAAATGTAGAACTCCATAAAATGACTATCAGTTATAATTTTGTGACAATTTCTTCGTCTTTTCTTCTTACGCCCCGATCCAAAAGTAGTAATTTCCCCAAAGTAGTAGTTCTTTCCATAAAAAATATTAGTTGTCCCCATGAAACATATTAGTAGTTCCCCTGAAAAATATTGTTTTCCCCCAAAAGTTTTTTAATAATTTTCCTAAAACCAGTATTAGTTTTTTTTCTAATAAAAGAATATTAGTAGTTCCACTGAACAATATTTGTAGGTCCCCTGAAAAGTATTAGATATTCTGCTGGGTCGTCGGGGCTAGGTCACTGGATTCGCGGGTCAGGTAGATCCGTTATACTGGATCCGTTTAAATGTTAAACCGTCTAATATGAGACTACCTCTTACAGTTAAACCTCTATAAATTAATAATTTTGGGACCACCAAAATTTATTAATTTAGCGAGATATTAAATAATATATAAATTAATAATCTATTAATTTATAGAAATATGTCTTGTGGAAAAATGTTCATCTAGAAACTACTGAAGTATTGCAAAATATGAATTTATTTTTCTTGCCAAATATCAACAAACAAAACATCAAAAAATTTAACCTTGTGATGTGAGAATTATACAACTGTAGAGATATTGAAACTGCAGAGTTGTTGATCGACAAGTAGATAATCGAGAGCGACATGTAAATTGTGAAGTTGAAAATAATAATTCTACCATAGACACCCTTCTGAAAAGGAACCTCAACAACAATGACATTAAATAATTTTTAGTTAAACTACGAGAAATAAATAATAGTTGAGTCATTTTTTATGAATTCTTCATAGTCTAATCACAATAGTATCTCATACTACATAATTATTAATTTATATACTCCATGGGACCTATACAAATTCTAAGATATGTATTATCTTATAAATTTAGTGAATTATTAATTTACCATGTTGTTCCCGAGTCGGGACCGACAAAAAATATTATTTAAACGATATTATTAATTAATCGAGTTTTAAAAAATCGAGATTTTACTGTAGATAAAATATACATTGAACTGAAATTCAAATTAACTTATTTATGAGATAATTTGAATTGAATGGTCAACTTCCTTACTTACCAGATTTGACTGAATTGTTTGTATGACAGACATCCCTAGACAAAATTAAATATATTTTTAAATTAATTTATGTATAAATAACTTGAATTGGATACATAAATTTAATTTATTAATTTTTCGATATGTGAAGCAAATATTTTTCCAAGTCAACATACAAATTTATGCAATACTCTAATACTTTTTCTTTCGACCAAATAGAAAACTTTTCTTCTTTTTGTTTTTTAAAAAAAAAAAATTTCTCCACGGTATCCCACTTGACCAGATAAACTGGACCACCATCAAAAACCTCAACAAATGGAATAGAAAAAGACAAATCACTCGTCAAAAAAAAAAAAGGACAAATCAATATTTAATATACATATTAAAAAAAATAGGAAATTACAAAGACCAAAGAAAAAGTTGTGACTTCAAGAACAGCACAGACCCACAAACCAAGAGAAACTCCTCTTCTCATTCAAAAATCAAAAGTGAAAATACACACACTCATGTGTGTGAGTGTGTGAAGAAAAACCCAAAAGAAAAGGGGTAGTAGTAGTAGTGGGCGGCTGGGAACTAATGGACCCTGCAGTATTGGACAGGATTATTGAGAAGCTGATTGAAGTCCGATCCTCAAAGCCTGGGAAATTAGTGCAGCTTACAGAATCTGAGATTAAGCAGCTTTGTGTTGCGTCTCGTGAAATCTTCATTAGTCAGCCCAATCTTCTTGAGCTTGAAGCACCCATCAAGATTTGTGGTATAATTTTACCTCTTCCAGTTTAATAATTTTGTCGTGTGTGTGTAAACTTCCTCAATTCTTAACTTTTAGTGAGACTTCTGAGATTTTAAGGTTTTTTTTGTCCCCCTAATTTTTGTTTTGTTTTTAGGGTTATGGGTGTTCTTTTCAACGTGGACTGGCTTTCTTTTTCAGTTTCTTGTTAATGGGGTTTGTGTACTGTGTTTAAAGTTTTGTCAATATGTGTGTTCTTTTCTTTTCCTCGTATGAAGATGATGAATGGTTTGTTTTGGATTTTGGTGGTGCTTGAGAGTATTTCACCTTTCTCCTGGATTTTTTACTTGAGAGGCTGTTAGGATTTGATGCTTATGTGGTGTTCTGAAATACTATGACTGTGTTAAGTTCCGTAAACTGTTTCAACTTTGTTTCTAAACTTAGTTCGATAAACCTTTTTTTAAGGATTTCTGTTTTGTGATTTATATGGATTAACCAGACTGGAACATCTAAGGAACAGGTTGCATTCTCAAAAAAAAAAAAACCCCAACAGTTTGCAGAATCTTTTTTCTGAGTTCTCTGCTATATACTTAGAATTCATGATTCTAAAAGTTGTTTGGAGATGTTGGCTTCAGATGTTCTGTTGGTAAATGAAGGCTAACCAACCATATTGCTCAATTTGCTCCGGCGTTGGTTAAAATGCGACCTTTTTTTATGAGTAACAAATATGGTTGTCTGTTTATGAGTTTCGTCATGAAAAATTATCTTTTCATATGAATCTCATTATAGTGACTACAGATGAAAAACATGTACGTCTGTTTTGCATCTTGCACTTTTTCATATGGCATCGACTTTGAGTTTGGAAATACCCTCTAGTTAGGTTTGGAAGTATCATTTGAGAAACAAGAAAAATCCATGAAATTGCGAAAACTTCCCATGTTTCTGCAGTTGATAAATTGAAAAATCCAAATTATATCTTCGTGTGGGTCAAAGCAAAGAACACACTTTGAATACTTTGGCAGTGAGTGTTTTAGGTTCTTTCTCCATGAGTACGCTATTGCAACATCTAGGTTCTTGCTGTTTTCCTTTAGCTGGAACCTTTTGTGCCTAGGCAAGTGATGCAGCACCACTTTAGATTTAAGTAAAATACTGGTTAAGACAGTTGGCAATGATCAGTTGTTAGCGGGGCGGTACTAAGGAGGGTAGAAAATTGAAGGGAAAAGGAACCAGTCCAAGAATTCTTTAGGCATCATATCAGATGACGAATTGCATCTCACAATCACAAGAAGAAAGCTTCAACAATACGTTGGAAGATCAATGAATGGGCTTTTTTTAACAGATTTTAACCTTTTCTTTACGCTGTCACACAACTAAACTGAAAAAAAAATGGTTTAAATTTTTTGTCGAAAACGGCCATTCACTTTTTATGGTCTTTTGGAAAAGTCGGCTTGTTACAAGCCGTTTTTAGCGTAATTTTTTTTTTTTTGAATAATGAGAAAACGGCAACTTGGTGACTGGTTTTAACATGAATTTGTTTTTTTGATAATTTGATAATAAAGTCAACCAAACACTGGCCGACTTTTACATATTTTTTGGGGGAAGGTGTTGCAGATTTTTTTTTATGTAAAACATAATAAAAGCCAAAGTTTCTTGTCAGTGTATAAGCATTAACAGCTGTTGCAGAACCCAAGATTTTCAGTATTAACAGTGTATAAGGTGTTAAGCTCTTCATATTATTCTACATATCAAGAATTAAGTAATCATTTCTTCTTCTTCTTCTTCTTCTTCTTCTTCTTCTTCTTCCACAGCAGCAAGAGGGATGGTGGAAAGTAAGAAAAACAACAATAAGGAAACAGAAATGAAAATCAATATGAAGTTGAAAAATAATTTCTTGCTTGTTTTCTCCTTTACCTGTTGTTCTATTTTCTGTTACTCCGAGGCGGTGGAGTTGTGGAGAGCCAGTGAAGTTGACAAAGAATTATGGATCTTATTGTCCATAAAAGCAAGTCTTCTTAATCTCATTGTCCATAAAAGCAAGTCTTCTTAATCCATTGGATCATCTCAAAGACTGGAAGTTGGCAGAAAATGAAGTTGGAAAAACGTCAGTCTACGGCAAATGGACAGGAGTTTAATGCAACTAGAACGGTGCAAAGTGGCCGTTATTTAACGCAAACAACGGCTTGTAACAAGCCGATTTTTCTAAAAGATGGCAAGTGAATGGCCGTTTTTGACTAAATTTTTAAACCATTTTTTTTCTGGTTTAGATGTGTAAAACGGTAAAAAAAAGGTAATAATTTGTTAAAAAAGCCTCAATGAATGATCTCTAATGAAAACATTACATGACTATTTATATTACCCAGATATCTCCAAACCACTGGTAGGAATTAGACTTTTTTTAATGAACATAATACTATTCCTAACAATGACCCTACTTATACATTTTAACATGACCCCAAAACAGAAAACTACATGGTATGAGGCTCTCCATCTATCAAGTTTGGAACTAGAAAAACCGAGAACTTAATATGGTTTTAGAAGATAGAGAAGAGGAATTACATGAGTGGGCGAGTTACACCAAGAAAACTGATAAGTTGATGGAGATAGAGGGGAGAGCGGGGAGAATATCTGTCGATATTGTTTCTACCATACTTTTCTCCACCCCCTGAAATCCAGGTATTTATAGGAGATACTAGGCCATATGTCGTAAATGACACCAACATGGCTTAATGGAGCTCAAGTTGAACATTACAGGATTTTGCACCCTGGTTTCATGAGTTTGCTGTGTTTAAGTGGGAAGGAGAAGAGCTTGATGACTTGACACAATGTCCCATTAGAGATAGAATAGAGGTTGGATGGCCTAGCTATATGTCAAGTTTATGTCATGATTTCTACTATAAGATTTCTACTGCTTATACTGGCTTGAAGTCTCAAATTTTAACACTTATATTTTACTAAATGATTTCAACTCTACCATGTTTTTTCTCTGTTGCTCATATTACCAAAGTGACCCTGAGCCTCTAAATGGCTCAATATTCTGAATTGCATTCATGATAATTGAAGTGAATATAATGTAATGTTCAACAAAAAAAGACATTTGAATATGCTGTTTCAGAAACCGATGTGTTAAAATTTTATAGTTTTGCATGTCCTGGCAGCCCCTAAAGTCCCTCTTTATGTTCATTATGATGCTTGGTCCATATGGCTGACCTTATTTCATTTTTTGGTACATGAATTGTAAGAGCAAGAGCGGAGAGTTTTACCTTTTGAGTTACCGTCTTCTTTCTTTCTTTTTATTTTCTTTTTTTTTTTGTTTTTAATTCAACTTATAATTAGTTAGCATTGATCTATATCACTCCTTAAATTTCAGTTATGTTAACTCGGAAGGCATGCTGACTTTGTGTTGAAGCAGTGTGAACTATCAACCATGACTTCCACTGGTGCCATGTGAGTTCTTTTTTTTAAACTAACCATCTCTACGTTTGTTATTATTTCAGGTGACATTCATGGGCAATATAGTGATCTTTTAAGGCTTTTTGAGTATGGGGTTTCCCTCCCAAATCCAATTACCTTTTCTTGGGTGACTACGTAGATCGTGGGAAACAAAGTTTGGAGACAATATGCTTGTTGCTTGCATATAAAATCAAATATTCGGAGAATTTTTTCCTTCTTAGAGGAAACCATGAATGCGCTTCTATAAATAGGATATATGGATTTTATGATGAATGTAAGCGCCGGTTCAATGTAAAACTATGGAAATCCTTCACTGATTGCTTTAATTGCCTTCCTGTTGCTGCGCTCGTCGATGACAAGATATTATGCATGCATGGGGGCCTTTCTCCAGAACTCAACAACCTGGATCAGATTAGAAATTTGCCCCCCAACTGCTATCCCAGATACTGGTTTGCTTTGTGATTTACTCTGGTCAGATCCTGGTAAAGATGTTAAAGGATGGGGAATGAATGATAGAGGAGTTTCATTTACTTTTGGCCCTGATAAAGTCTTAGAGTTTTTGACGAAGCATGATTTGGACCTTGTCTGTCGTGCTCATCAGGTAAAGGATTCTTTTGTTCCATTTTTCTTTGTTTTTTTTCCCAGTTTAGCCCGTTCAGCTAACCAAGACTTCCTTTGCAGGTTGTGGAAGATGGCTACGAGTTCTTTGCAGATAGGCAGCTTGTTACGATCTTTTCAGCTCCAAACTACTGTGGTGAATTTGACAATGCTGGTGCAATGATGAGTGTTGATGAAAACTTAATGTGCTCTTTTCAAATTCTGAAGCCAGCAGAAAGGAAAAACAAGTTCATGATGTCCACTAAAATGTGATGATCTATTGCTTCTTTTCGAAGGTTAGATCAAGTTATTGCATAATTATTCCTTCCTTCCCCCTTCTCCCCCTCCCCCTCTTGATGTAGGGATCCGAATAATTTCACTACTTTGCTTGAACTGTCACTAGCTATGAACAATTTTTGCATGGTGCACGGAGATTCTTAAAAGCAATTTGGCGTTAGTGAAAATAAAATCAAATTGCATATTAAGGAAAAAGAAAAAGAAGTCATACCTGATGCTTGATAAACCAATTAATGTAATTGCTGTCCTTTGCAAAGGCGAGTAATACTTGATCTCCTGTATTATCCTCATGGTAATACAGTTGAATAATGGCAACATTAATCATAGTGGCTAAGTTATTTTCCTCCTAACAAAAAACCACTTTCGTTGCTAATGGTTGTCATTTTTGTTTTTTTAGAAAGCTGTATTGTACAATTTGATTTTCTGAGGATGATCCCATCCTTATTGAGGATAAATGAAATTCAAATGTTATATTGCAAAAATTGAAGTCAAAATTGTGGTCAAAGCAAACATCACGGCGAAATGTTTAAATACTGTATGGTTCCTCAGTTACTCAATCGGGACCGTGAATATGCATTGGTGTTAGCAGTTTTCAAATTTCTTCAGCATGGAATACATAGTTTTCCATATTCAATGGAAAAAAGAATTTCCTTTCTTAAAATTGTGCTTTTCTTCCCTAGAGCAAGGACATTGGAAGAATTGTTGAAAATAAACAAAAAGCTATCAATTATTTTTCTGTAACAACGTCAAGCTGGGGAGTATAAAAATAATATGCATATGAATACACTGAATTATTGTGATTCAGGGTTCGCCACTCATCATGTATATAAACTATCTTAATTTGACTAGTCGAAACCACATTGAAAAACCACAGTGAAGCCAAAAGAACATATCAATGGTGCTTCTTACTGATCATGTATATAAACCATTTTAATGTGATTAGTCTGAATCCAAATAGAAGAACCACAAGGAAGCCACAAGAAAACATCAATACATCAGCATAATATTTTGACAGATGATTCCTTCAATTTCTTCAGCCTTACCCCTCATGCGATGCCTGCCCTTAGATAAGTGGACATGATTCACATCAGCACGAAAAATTATCTAAAAAACTTCCTTGAAGACAATAAACAGATAGTCCATACTTATGTCTTTCCTGTGTCTTTGGTATTATTTCCAAAGATTGCAGCTCTACCGAAAAGAACTTACAACTCTTATCCAGATATAGCTTTT
This sequence comes from Rehmannia glutinosa, assembly GCA_016081115.2. Lineage (NCBI taxonomy): Eukaryota > Viridiplantae > Streptophyta > Magnoliopsida > Lamiales > Orobanchaceae > Rehmannia > Rehmannia glutinosa. Next base: position 80,708,483 of record CM071936.1, on the reverse strand, counting down.
GTTTGTTTTATGTAGAAGGGAGTCAGAGGGTGCAGTCTTTTAGTTCTCTTTGTATTTTTGTTCGATACATAACTTAGGACTTTATTGCTATTTAAGTTTTATTGGGTCAGTGAGGCATCTTGGATTAGAGTTAGAATTAATTCATTAGCATTTAGCAGCTGAGCTATATAAAGTCTCTTTTACTGTTGGAGAGGCCTTCAAGATCTTTATAGACTTACTAATCTTAATTTTGTAAAGTTTACCAATCTAGTCAATTATGATGTTTTCACATGTTTTCTTTTTACATCTTCATCTAATTTTCTGTTCTCTCTTCTCTTTTTTCCATTTCAATAAATCTGGATTCCTGCATCTAAGGCAGACATTCTTTCTAAATTTCATTTAGACCATTCATCCAAACAAGAACCCTATCCTCCAATCAAACATCACTGTGTCCTTAAGTTATGGCTTAATGACTTACTGTTCACAGCCTTTGATGACACCCTGAGTTATATTTATTTTGCCACATTATAATCTCATATCAAATCATCGATTCACAACCTTATGTGTTGCTTAATCTGTTGACTAAAAGTTCTAGTTCAAGTCTCCTAGTCAAACATATAGAGATCCTGCCACGTCAAGGATATAGACTGTGCTGTAATTTGAGAATTGCCAGGTGGTAAATGGTTCAACAGAAAAGTAAATAAAGTAGAGGCCAAAGAGCTTGTTAGATATTCACTTATTTTCTCTACTCTTCTTTTCTTGTTTATTTCTATTTGTTCTGCACTTTTTATTCTTTAACTGTATTTGTTGCTTTCCTAGATTAATTGCTGTATGTTCTGCTCAAATTATCTTGTTTGACCTCAATCATTTCTTATTTTATACATGTGAATCAATTATTGCACAAAGGATAAAGTTCAGGTTCCTGATCACATGCATTTTTAGCGGAAGGAAGTTTTATTTTCCTGTATGTTTGCATTACAGATGCTTTAGTTAATAATTGGTTACAGTATAATATCATACCAATATGCTTATGAGGGATAACTTGTGACCAAACTAATGAATTTGGGATTTCATTATAATTTATTGGGTCTTAGAATCCGGATATAGATCTTTTGGGGAAGAATCAACGAAATATCATTAATTTCTTTTTAATAAAAGTTCACTAGAAAGTCAGTTTTACTTGATGAATATAATGCATTTGTTACAAAAGTGTCAAAATAAATCATAGTCTATTGAAGATATATATAGAGTTAATTATACACTGGAAAAATGAGAAAATTTAGTATATAGTATTTATCTTTAATTATTTTGTTGATCTGATATAAATATGTAATAGAACTCGGGAATAAATGTTCATATAAATGGGATTTTAGGAGGAGTTCGATGCATAAAAATCTTTTGAAGATATATGTTGAACTGCAATGTATTTTAAAAAAAATTGTTCAAATTATTTCGAAAAACTCGGAGAAATTTATTATGACTGTGCTTCATTATCCACCCTTATACCGCATGAAGACTGCACGGGCAGGAAGCTAGAAAGAGAAATGGATGTTCTTTGTGCTATATAGTCTTCAAATTAATTGGGTTGAAAGAATTGTAGTTGGTGTGGGACTGGGAACTAATGTACATTTCTGAAAGTCTTTTGAGAAGACTAATGTATCTGCAGATGTAGTTCTGTTTGTGAAGCAATACTCACTTGTTAGGATAACATTAACACGCTAAAGGTATGAAAATAGCCTGAAGTGTTAATTTACAGTGTAAAATGATTTTTGGAAGTTAGTCTGTTTCTGAGCCATGGATACTAGCCTATTTTCCCCGACTTACTGCCAATGACAGGCAGTGATAGCTTAAATGCTTCTCCATACGCTTTTAACTTGATTCAGAATCAGTAGTAGTTGAGCAAGACAGACCTTAAGTCAAGCCTCATAAATCTCGACTCAAAAGGTGCATGTAGACTGTCCCTTTGTCTTGGTTTTAGGCTTCTTGTGTCCAAATTTTATTAACAGTTAAATTCCTTTTTCTTTTTTTGAGAGGTTCCTATATCATTTGCTAACCTTTTGAGTAATATATTTAAGTTTCAACCACGAGCATTGTAGCTGAAGTGGTATCGCTCACTCTCGTGCATTTCGACATATCCTACTTTGATGCTCCAAGCAGCCAGTGAGGGAGTTCATGCAAAAACTTCTGCTTTTAACGGAAGTGATCTATTGTAGCAGAACCGCAACCACAAAGTAATTGAGAATCAAAAGTTTGAAGTGTTTGCCAATAGAAGCTAAAATTGATTAAGTTAAAGAGAGTGTTTGATGAATAAGTTGTAGAAGTGCTTTTTTCTTGAAACTTAAACCAGAAGTAGAATTAGAAATTTAAGCCTGTGAACCGTGATTGCTTATGGGAAAATTTCGTAAAATTTTCACTAGAAGAAGAAATCTTTGGTCCTAGTGATTTTTTGTATTCATTCATTTTTAATTTTCAATCAATCATGAGTCCCATCTAATTATAATTTCAGTCCTACTTATCTCATAACAGCTCAATTTTTTAATTGGCTTTTTACTAATGCTTTGCTCTTGTTGCAGGCACCACACTTTGATTAAAAGAAATTACAGCTGCACCTATCTCAAAAACACCCTGATCATGGATTATGAACCCGGCTTAAGCTTTTATCTAAAAAAATTAATGTGCTTAAGAATGAGTTTGTATTGGTGCTAATTCAGGAGTGTGGACAAGCTGTAAGTTGTGCTCCCCCTTCATCCCTTATTGAAAGGGTTTTTCCATGTAGATAAAAATATTATTTGGAAATCTTGTACCGAATCATTTGCACCAAAAACTGTGAATTTAGCGTATTTTGTCCGGATTCCAACGGTACTTGGAGAGCCTCCAAGAATGAAATTGTGTGTTTTATTAGCTAAATGGATATTAGTTGCTTTAACTCATCTGTTTGTACTTTTTATTGTTTCGCAACAATCGAGTTTTGGCAAGGATGTCATTCCCAGGGCCGTTGTGTGACCAAGAATTGAACTTTAATTCGATACCAGCAATTCTTGCTCCTGATATCATACCTAAGTTAGAAGTTTTATCTGAGTTTCAAAATATTGTGCGAGTTTGGTTTGATAATAATCGAATCAAGTTTGTTTGGGCTTTAATCAAGCCGAACACGAATTGAGCTTGAGTAGTTTGACATTTTTATACGTATCTTATTATTTTTTTATTAATCTGGTCAAGTTCAACTCGAGCTTTTATTAATCAATGTTGAGCCGCATGTTTCTGAGTAGTTTAGTTTGATCTTCATTCATATTCTCTCCTCAATTGATCACACCTTGGAAGCCTTGTATGGGTTTATTTCCAAGTGCCATTTCATACTTTCCAACTATTTCGAAAAACTATTTCGAAAAATGGATTTATGTTTCTATAAGGAAGTTTTTAGTGGAAATGAAGTAATTTTTCAGTTTTCACTTTTTTTATGGAAAATTGGATTTTGGAAATACTATCAAATAAATTCATTATAATCATGCAAATTCACGTGAAAACACACCTCAAAAATTATAACCAAACATTAGCACTGCAATCTTACAAATTTATGTAAAAATATTTCAAAAACTATAATCATATATATTTTCATTTTGAAATACATTCCGCACCTCTCATCATTGTTTTCCCAATCTCAAAGCCCCCATGGTGGGGACGCTCGGGTTTTTCACTCGCGTTGTCGGGCTGTGCTGGTGGCCGACTGGTGATGGGTCAAGGGCCAACGACTGTGGAGAGGGAGAGACTTCACCCTTTTCTTGCTCCTGTTTTTGGTTTTTACATTTTTCCATTCTTTCTTTTTAAAGTTATTGTTGTTGTATTTGTTGTTTCGGTTGAAGGAAGAAATCATATACGGGTCAGTTTTTGTCTTATAGTGCGTGGTAGTTGCTCGTGCATGGTGTGTATTGGTGTTTTAGTTTGGTTTATTGGCCTCCCTTGAAGAGTGTCTAGTTTCTCATGTACAAAGAGTGTTTGAGTTTCTCCTACTACTTCGTTGGCCTATGTTTGCATAAGGAGGCTCTAGTGTCAGTTGGCAACGATGTTTATTTGCTTGAGTTTGCAATAAAAGTTCTATCATTCGGAAAAAAAAATATGCCATAATAGAAATTCAAACATCAAATATATTTTTAATCCTCACACGAAAATCAATAAGGTCTCAAAATTTATTTTCCACACTGGAAAATAGACATCTATACAAAACCAAATCTTCGTAGCTCAGTACTGAAATTTTTTGGATCGTCAAATGATTTTCTACCTTAATGAACGAACAAACTCGATGGACGTTCATACAGGTTGCATTGGAGATTAAATGTAACGGCTTAGAATACTGGCAATCATTGGAATACATCGATGTTGATAATAGTTAGCTAGACAAAATTATTTTTTAGTCCTTTAAGTGGACACTTGAAAATTTGGTTTGTTTCTTTTTTGATTTTGAATTCAGTCCTTTAAGTGAGAAAATCTTGTTAAGTGAGAAAAATTTGGATTTTTGGTCCTATAACATACTACAATAGGTAAAATTTACATGCTGGCTAATGTGACATTTAATTTTTTTAAAATTTTAATTTTGAAGAAAATATTATTTAGTTGGCAGCCTGTGTGGATAAAACTTGGAGGAAAATTGGCTGATGGCATCATGGATGGAACTTGATCTGGGATTTTTTCTTTTTCTTTTTCTTTTCTGTCAGTTTACCATTTATTAATTATTATAGAATAAATCTTTTCTCATATTTTCGCTTTTCCCATCTTCTTCTTTTTTCCACTTATTCGTCTTTCTCAAACAAACACAGACTCCTCTTTTTTCTTTCACCCAGTCCCGTCCTCGTCCCCAGCGCCGCCCCTGGGCCCTACCCACTGCCGTCCCAACCCCTGAAGCCCGAGCTCTTATTTTTCTTTCTCCCTCTTCTTCCACTTTTCTCCTTTTTTTTTTTTTTTCTTCTTCTTAATTATTCTTGTTCTTCCACCCAGCCGTCGTCTCCTCCGGACCGCCGCTCTATGTATTCACACCCAATTGTTGCCATAGAAATCATGTTCGAGCAAGCTACCTTTTGGGGCTTGGGTATGTTTTTTGGGTGGTGGATCTACGCTGCTATGTTCATATCATGTTGTGGTGGATTTGTTGGTGGCTACTGAGATTAGTTTGTGTCAAGTAAGGACAAGGACTCAAGGAGATATGTCATATGTGGAGCAGAGGTTTTATCAAGATTGGGGTAATACAAGCACGACAATAAATTGAAAAAAAAAGAGAAAGAATTAGGAAGAAGGAATACGAAAAAAAGAAAGAATAAGAAATGCAGTGTTATTTTAATTAAAAGAATACTGTTTATGCAATTATTACACAAAAATATGTTTTGTAATTAACCTTAAAATAAATCATTTAATATTTTGGTACTTTAACTTTTGTAAATTTAATAGTTTTTCAATTTTATACAAAGTCGGTAAATATTTATAAAAAAATAATTTTGAATTAATTAATAATCAATTTAATACATAGTTACTTTTAATTCTTATAAATTTATCAATTATAAGAAAAAAATACCTTAAGATTTATTAACACATATAAATGATATAATTTTGCTATAATTATTTTATTTGAAGTATTTATTAGATTCTGAGCAATATTATCAAATATAATTTATTTAATTTTTTTTTGTTTTAATTTTCTCATTAAAAGGGAATCAAATTGCCAAGTTGATTTTTTCTTTTTTTCCCATAAAATTTTGTTCAAATAAATTGCAAACTCAAATATTCTTTTCTCAAAATAAAATTTTTAAAAGAAATTAAATGCCACGTAGTTCAACATGTAAAATTGACTTGACTGAAGCAGTCATAAGACCAAAAATTCAATCTTTTTTCACTTAAAAGACTCAATTCAAAATCGAAAAAGAAACAGTTCAAATCTCCAAGGACAAAAACTTCTGTTCGACGGTCTAACATGCCATAATCCGTTAGACGGATCCCAAAACCGACCTACGGGGGTTTTTGTTTTATTAGCAGTGACAAATTTGTAATATTCAACCGGTTAGTAGTCCTTCTGAAAAGTATTGGTACGCAATTTACTTAAAAATATTAGTTTTTGTAATATTGGATAGTGACTTAGTATCACCAAACCCTTAAAAAGTATTAATAGTTTATCTGAAAAATATTAGTAGTTCCCCTAGAAAATATTTTTTGTAGTCCTCTGAAAAGTATTAGTTTATCACCCAAAAAATTATTAGTAGCCCCCTAAAATGTATTACGTGTTCCCTTGAAATGTATTAAGTCCTCTTCTGAAAAGGTATTTAATAATCACCTTGAAAGTATTAGTTTTCCTCTTTAAAAGCATTAGTAGACCCACTGAAAAATATTAGTAGTTCCCCTAAAAAGTATCTAATTTTAACTTGGAAAGATATTATAGTCCCTCTTAAAAACATTTAATAACCCCCAAAAAATATTAGTTTTTTCTCTAAAAAGTATTATTAGTCTCACGGAATAGTATTAGTTTTTCCCTTTAAAAGTAGTTATAGTATCTAAAAATATTAATATTTCCTTTGAAAAGCATTACTATTTTTTTTTTTGTCTTTGTAACCTCTTCACGAGAATATTAATTCGTGCAAAAATACACAGTTGCCTTTGGGCTATACTAAAAAAATCCACCCAAATTTCTATACATTTTCATAATATTATTTAGAACTTAAGTTACCCTTGCTAATGACCCAGTCTTGTGAGCGAGAGCACTTTTTTCCTTTAGATTTGGGTCATGTGCTGGGTATCCGTATAATAGAATTAGATCCATTAGACCGTCTGACAGGAGATCAACTTATTGTTAGAACAATATATATATATATTTTAATTTGGATGATTTCATATAAATGAGTTTTATATCAAAACAATGTTTCCAAAAAGTTGTCTAAATACTTCAAAATATTTTCTTTAATTTTTACTAAGTTTTTGAGTACTTCTTGAACTTTATTTTTGACAAAAATTGAACAACTTCTCTGTCTAGACGTCGATCGGCCGCCCTAGTGAGGAAACCCATACCTGTGAGTTTAAAACTTGAAAACAAAACATAGTGGGTTTACCAGTCACCCTATGGCGACTGATGCCAGAATGTTTGAGTTTCATTATTTTTTTTCTCTGTTTCTCCAGCGAGCGATCACTATCCATAGCAACCGGTCACCATAGACAGCGACTGGTCGCCCTAGATAGTGACCGGTTGCTCTCTATGCCAACCTGTGTCAAATCTTGATCCAATGGTTTAAACTTTCGAATTTTCAACATGCGACCGGTCGCTATAAGGTTATTGACAACAAATTCTATCCGTTGCTTGAGCACTTATCATCAAGATTTACTTTATCTATTCTTAACCATTTTTATAGATCTTTTGATCCTTCTTTTGCAGACAAATTTCAAATTGGAGCAACCTATGTTGGAAATCAAATCTTGAACATTCTCTATAAATAGTTGAAGAATTTGAATAATCAAATACAACACATCATTCTACTTCACAACAGGAAAAAAAATTCAGCAAACTTCTCAAGCGTTTATTTTTATACTCTTGTTATAATAGCCAAAACACTACACTTTCACATCTTGCTTATTAAGCTATCTTTCTTGATTACACTTGCACTTTCAAAGTTGTAAACTTTCATTTGAGTTGTAATCTTGATTGATCAAATCATCCAAAACGAGACATAGTTGTTGAGTGTTCTTTTGGCAAGAACACACTTGGTTGATTCATTAGGTGTTGAAGTGTTTGGTACTCTTCAAAGGTGAAAGAAGTATTTAGTGCTCTTCTAGGTTGTTGTTGTAAGAAGAGTTTGGTGCTCTTCAAGGTATAGTTGTAATCATTTGGTATTGATTAATAAAATTTCTTTCTTTCAAAATCCACTTGTACATATGGGGTGGTAGTGGACGTAGGCCCTAGGTGGGTTGAAGCATTATAAATCATCGAGTGTTGATCTATTTTTCTGCACTTTTATTTCCATCTTCATCTTGTTCGAAAAAGAGGGCATTGATGATGCTTTTTAAGGCAGGTCATTCCAAGTCAACAGTGCAGATAAAATTCTTCTTCCCAAGAGGGAAGTCTTCAAGACTTCTTCTCCGGAAATTGGAAATTCTTCAATTGGGAACTTGCTTGCACATGTACGCAAACGTTAGGGGGTTGCCTAAGGAGGCCCCTCCGATGCTTAAATCAGCTTGGTGAATGAGAGAATAAAATCGTAATTGAATACTGAGTTAAATGCATAGAAAAATTATCATAAAGTGAGAATGTACTTACAAACGAACAAGAGAGACCTTTTTATATCTGGGAGATGGGCCCGGTGGGCCATGTAGGTGAAATCGGCGTATAAGGCCATGGGCCAGTCCCAGACTCCTTTGGACCGGGTTATTTTATTAAGAGCCCATTGGACAATTAATATCAAATTAATATATAAATCAAATTATATATTAAATAATTAAATATTGTTTTTGCCCCCAACATAAGCCCCCCCAACTCCGGTGCTGCGGAGGGATGAAGCGATCTTGGGAGCTAGCTAAACTGGTGCCATGTCTGGCTTGTCTTGTTGTACATCTTGTCTTGCTTATAGAGAATCTTTGACCACTTTTGCATAAGGACACTTGGAAGGAGAATCTTTGACCATGTCTTCCAAAAGTAGCATTTCTCTCTCTACTCTTTAACTTTGAACTTTTTTCTTTGTAGAAGACTTAGAAAAATCTCTTGAAAGTCGAGCTAAGAGTTGAGGTGAGAGCTGAGAGTCCAATAGATGGAAGAGATGGCTCCGGGGCACCTCCCCGGAGTGGGTAAAGGACGGCCGCCCAAGCCCCTCAGTCCTTCATTCCTTGCGTTTTTCTCTGTCTTTTCTGGAGTTTTTCCCTTCTTCGAGCCAGATTTTGGATTTCGGCTTTTTTCATTTCCGCGTTCACCCGTCTTCTCGAGAGTTTAACTTCTAATTTCTTTCCATATGGACTTATTTTTTATTTGTGTAGAGATGAACCCTTCCCTTTTGGAAAGAAGCTTTAATTCTTCCGGAGTGGTCAGAGATACTTGTGTTTTGCTTTATCCCTTCCGAAGCTCGGAGAGAGAACAATTCTCGAGCTCAGATGGAGCACCCTTCGGGAGCTTGGAGGGAGCACCCTTTGGGAGCTTTCTTCAAGTTGATCTTTTCCCCACGTGTGTTAGCAATTTTTGCTTTCTTTTTTTTCTTACACATTTTCGTCGCAGAGAATAATTTTCGGGGACCCTTCCGGGGGCCGGAAAGAGGCGCCCTTATGGAGCTCATGGGGCACCTCTCCGGAGACCTGATGTGGCACCCTTCTAGAGCTTTTTTTTTATAGTTTTTTTTATCATTTATATCTCTTTCCCACACGTGTTAGCATTTTTGCCTTCTTTTTCTTGCACATTTTCATCGTGGAGAAGAATTTACGGGGATCTTTGTGAGGAGGCCCCTTCCTCCGGGGTCTGGCTGGAGGAGGAAAGTTTACTAGGACCTATCCTGTGAGGAGGCCCCTCTTATCTAGGTCTTAGCCGTATGAGGTCTTCCCATCTGGGGTCTTAGCCGGATAAGGTTATTATGTTGGGGGCCCCGGATAGCGTAATGCTACCTTACTAGGGGCATTCCCTGAGAATCCTGAATAGCGTTAAGTTACCTCACTATGGGTTTAATGAAGGGTCCTGGATAGCGTGAAACTACCTCATTATGGGTGACCTCTGTAACCCTGGATAGCGCAATGCTACTTCACTATGGGCATTAATGAGGGGCCCTAGATAGCGTTAACCTACCTCACTATGGGCAACCCCGGAACCCCGGATAACATTAAACTACCTCACTATATATTTTAATGAGGGCCCTGGATAGCGTGAAACTACCTCACCGTGGCCGACCTCGTGTTCTTGTGACTCTTCTTCTGTCTAGGGACTTGTTTGCACTTTGTGTGTGGAGATGAATCCTTCCCTTTGAAGACAACCTTACTTTTCCCACTGCCGCGACACGTTCTTACAGGGCATATGGCACCCTTCCGGCGAGGATGAATCTTTCTATGGCTTGGAGAGGTGCCCTTCAAGAGCTCGAGGCGCCCACTCATGGGCCAGAATGAGCGTCCTCTTGGAGCATTGTGTTTCCTTGTTGGAGTTCTTCTCTTTACTACTCTTCTTGTCTCACATTCATTCCTTCAGCGCATGTGTTAGCATTTTCCGCTCTCTTTTGGCTGCACATTTTGTGACTTATGTTTGTGAGAAATTGCACGTGTGGAAATGAGCCATTGCTTGAGGTTTGTGGGAGCTGGCGAGATCCGCAACTCCTAAAGTTGTTGGGCTTGATCATTGTCTTTCCTAGAGAGATTTCATCTCTCTTCAGGGCCTTTAGAGCTTATGTTGATAACTCCAATCATATGAATATTCTTCCTTTGGTGTTTGTGGTAGCGCAAAGCTTTTAGCGGAGCTTCTTTTTCAAGATTTCTTCAGTGTAGTTATGCAGCTCCCTTGGGGTAGCCTAGGTCAGGCACCCCGATACGAGTAGCGTGCTACTTTGTGTGGGCCTTTGTGAGTGGCCCCTCGATCTTTATTTTTGTTAAGGACTCAACATTTAGCCGAATTACGGGTGTGAGAGCGTTTAGTTGGTTTAGAATTGGTCTTTTTCCGAGTCTTGTGTTCCAAATGTTGAGGGCACCTTCTTCTCTCTATTGAAATTTGGTGTCCTCTGCCTGGGAGTGGCGCCCACGCTGACTTCATCGCACTCCTTGTAGAAGTGTACTCCATGGTCTTGTAAGTCCAAGCGGCTACGATAATCTAGAGGGGGGGTGAATAGATTATCTCCATCTTTTCGATTTCGCCCTCTTTTTATAATCGAATGCTCAAACACAATAATAAAGGTGCGGAATGTAAACAACACACGTCGATTTAAAGAGGTTCAACCCACCTAGGGCCTAATCCTCTACCACCCCAAAGATATCCTGGATGGATTTCAAAGAAAAAGAATTTTATTAATTACCAAAATTAATACAAATTCAACTTACAACACCTTGAAGAGCACCACACTCTTCTACAACAACACCTTTGGAGATTACCACAATCTCCCTTTGAAGATCACCACAATCTTCCTTCAACGGCACCTTGTGAAGATTACCACAATCTTCAACCTTGAAGAATACCAAATTCTTCAACACCTCAATAAGAAGATCACCACAATCTTCTTCACCTATTACCTAGATCATCCAAGTGTGTTCTTACCACAAGAACACTCACAAGGATATCTTGTGTTTGAATGATAACCAAAAATCAAGATTACAACTCAATAATGAATAATACAATTTGAGTGCAAGGCGTAATCAAGAATAGCCTAGACCTCAAGGATGTGAAAGTGATAAGCTAGGCAAATTTATAACAAGAATAATGACAATGAAAGACCAAGTATATGCTTGAAGTGTATCTTGTTGTGTTGTATCTCAATTGTTGTTTTGGTTGCTCCAAGACTTCCTCTATTTATAGGAGATGATTGATCAAGCATAGGCTCCTCTTGGGGATTGAAAATCTACAGAAAAATACAATTAAAATCAAGAATATAGTCATAGTTAAAATCAATCCCACAATTTAAGGAAATGTGTCTCGCGTCAAACGATCATATTTTTGCCATCAATACATGTGATACCCGGCCGCACGTAAATAAGAGAAATAAGAACACTTAGAAAGTTTCAACAGTATGCGGCCGACATAGGCTTCCGACCGGTCGACCCTGCCTCAACCGGTCCCCTTAATTAAAAAGACGAAGAGATTTTGTTCTGTTTCAATGCCAAAACATGCAGGTACCGGTCGACCGCTGGGCGACCGGTCGATCTGCCTATTTTTACTTCCGTCTCATTTTCTGTTTCTAAAAACATCTTCAGGTACGGGTTGCCCTATAGGGCAACCTATTTCATTACGAGACAAAATGTTGTCCAATTTTTGTCGAAAATAAAACTCAAGAAATACTCCGAAAATTTAGTAAAAACATTTTAAACCAATCGGGAGTATTTAGACAACATTTAGAAATCTTGTTATAGGAGTAAAAACCCATTGACATAAAATCATTAAAAGTGTTGTCCATTATTATCAAAAATAAACTTGAGGAAATACTCCGGAAAATATTAAAACCATTTTAAATCATTTAGGAGTATTTGGACAACCTTTAAAAACATTGTTTTGGTGACAAAATAAAATCATCAAAATTAAGATAAAAACATGTATCAAACAATCTCCCCCTTTTTGATGATTACAAACCAAAACAATTTTTACATAAACTAAGAGAGCAATTTTAGAAATGATTTTCCAAAGAAGAACATTTGACCGTTTGGAAGCAACCAAAATTTCCAAAAATATTAAAGCAACCAAGTAGGGAGTAAATATATTCAATAATAAGCACAAGCTCCCCTATCAACAAGCATATCAAGAATAATGTAAAAGCAATTTTCCAAAAGCTAAAAGCTTTAGCTTTTACAGTTTGTTCAAGAGCTTATAAGCTCCCCCTGTCACAAAACATCATTAAACAATTATATAAGTCCATAAAGCAACAATTGGACTAAAAACAAATCACAACTTATGGCTTTTATGAGCCATAGCTTATAGCTTTTATGACAAGCTTTTATTAGCTTCTTTGAGCTAATGAGCCAATATCCTGTTTCTCCCCCTTTGGAATCATCAAAAAGAATGTTAGCACGATAAATACATCATATATTCATATCAAAGTACGCAACTAAACCGATGTATCGAGCTATTTGAACAATGAAGCTTGTAGGCCAAATGGGAGGGAAAAGTCGATCATACGACTTGTAGAAGCTTATGAAAAATCATTTGATTTGCAAAAACATGATCTCTATAAATATATGAGACTTTTGAAATCGAGAGAATCATGTAGGTGATGAATATTTAGGAGTATTTGGACAACCCTTAAAAACATTGTTTTGGTGACAAAATAAAATCATCAAAATTAAGATAAAAACATGTATCAAACAGGTCTCTGGACTTCCGGAAATGATATTAATGACTCCACAATATGGGAGTCTCTCTTGACATGAGCTTAGTTGGAAGATAATGGTCCAAGTATTCACTGGGAATCTTTTTCTCCATTGCCCTTCAGGAGATGTGAAGTGTGGATGTCTCTAGGGAGTAGCTTCACCGATATAGTTGAATGAATTGCATTTCCAATTTTGGAGACTTGGGGCTTTAGACTGTGCATGGATCTCCTGAGTGTCCTTAGGGCTGTATCTTTCATGGTTCAACTTTCTTCATCTATGGAGTCTTCGTCTTCTCCAATGAGTTGAGCAATTCTTTTTCCTTTTGTCTTTGAAATGCACCCTCCAATGAATGGAGATTTTATGGAGTTTCCTCCAGCTGAAGATGGTTCATCGATAGGTCGTCTGGGAGTTCTGTCTTTCTGTAAAGGGGCTCATGTTCACTTGATTGTTGCTTCGACTTGTTTATCCATCATATGATTTGAACCAATATTATTTACTTTGTCTATCAGCTTCATGATTTGAGAGTCTTGCTCTTGAATGTGTTTTGTTAAGTCCTTCGACGACCATCGTCAAATTTGTAAGTTGCTCTTCCAGTGAAGTAATTTGAACCACCATGACTACTACAGTTTCAAGGCTTAAACTTGTAAAAAGTGCATGCATATAGAGCGTGCCCAACGATTCTTTATTTGCAGCTCCATATTTTCCACCTTGTTTCCATGACCCATCATTTTATATTAGAGAAGTAACTTCGTGGTTCGATGACTTGCCATCTTTCCTTGCCCCCTTATATAGGGGTGGCCAAATGGAACCGAAACTGGGTTCCAAACTAGAACCGAAATCGTGGCCAACTTCAAAATTGGAACGTGAACTGTGTAGGCCGGTTTTGGTTCTGGTTCATTGGTCTTAAAAACCGTGGGTTGGAACCGTCAGTAGAACCGTGGTAGAATCGGTGGTTAAAACCTTCGGTTTAAAGGTTAAAACCAACAATTTTTATTTTTATTTTTTGGTAAAAATATGCTAGAAGAAATGTTAAATGTTTATTACGATGTTTTATATTCGTAACTACATGAGACACATTTTAAACCAAATGTTGTAAGCGACTTACGTGAACTTTGGTTCCTCTATACTCTAATAGTATATATAGACAGTTTAATATTATTATTAATATTAAGTACATAATTTAATTGAATATTAAGTCCAAGTATGTTTCTTTCCTTTCCCTTTCTTTTTGTAACTGAAATTGATAAACCATTTTAAAAAAATAAAAAATTATCAAAAGATAAACGATGGTTCCGGTTAAAATCGGAACCGAAACCGTGAGACAACAGTTCCGGTTCTGGTTTCTCCAAAATAATGAACCGGCAACCGAGTTTTGGAACCGAAACCATGGCCACCCCTAACCTTATGCTTATTTTTGGAGCAAAGGACTTCGTAGTTCGACATTAAAAGATCAACAATTGTGGGCTTGGAATGGTTGGCCATCTTCGTTGATATTTAAACTTGATTTGAAGAGAAGAGATGAGAGGTAGAGATTGTCTGCAAATTAACAAACAAGAAAAATCGTATAAATTAAAATTATATTAATTAAAATATCAAAAGGTTACAATCTCTAAATAATCCTCTCATTATTTTCTTCAAGAATATAACATCTGGAATTTGAGAATTTGGAGATGGACTCTTCAACTTGATCTTCACCAAACTTGAACTTGAATTTTAATAATGTTAATTCGAGGGCTTGGAAATTTAATCTCGAATATGACGATACTTGATTTGGATATGAGAACGTTTTGGTGAAATTGACATTTTTATCTTCCTTCAAGATGCACTTGATATTTGATAAAGTTAGCTCGAGGGCTTGACAACTTATTCCCATATCAAATGCTATGATTGAGCGGAACTCGCGATGAATGCCTTAAATTTCGCCTTGAACATCGTGGATCTCTTTGAATTTGATCTTCTAGAGTTGAGAGAATTTGCTCCACCACTTTTCTTGCTTGGATTTCTTCTCTTCGAACTATGATTTAATTCCTTGAGAATGACCCATATTTATACTTGTAGGAGAGAGGTTATTGGATAACTCATCTGTTGAAGGCTTTGATTTGATTGGTCCTTGAAGATTTAATATTATCTCTTTAATAACAAAATCTGATAATTATCAAAAGAGATAATATTTTTTCCATAATTTATCAAGATAAATCTTAATCTCTAAAGAATTTGACATTTGACAGTATTTAATTGGCTAATAAAATATATATTAAAATATCAATATATTGACTATTTAATTTAGGAATTAAATTTTATTAAATCCCCAAATATAAATAGAAAACATAAAATTAATATTTAATATAAAATTTCACACGTGTCACCATTTCATTGGTACAAATTTAATTTGTCTACAATTTCTTTCCAGCAAAATTGATCCAAATCAATAAGAGAATTCACTGTGGCATTAATGTCTGCGATAGAGCCTGATGGCTCGGAAGCTACTCCTAAAAACAGCCTAGGCAAGTGCACCTATCGTTTATAGCAAAGCTAAGCGAGTATCGAACATCATTCCCACGAGGACTATGATTACTAGTAATACCGTCTTTTTATTATCTAGCCTACAAATTCGCCAAATAGTTTGTCGCAAAGTAAAAATAAAACGAAATCAAATAAAAGTGGAAGAGGCAACTAAGAACACGAAGGATATTAGATACACTCGGATTAGAAGATGATGGATATAAATGTGCTTGAATATGAATTCATCTAGAACGTCTTTGTGATTTTACCAAAATGAATACAACCATAACCCTTAAGTTTTAACCATCCTTTAACATATTTTCATGCTTCATGGACCGTAGGCATTCCTAAATTAAGTTAAACCTGCTCTCATTTGTTACACGAATAACTCCTAACCTCAAGTTGATTAACTGAAATCTCTTTCTAGTTAAAACCCTCAAGATTGCATTAACGATTTGTGAATTCCCATATTAGGTTTGACCCTAATCCGGAAGATTTATGTTGTCCTATATCTAGGATTGCATGCAACTCCTTTCACTTATGTTGGTTCTATTTCACCATGAATCTCTCGATTTCCCGGTGAAAAATAAACTTCGAATCAATATTGCGCATATACCAATTCGAATAAACAAGCATAACATAAGCGACTCGCATAAAAGCATAAGAAAATGTATTAAAAACATACAAGCCTTAATCACAAATTCATTCTAGAGTTCATTACATTCAAACACTAGAAAATTAGCTACACATGGCTTTGACAGAAGAGTATACTACACAAGAATATTTGAATAAAATGAACATGGTGTACTTAGCTCTTATTCAAGACCAATACAAGACTTCCTCCTTGGTTGATTGCAATAATGTTGAGCTCCAAGCCTTCTCCTCTATTGCTCTTCAACTCCCAACTCAACCTCTCTTTTATTCTCTCAATGTATTTTGCTTTGTAATTTAGAGAGAATGAATCAATGAATATCCAATGAATTTAATGAATCCCCCAACTGATACTCTTGGCTTTTATAGACATCATTTTTGTGCAAGAACACATTAATAATGTCATCCTTTGTTAAACAAATGCTCCAATTCCATAGTTGGGTTGTTGAATTCTTGTTTTCATGTGATAATTGAGGGAATATGGGGACATGATGCAGCAAAATTGTGTGTTAAAGGTGTACAAAAGTGGTCAAAAAGCTTGGTTGGTGAATTTTCCATAATTTCCGCATGGAAAAGTTGCAAAAAGATGTCCTAGACATGGCCATGTCACAGAACACACCCTGGTCGTGCTGTTTTATGTCTTTTGTTGTTCATCAGAACTTGGCCGTGTTGGCCAACACGGCCTCGCCATGTCGGAGGCTATTTTGTGTAATTTTTTCTCATTTTTGCTCCCGGCGGAACATTGTCGTGTTGCCCGACACACCCTGGCCGTGTTGGACCAAAAATGCCCCAAAATGACATGTTTAGCTTGGGATTTCGAGCGTTTTTGCATCCTTAAACCCCCCGGTATGTTTTGACATGAATCCATGGTCCGAAATTCACCAAAATTAGCCCCAAATGGTCAATCTACATCAATAAAAGCACCTCAGAGTAATATGAACTATGTACAATAAAAAATTTACAAAACTAACAATAAATTAACTCAAATTCTACTCAAATATACACATAAAACATGCATAAAAAGACCCTTATCAAACCACCTCCAACTTTGAACTTTGCTTGTCCTCAAGCAAAACATTAAATCAAAAAGAGGGATTCAATAAGTCACAACACACAAAGAAGATTTTTTTTAACACATTGAACACAAGCAGTCAAGTTCTTAGCCTTCTCAACCCGAATTAACCATTCAGTAAAGACATAGTTTTGCAAAGCGATCGACTGTCAAGAAAGACCGTAATATCAGTAGGCATTATTCAGACTTGAAATCATCACTCCACAAATATTGATAGTTATGAACAACTTCAATTCAATAATGCTATGAAAATACAAGAACTCAATAGATCTTTGTAGTTAGCCTACTAGTTATATAACCAAGCTTCTCGAACTTTATTGGAATGAGAATTCAAGGAGCATACATTCTCCTTTTTTTCATTCTTTTTTTTAGGACCTTTCGAGGCATGCTTCCACTAGGTTTATATTTTGAATTTCCATTCAAACACTCCTAGGGTGGTTTCCCATACTCATATTCGTGTCGCCGTTCTACGTAAAAGACAAACATTGGGCTCATGAATGCTCCTAGTTACTAAGCAACAACAAATAGAGGAGTATAACCTCGATTGGTCTTTTTTTTCCTTCGTTCTTTTTTGTTCTCATTTTCTCTCTCTCTTTTTTTCCACAAGCTTGATTTAACAACTAGATAACCACCACTAAATCACGAGTTCTTGAACGTTCATAGTGCTAAGTATCGTCGTATATGCACTAACAAATCAGGTATTATGGTGTTGGAAATCTCGTCAAAATTTAGCCCACATCCACGTCAATCTAACCTAAACAATCAATTGCTTCGCATTGAAACACAAATTAAAAAGTTAATTTAGGTGTAATTGGGCCAAGTTATTGACTAGCAAACACTCAATTTGTTAAAAAAAAAAATCCATCTCACTTGTCGATAGACTCAAAATAAAAACAAGCACACAAGCATTCCCAGAATGTAATTGCACCCATCTACAACTTAAAGGTTCACATTGTCCTTAATGTGAAAGAGATGAACAAATACACACAAAACACTTCAAAAATCAAAGAAACTAGAAGGCAATAAAAGAGGTAGAAAAAGAAAAATACGACCTTACTATAAGAGTGAAATCGGTGTTGAACGACCATTGGGTTGTTTAGTACGGGACCTTCATCAACATCTTCATACCTAATCAAGGATAAGCAACACACAACTCGAATACCGTGAAATCTTAAATATTCCCAATTAAGACAACAAAGAAAGAAGTTCATAGTTTTTTCTTTTTCTTTTTTTTTTTAAGACTTGTGATTATTTTGAAAGGAAATAATAAAAATGAAATGCACACAACATCGGGTTGCCTCCTGAGTAGCGCTTCTTTAACGTCGTATAGCTGGACCGTTTTGCCTTTATGTGATCATTAGTCGGGCGGAGCTTCGAACTTATGAAAATCTTTATATCCTTGAACAACATCGCCACCCAAATTGATTTTCGAACAATTGACCTTCATGGTCCCATTTTTCTGCACGACATCCTTAAATAGGAATTTTTCTGTGGATACTTCTACACACTGAACATCACATGCTTTCAAGGGTTTATTAGATGGCATATCAAGCAAAGAATCATTTATCCTTGTCCCAATCAAGTTTATAGGAAAGCAAGTATCATTTATAGGATTTTCAAAGGAATTTTAAAGATAACTTGTTCACCCTCTACTCTCAAAGTAAGTTTTCCATCATGCACATCAATGAGAGATTTTGCAGTAGCCAAAAAAGGACGCCCTAGAATTAAGGGAACCTCTATATCATCATGCATGCAAAGAATAATAAAATTAACTGGGAAATATGAATTTATCAATCTTAACTAGGACATCTTTAATAATACCTCTAGGATGTTTAATCGATTTATCAGCTAATTGAATGTCCATCCTAGTAGGTTTAAGTTCACTTAATCTCGCATGCTTGAATGTTTCATAAGACATCACATTGATACTAGCTCCTAAGTCAGCTAGTGCCCTATCAACATGTAAACATCAATTGTACAAGGGATAATAAAGCTTCCTGGATCATTAAACTTTTGTGGTAGTTCATTGGAAGAACATTTATCATTCAATTGCACATTTGATAATTTGTTAAGCTTATTTTCATTAGGAATGATGTCATTTAGATCCCTAGCATGCTTTGAAGAAGGTTGAACAAATGGAATATTGGTATGTAATTGCTTGGAAGAATCAAGATACTTACCAAATTTGTCCTCCCTTCTATCTTCATTAGTTAAACTAGGGTAAGGGATCTTGGGCTTGTATTCTGCAACCACCTTTTTCATGGGTTTGTCATCCCCCACATATTTCTGCATGGGAGTGTTATGCTTATGTGGAACATTGATGGTGATTGCCTTTACGTGCTCTCTTGGGTTTGGCTCAGTGTTACCCGGCAAACTTCCTTATGGCCTTTCGAAAATTATTTTTGCAATCTGTCCTATTTGGTTTTCCAAATTATGGATAGATGCCTCTTGGTTTCTCAAGGATGTTTCCACCGTCTGGAATCGGGTATCTGTTGATTGCACAAACTTTGTTATAAGTTCTTCCAAGTTAGGCTTACCTTGATTTGGCTGAACTCCGGGAGACGTGTGTAGATTAGGATTGGGATTAGGTCGTGGTTTACCTTGATTTCCCCAACCAAAATTAGGATGTTGTCGCCACCCAGGATTGTATGTGTTGCTGTAAGGATTATTTGGGTAATTTCTGGCTTGATTCCCAACGTAATTGGCCTGTTCAGCTTGCGGTATTGTGTGTGGGCATTCCTGATGATTATGCAATCCTCCGCAAGTTTCACAAGATAAAACGTGCGGTGGTGGTGGTTTAGGAGCCGCTAGATCGTCGATTTTTTGGGTCAAAGCTTTGACCTATGCAGCTAGTGTAACCACTGCATCTGCATTGTATACACCCACTGTCCTGTTAGGTTTACCTCGTACGGATTTCCATTGATAGCCATTCATGGCCATTCCCTCTATTAGATCTTGGGCGGCTTCTGGTGTTTTATTGTTCAATGTTCCCCCAGCTGCCGCATCAATCATTTGACTCGTTGACGAGAGTAGCCCATTGTAAAATGTTTGGACTTGCATCCAAATAGGGAGGCCATGATGTGGGCATTTCCGCAATAACTCCTTGAATCTTTCCCGGTGTCGTACAAAGTCTCATCGTCGTCTTGAGTGAATGAAGAGATTTCATTCCTCAGTCGTGCAGTTTTGGCTGGTGGAAAATACTTTAAAAGGAACTTCTCGGCCATAATGCTCCATGTTGTGATTGTTCCCTTTGGTAAAGTATTTAGCCACTGTTTATCCCGTCCCCGAAGAGTAAATGGGAATAGGCGCAAACGGATGGCATCGTCAGAGACCCCATTGATTTTAAAGGTATCGCAAATTTTGAGGAAGTTTGCGATATGGTTATTTGGATCTTCGTCCAGTAGGCCGTCAAATTGAACAAACTGTTGCACCATTTGATAACATTTGGTTTGATCTCAAAACTATTGGCGGCAACAGCAGACCTTACAATACTTGATGACGTGCCTTCCATAGATGGCTTGGTGTAATCGTACATGGTTCTTTGTGGTTCATCCGCCATGACAAAATCCTTGTTTTCGTCTATATCCTCCTCGTGGTCTGTATTAGTGCTTTCCTTTGTGTTACTACTGGCGGTCTCGCACTTCCTGCCTCGACGACGAGTAGGTATGCATTGCGGTAAATAAAGAGGGTAAGTGTAATTCTAGACTTACAAAGATAGATAAGAAAAAAACAATGGTAAAATAAATAAATAAAAAAAATGATTAGATTAACAAAAATAAAGCGTTCCTAATATTACAATCCTCGGAAACGGCACCAAAAACTTGATGGCTCGGAAGCTACTCCTAAAAACAGCCTAGACAAGTGCACCTATCGTTTATAACAAAGCTAAGCAAGTATCGAGTGTCATTTCCACGAGGACTATGATTACTAGTAATACCGTCTTTTTATTATCTAGCCTACAAATTCGCCAAATAGTTTGTCGCAAAGTAAAAATAAAATGAAATCAAATAAAAGTGGAAGAGGCAACTAAGAACACGAAGGATGTTAGATACACTCGGATTAGAAGATGATGGATATAAATGTACTTGAATATGAATTCCTCTAGAACGTCTTTGTGATTTTACCAAAATGAATACAACCATAACCCTTAAGTTTTAACCACCCCTTAACATATTTTCATTCTTCATGGACCGTAGGCATTCCTAAATTAAGTTAAACCTCATCGACCGAATAACTCCTAACCTCAAGTTGATTAACCGAAATCTCTTTCTAGTTAAAACCCGCAAGATTGCATTAACGATTTGTGAATTCCCATATTAGGTTTGACCTAATCCGGAAGATTTATGTCGTCTATATCTAGGATTGCATGCAACTACATCGTCACTTATGTTGGTTATATTTCACCATGAATCTCTCGATTTCCCGGTGAAAAATAAACTTCGAATCAATATTGCGCATATACCAATTCGAATAAACAAGCATAACATAAGAGACTCGCATAAAAGCATAGAAAATATTTTAAAACATTCAAGCCAATAAACACAAATAAGTTCTAGGGTTCATCACATTCAAACACTAGCGATTTAACTCATGATGGATTTGAGAATGGAAACAACAATTAAACAAGAAGTTTCTTTCAAAATCAACATGAATACTTGAAGTTAAAACTTCCAAAACCAACATAAGACTCCCCTGTTGGAAGTATGATGATGAAGTGGTGGAGTTCATCTTCTTCTCCGAGCGATCTTCAATACTTGTGCCTTAGCGCCTCTCCATGGTGATCCAAGCCTTCTAACTCTCTTCCTCACCACAATATGTGTTTTTCCTCTCCAAAATATGAACTTTCTTCTCTAATCTCTCCTCTAAAATCTGATTCTATATGTATGTGAATGAATCTTTCCTTCAACCCACACTCTTGGCTTTTATAGACATTATTTTGGAGAAAGTATTCCTTAATAATGTCATCTTTTGATAGTTTGTTATGAGTTGGGTTGTTAGAATCATTATTTTCATGTGATCATGTGGGAAAGTAAGGAATTAGTGCAACAAAATGAGGTGTAAATGTGCTTAAAAGTGGTCAGAAAGCTTGGTTGATGACTTTTTAACAAATTCCACCAGAAATTGAAGCTGGAAAGTGATCCGAACACGTCCATGTCGCATAACACGGCCTGGCCGTCTTTGCTTTTGTGTCATTTGTGGTTCAACCGACATGACCGTGTTGGCCAACACGGCCTGGCCATGTCGTCGGTCGCTTGTGCAATGTTTTCGAGTTTTTCACTCCCGGTGGAACACGGCCGTGTTTCCCAACACACCCCTGCCCGTGTTGGACCAAAAAGGCCCCAAA
Source organism: Rehmannia glutinosa (assembly GCA_016081115.2). Classification (NCBI taxonomy): domain Eukaryota; kingdom Viridiplantae; phylum Streptophyta; class Magnoliopsida; order Lamiales; family Orobanchaceae; genus Rehmannia; species Rehmannia glutinosa. The sequence goes on along the minus strand of CM071936.1, from coordinate 80,685,945 downwards.
TGACGCGTTTGCCTTGGGATTTCGGCGTTTTTGCATCCTTAAACCCCCGGTATGTTTTAACATGAATCCATGGTCCGAAATTCACCAAAATAGCCCCGAATGATCAATCTACACCAATAAAAGCACCTCACAAAGAGTATGAACAATGTACAATCAAAACTAATGAAACTAACAACAAAACAACTCAAATTATACTCAAATAAACACATAACATATGCATAAAAAGACACTTATCGGAGCCAGGGGTGTGCAAAGAAATCGAGCTTGAGGAATCCAAGAGTCCCGCCATATGCATGTGGAAGAACCGAACAAATAAGACGCTGTGCTCCCAAGAAATGGATAGAACGACTCTCCAAAATGCTACGCCAGCTCCACGAGGGTCTAGGACCAAGTTGGGCATGGAAAAAATCCCCGTCTGGAAAATATTTTGCACGGAGAAGGAAAACAAGTAAAGAAGAGGGCCTAGTAATAGATGCCTCCAAGCCTGCTTTGCAAGGAGCCTGAGGTTGAGAGCTCGGAAATGTCTAAAGCCCAGACCTCCATATTCAATTAATAGTGCTATTTTATTCCATGCTAACTAATGTATATTTTTTGCCATCAGCAGAACTACTCCAGAAATAATGCGCTGCCATAAATTGAATCTTGTCGAGGATAACATTAGAAATTCGGAAACATGGCATAGCGTAGGTAGGGGTAGCTTGGATGACTGATTTATAAGAATATCCCAGCCTGCTCGGGACAACAATTTTCCTTTCCATCATGCAATACATTTTAAAACTCGATCTTGGATACATGAAAAACTTCTCGTATGTTCCTCCCAATAATAGAAGGAAGTCCGAGGTATTTTCCGTGGGATTTAACAACAAGGATGTTTTCATTTTAAAACTGAGCAAGTGTTGAATCTGTGTTAGGGCTAAAGACAATTTCCGATTTATCATGGTTTATCCATTGGCCTGATGCCCTTTCAAATAAATCAATGGCAAACTTCGATGTTGTCTTCTTGATTGTCGCTTTTCCAAAAAGCAATGTATCATCCGTAAATAAGAGATGTGAAATACTGGGGGCTTTCTTGTTTATCTTGATACCTTTAATTTTCGAAGGCCTGAAGGTCCTGCAAAATAGAGGAGAAAACTTCAGCGCAAATGATAAAAATATACGGTGAGAAGGGGTCGCCTTGTTGAATACCACATTGGGGAATAACATATTTGACTCCATCAAAAGCCTTACTCATATCTAACTTTATAGACAGGTGACCCAATTTTCCCTTATATAACTATCTTCGGTTTCACTGAAATCATCCCTGGTGCACCACATAATTCCCATACCATTTTGGTATTTATTTGGTCGTGGAACTTCTAGTGGGCTCTTCCTCTTCTTAGGCCTTATATATTACGTGTTGTTATCGAGCCAATTTTTTTTGATTGGACATAGCAAAAATCCTAATTTTTGGTCAGAGATTCGAAAATCCACAAATTTTTGTTTCCACATGTAACTTATGTGTAGAGATGTTAAACAGGTTGACCTAACAGCTTCAGGTTAGCCCTAGCGGGCTTAGAGCTAAATAGGCTTCGAGTTAAATGGGTCATTATCTAATAGACCGACAATATGCGAACCTAACCACAACTCTACCGGACTTCGGGCTAAACGGGCCACTATCAGGCTACAAACAAAAAAAATTAAATTTAATATTCGAATCTTAAAATTTAAATTAAAATATGCATAACATTAACTTTCCAACTAAATAGACAAAATTAAAGGATCCATAATAACAAAATCCTACACATAGTTTATAGTTGCATTACCTATACAATATCTTAAACTTCAAACACTCCAACTTTAAACTTCTTAAATAAAACCGTACAAATACGACACAAATACAATTATACTAAGTAACTACTAATCACAGACCATCCTCAATCACATTCGATCTTTTCTTGGACAAAGTATTATCTTTCATTTATTCTTCATCTAAAAATATATAAAACCACAAAAACCAATTGCTATATACTATTGAAATAAAATCATAAAAAAACTATAAAAGTATCACAAATGAATCGTATAATTAAAACGAGTAAATAAAGAATTTAAAGCTCTTTAAAAAATAAATACTCACATCATACGACGCAAAATCAACATGTGAATTAGGAAAATATTACTGGTAAGAGATAATATAAAATAGATAAGATATCATAATTATATATATATATATATATATTCTATAATGGCGGGCTAGCGGGTTAGCCGGTCAATCTTTGGGCTTGCCCTAACAGGCTTCAAGCTAAATGGTCTGGGCCAAAATAATTTATTCCTAATCCTTTTTTCTTCAGGTTTGAACGGTCTGGGTCGGGGGGTTCTGAGCCCCTTTTAGCATATCTACTTATGAATCCACAATTTGAAAATTTTGGTGAATTAAGGACCAAGTTGGAGAATTTTTTTAAGTTAAGAGGTCACCTTGCCTAAATAAATTTTTCTTAAAAGACAATTTATCGTGCTCCTATAGTTATGTGACTAAAATTGCAACTTACCCAATGGTTGTGGAGTTGAGTGAACGAAAATGGACAAACACTAGACAAAACACTCGTGTGTTATACGGGACTTGTGCTATATTTATGAAATTTGAGCTATTTTTTTAAATTTCTTTTGGGTATTATAAATTTTTATTTTCATTATATAGTTACAACCGTTTTCACATTAATTTTCCTCAAATAAATTGTATATTGGAATGAGTGGTATTTAATTATTTGGCATTTAAAAAATTATTTAGTTAATTGTGCTAATTATATTAATTAAAAGTATTCAATAAATATATCTTATTTTTTAGAGTAGTTTACTTTTTTTTGATTATAAATATAGATTTTTTAAATTGTATAGATAGAAATTTGATTTTTGGATTATTATTTTCCTTTTAGATTTTAATAAGCTGTATAGATAGAGTCTTTGATTTACGAAAAAAATGATAGAATCCTTGATTTTTGGATTATTTGTTATCTTTTGAAATATATATAATATAAGATTGTCACATTGATAAATATGACGCCGACATGTAGAATTGAAAAGAATGAGGAATTGACATATATATAATTATATATATATATATACATGATTTGGATTTGGTGAGTCTATATAATTTAAATAAGTACGTGAGACCAAATCTGGAGCATTGACCTCTTCTTTTTAACGATGCAGATTTAATTGATTTTTATTTTAATTTATATTTAACTAATGGTTGTTAAGGATAAGTAGGTAATTTTGTTTGAATATTAGTAAAAAACGAGAGTTATTTTTGGTAGTGCGCGTTCACATTCCAGATTTTTTGGGATTTGTTTGAAACCGTATCTCTGACCTTATCCGCTGTGAGAAATATGTTGCTTATTGAAGACAAATATATTGCTTATTGAAGACAAATATGTTTTTTTTTTGGATATATTTGAAACCGTATCTCTCGAAATTCTCTCTTTCCTTTCATACCAAACTTGCAATTAATATTGGCGCATTCTCATTTGTGTGAAATATGTTGCTTATTGAAGATAAATATGTTGCTTATTTAGGTAGACAATGTTGCAACCACAAACTATTCCTTTCGATTTATATTTTTATATATATGTAATTCTTTGCTTATTTATGTCAACTATGTTGCTTATCAAGGACATATACGTTGCTTATTTAAAGGCGATAATGTTGCTAAGTAAGTATGTTGCCTTTTTATGTGGACTGTGTTGCTTATTGAAGACAATTATTTTGCTTATTTAAGTAGACAATTGTGTTGCTTATTGATGACAAATATGTTGCTAAGATGTATGCAAATCTGTTGATTTAAATAGGTCATATGTCTATGTCAACTATGTTACTTATTGATGACAAATATGTTGTTAGACATTGTATATTTGTTATTTACAAATATTACATAATTTTGCTATGATTTTAGATGGTAATATAGCATCTATGTTGTTGTGTGTCACTTCCCTAATTTCATTGGATATGATTGATTGGTTTGGACTAATATACCTCATTTATCAATTTAATTAGGTATTTTTATATATTTTAAGCATATTTATTATTAGTTATTGCAGTTTTTTGATCTATGGTCCAAATTTAGTGTTACGTACTTACCTAAGGCATTGGTCTCATACAACTTTTCCCTATATATATATATAGAGTGGTTTTTGAATTGCCCGTTATGTTTTAAATTTGTTATTTTTTACATTATGGATTATATTATAATTCTTCTATAAAGAATATAGACTTTGAAATAATAGTCTTTTTTTCCTTACTTGATCGTTTTTTTTTTTTGTATTTTTTGATACTTATAATATAATATTTAAGCTTTAAAAGATAACAATTTTAAAATATAGCATAAATAGAATCCTTTATTTTTGAATTATTCGTCTTTTAAATTGGTTATCTTTCAACTTCAAAAAGTATATTACCATTTAACTTTTGAATTTGTACATAGAATGTCACATGGATTTGGTGAGTCTATATAATTTAAATAAGTACGTGAGACCAAATCTGGAGCATTGACCTCTTCTTTTTAACGATGCAGATTTAATTGATTTTTATTTTAGTTTATATTTAACTAATGGTTGTTAAGGATAAGTAGGTAATTTTGTTTGAATATCAGTAAAAAACGAGAGTTATTTTTGGTAGTGCGCGTTCACATTCCAGATTTTTTGGGATTTGTTTGAAACCGTATCTCTGACCTTATCCGCTGTGAGAAATATGTTGCTTATTGAAGACAAATATATTGCTTATTGAAGACAAATATGTTGTTTTTTTGGATATATTTGAAACCGTATCTCCGAAATTCTCTCTTTCCTTCCACACGAACTTGCAATTAATATTGGCGCATTCATTGTGTGAAATGTGTTGCTTATTGAAGATAAATATGTTGCTTATTTAGGTAGACAATGTTGCAACCACAAACTATTCCTTTCGATTTATATTTTTATATATATGTAATTCATTGCTTATTTATGTCAACTATGTTGCTTATCAAGGACATATACGTTGCTTATTTAGGCGGAACAATGTTGCTAAGTAAGTATGTTGCCTTTTTATGTGGATTTGTGTTGCTTATTGAAGACAATTATTTTGCTTATTTAAGTAGACAATTGTGTTGCTTATTGATGACAAATATGTTGCTAAGATATATGCAAATCTGTTGATTTAAATAGGTCATATGTCTATGTCAACTATGTTACTTATTGATGACAAATATGTTGCTTAGACATTGTATATTTGTTATTTACAAATATTACATAATTTTGCTATGATTTTAGATGGTAATATAACATCTATGTTGTTGTGTGTCACTTCCCTAATTTCATTGGATATGATTGATTGGTTTGGACTAATATACCTCATTTATCAATTTAATTAGGTATTTTTATATATTTTAAGCATATTTATTATTAGTTATTGCAGTTTTTTGATCTATGGTCCAAATTTAGTGTTACGTACTTACCTAAGGCATTGGTCTCATACAACTTTTCCCTATATATATAGAGTGGTTTTTGAATTGCCCGTTATGTTTTAAATTTGTTATTTTTTACATTATGGATTATATTATAATTCTTCTATAAAGAATATAGACTTTGAAATAATAGTCTTTTTTCCTTACTAGATCGTTTTTTTTTTATTTTTGATACTTATAATATAATATTTAAGCTTTAAAAGATAACAATTTTAAAATATAGCATAAATAGAATCCTTTATTTTTGAATTATTCGTCTTTTAAATTGGTTATCTTTCAACTTCAAAAAGTATATTACCATTTAACTTTTGAATTTGTACATAGAATGTCACATGGATTTGGTGAGTCTATATAATTTAAATAAGTACGTGAGACCAAATCGGGCATTGACCTCTTCTTTTTAACGATGCAGATTTAATTGATTTTTATTTTAGTTTATATTTAACTAATGGTTGTTAAGGATAAGTAGGTAATTTTGTTTGAATATCAGTAAAAAACGAGAGTTATTTTTGGTAGTGCGCGTTCACATTCCAGATTTTTTGGGATTTGTTTGAAACCGTATCTCTGACCTTATCCGCTGTGAGAAATATGTTGCTTATTGAAGACAAATATATTGCTTATTGAAGACAAATATGTTTTTTTTTTGGATATATTTGAAACCGTATCTCTGAAATTCTCTCTTTCCTTTCACAGTCAAACTTGCAATTAATATTGGCGCATTCTGTTGTGTGAAATATGTTGCTTATTGAAGATAAATATGTTGCTTATTTAGGTAGACAATGTTGCAACCACAAACTATTCCTTTCGATTTATATTTTTATATATATGTAATTCTGTTGCTTATTTATGTCAACTATGTTGCTTATCAAGGACATATACGTTGCTTATTTAGGCAGACAATGTTGCTAAGTAAGTATGTTGCCTTTTTATGTGGACTGTGTTGCTTATTGAAGACAATTATTTTGCTTATTTAAGTAGACAATTGTGTTGCTTATTGATGACAAATATGTTGCTAAGATGTATGCAAATCTGTTGATTTAAATAGGTCATATGTCTATGTCAACTATGTTACTTATTGATGACAAATATGTTGCTTAGACATTGTATATTTGTTATTTACAAATATTACATAATTTTGCTATGATTTTAGATGGTAATATAGCATCTATGTTGTTGTGTGTCACTTCCCTAATTTCATTGGATATGATTGATTGGTTTGGACTAATATACCTCATTTATCAATTTAATTAGGTATTTTTATATATTTTAAGCATATTTATTATTAGTTATTGCAGTTTTTTGATCTATGGTCCAAATTTAGTGTTACGTACTTACCTAAGGCATTGGTCTCATACAACTTTTCCCTATATATATATATAGAGTGGTTTTTGAATTGCCCGTTATGTTTTAAATTTGTTATTTTTTACATTATGGATTATATTATAATTCTTCTATAAAGAATATAGACTTTGAAATAATAGTCTTTTTTTCCTTACTTGATCGTTTTTTTTTGTATTTTTTGATACGTATAATATAATATTTAAGCTTTAAAAGATAACAATTTTAAAATATAGCATAAATAGAATCCTTTATTTTTGAATTATTCGTCTTTTAAATTGGTTATCTTTCAACTTCAAAAAGTATATTACCATTTAACTTTTGAATTTGTACATTGAATGTCACATGGATTTGGTGAGTCTATATAATTTAAATAAGTACGTGAGACCAAATCTGGAGCATTGACCTCTTCTTTTTAACGATGCAGATTTAATTGATTTTTATTTTAGTTTATATTTAACTAATGGTTGTTAAGGATAAGTAGGTAATTTTGTTTGAATATCAGTAAAAAACGAGAGTTATTTTTGGTAGTGCGCGTTCACATTCCAGATTTTTTGGGATTTGTTTGAAACCGTATCTCTGACCTTATCCGCTGTGAGAAATATGTTGCTTATTGAAGACAAATATATTGCTTATTGAAGACAAATATGTTGTTTTTTTTGGATATATTTGAAACCGTATCTCTGAAATTCTCTCTTTCCTTCCACAGTCAAACTTGCAATTAATATTGGCGCATTCTGTTGTGTGAAATGTGTTGCTTATTGAAGATAAATATGTTGCTTATTTAGGTAGACAATGTTGCAACCACAAACTATTCCTTTCGATTTATATTTTTATATATATGTAATTCTGTTGCTTATTTATGTCAACTATGTTGCTTATCAAGGACATATACGTTGCTTATTTAAAGGGATAATGTTGCTAAGTAAGTATGTTGCCTTTTTATGTGGATGTTTTGCTTATTGAAGACAATTATTTTGCTTATTTAAGTAGACAATTGTGTTGCTTATTGATGACAAATATGTTGCTAAGATATATGCAAATCTTGATTTAAATAGGTCATATGTCTATGTCAACTATGTTACTTATTGATGACAAATATGTTGCTTAGACATTGTATATTTGTTATTTACAAATATTACATAATTTTGCTATGATTTTAGATGGTAATATAACATCTATGTTGTTGTGTGTCACTTCCTAATTTCATTGGATATGATTGATTGGTTTGGACTAATATACCTCATTTATCAATTTAATTAGGTATTTTTATATATTTTAAGCATATTTATTATTAGTTATTGCGCTTTTTGATCTATGGTCCAAATTTAGTGTTACGTACTTACCTAAGGCATTGGTCTCATACAACTTTTCCCTATATATATATAGAGTGGTTTTTGAATTGCCGTTATGTTTTAAATTTGTTATTTTTACATTATGGATTATATTATAATTCTTCTATAAAGAATATAGACTTTGAAATAATAGTCTTTTTTTTCCTTACTAGATCGTTTTTTTTTTGTATTTTTGATACTTATAATATAATATTTAAGCTTTAAAAGATAACAATTTTAAAATATAGCATAAATAGAATCCTTTATTTTTGAATTATTCGTCTTTTAAATTGGTTATCTTTCAACTTCAAAAAGTATATTACCATTTAACTTTTGAATTTGTACATAGAATGTCACATGGATTTGGTGAGTCTATATAATTTAAATAAGTACGTGAGACCAAATCTGGAGCATTGACCTCTTCTTTTTAACGATGCAGATTTAATTGATTTTTATTTTAGTTTATATTTAACTAATGGTTGTTAAGGATAAGTAGGTAATTTTGTTTGAATATCGGTAAAAAACGAGAGTTATTTTTGGTAGTGCGCGTTCACATTCCAGATTTTTTGGGATTTGTTTGAAACCGTATCTCCGACCTTATCCGTTTGTGAAATATGTTGCTTATCAAGACAAATATATTGCTTAATGAAGACAAATATGTTGTTTTTTTTGGATATATTTGAAACCGTATCTCTGAAATTCTCTTTTTCCTTTCACAGTCAAACTTGCAATTAATATTGGCGCATTCTGTTGTGTGAAATATGTTGCTTATTGAGGATAAATATGTTGCTTATTTAGGTAGACAATGTTGCAACCACAAACTATTCCTTTCGATTTATATTTTTATATATATGTAATTCTGTTGCTTATTTATGTCAACTATGTTGCTTATCAAAGACATATACGTTGCTTATTTAGGCAGACAATGTTGCTAAGTAAGTATGTTGCCTTTTTATGTGGACTGTGTTGCTTATTGAAGACAATTATTTTGCTTATTTAAGTAGACAATTGTGTTGCTTATTGATGACAAATATGTTGCTAAGATGTATGCAAATCTGTTGATTTAAATAGGTCATATGTCTATGTCAACTATGTTACTTATTGATGACAAATATGTTGCTTAGACATTGTATATTTGTTGTTTACAAATATTACATAATTTTGCTATGATTTTAGATGGTAATATAACATCTATGTTGTTGTGTGTCACTTCCTAATTTCATTGGATATGATTGATTGGTTTGGACTAATATACCTCATTTATCAATTTAATTAGGTATTTTTATATATTTTAAGCATATTTATTATTAGTTATTGCGGTTTTTGATCTATGGTCCAAATTTAGTGTTACGTACTTACCTAAGGCATTGGTCTCATACAACTTTTCCTATATATATATAGAGTGGTTTTTGAATTGCCTTACGTTTAAATTTGTTATTTTTTACATTATGGATTATATTATAATTCTTCTATAAAGAATATAGACTTTGAAATAATAGTCTTTTTTCCTTACTTGATCGTTTTTTTGTATTTTTTGATACGTATAATATAATATTTAAGCTTTAAAAAGATAACAATTTTAAAATATAGCATAAATAGAATCCTTTATTTTTGAATTATTCGTCTTTTAAATTGGTTATCTTTCAACTTCAAAAAGTATATTACCATTTAACTTTTGAATTTGTACATTGAATGTCACATGGATTTGGTGAGTCTATATAATTTAAATAAGACGTGAGACCAAATCCGAGCATTGACCTCTTCTTTTTAACGATCGATTTAATTGATTTTTATTTTAGTTTATATTTAACTAATGGTTGTTAAGGATAAGTAGGTAATTTTGTTTGAATATCAGTAAAAAATGAGAGTTATTTTTGGTAGTGCGCGTTCACATTCCAGATTTTTTGGGATTTGTTTGAAACCGTATCTCTGACCTTATCCGCCATTTGAGAAATATGTTGCTTATTGAAGACAAATATATTGCTTATTGAAGACAAATATGTTGTTTTTTTTGGATATATTTGAAACCGTATCTTTGAAATTCTCTCTTTCCTTTCACAGTCAAATTTGCAATTAATATTGACGCATTCTATTGTGTGAAATATGTTCCTTATTGAGGACAAATATGTTGCTTATTTAGGCAGACAATGTTGCAACCACAAACTATTCCTTTCGATTTATATTTTTATATATATGTAATTCTGTTGCTTATTTATGTCAACTATGTTGCTTATCAAGGACAGATATGTTGCTTATTTAGGCACACAATGTTGCTAAGTAAGTATGTTGTCTTTTTATGTGGACTGTGTTGCTTATTGAAGACAATTATTTTGCTTATTTAAGTAGACAATTGTGTTGCTTATTGATGACAAATATGTTGCTAAGATGTATGCAAATATGTTGATTTAAATAGGTCATATGTCTATGTCAACTATGTTGCTTATTGATGATAAATATGTTGCTTAGACATTGTATATTTGTTGTTTACAAATATTACATAATTTTGCTATGATTTGAGATGGTAATATAACATCTATGTTGTTGTGTGTCACTTCCCTAATTTCATTGGATATGATTGATTGGCTTGGACTAATATACCTCATTTATCAATTTAATTAGGTATTTTTATATATTTTAAGCATATTTATTATTAGTTATTGCAGTTTTTTGATCTATGGTCCAAATTTAGTGTTACGTACTTACCTAAGGCATTGGTCTCATACAACATTTCCCCTATATATATAGAGTGGTTTTTGAATTGCCCGTTATGTTTTAAATTTGTTATTTTTTACATTATGAATTATATTATAATTCTTCTATAAAGAATATAGACTTTGAAATAATAGTCTTTTTTTCCTTACTTGATCGTTTTTTTTTTGTATTTTTTGATACTTATAATATAATATTTAAGCTTTAAAAGATAACAATTTTAAAATATAGCATAGATAGAATCCTTTATTTTTAAATTATTTGTCTTTTAAATTGGTTATCTTTCAACTTCAAAAAGTATATTACCATTTAACTTTTGAATTTGTACATAGAATGTCACATGGATAAGTGAAATAACAATGTGAAATTGAGAGAATCAGAGTTGACACATATTCAAGATTAATGAGGTAATAACATGTGTCAATTTTATTTTTTTATTGTAGTATATACTGTTGATGATTTTGTGCTGAGTAATGGAATTTGACTAAAGAAAAAATATTTATCTGATTCTAAAAATAAAAACATTATTTATCTTAAAAACAAAATTTAGGTTCCACTTGGACAATTGGTTAGGGTTTGGATTTACAGAATTCTTACAATCACATGGAATTGGGAATTCAGCTCAACCCATCCACCTCAAGATTTTGTAAATCCAGTGGGAGCAGAGTTGGTGATAGCCAGTATGTTCATTTTATTTTATTTTTTTATGTAAAATTTGTTCTTTGGATTCTTAACTTTTCTCTTTCAATTTCCATGAATTTATCTAAAATACGTGTTGTGCGTTGAAGGTGATTCAGCAAGCTGCATTAGATACTGCAAAATCTATTTTTTCTTTCTTTCCCTGATAATTTTGTTGGTGGATACTTTTTTGTTCCTGCTTAGGACAAACAACTGAAGTTAAGGGAGGCAGGAATGGCTTATGCTGCTATTGTCTCTTTGATACAAACACTTGAACGTATACAAAATGGGCATGGCATTCTTTACAACAAAGAACAAATTGACTGCCTCTTAGTGAAGGTGAGTTTCTTGAGCTTTTCTTGAAGATTTTCCACAAAGAAGCAGTAAACAAGTAAAAAATCTTGAAAGGCAAATCAGAGATGTAGCTTATGCAGCTGAAGATGTCATTGAGTCTTATATATCAAATCAACTTCTTTCAATATGTGAATGCTGTATAGATAGGGATTTCACTATCTTTTGTGGTGAATTGCAACAAGTAATAAAAAAAATTGACTCAGCAAAATCCAATGTGATGGAGTTGAGGGATGTGGGCTTGAAGAATTTGGAAACAAAGATCTCTTCGTCAGCTGGTTCTTTGAGACCATCTTCGGGTGGCAAGAATACAATGGTGGGATTTGATGATGAAGTGGTGCTAATTAAGGATCAGCTGACTGGAGCGCCATATAAACTCGATGTTGTTTCAATTGTTGGGATGGGAGGAAGTGGGAAGACTACTCTTGCTAGAAATATCTATGGCGATGCACTTATAGTGTATCACTTTTACATTCGTGCTTGGGTAACTGTATCACAAGAATATCATGTCCGAGAAATCCTTCTAGGCCTCCTACAGTCCATGAAAACGCTTCCTGGAAAACTTTTTGAATGTACGACCGATGAATTAGAGGACTACCTTCACAAAATTTCTGATAGGCAGAAGGTATCTTATTGTATTGGACGATATGTGGGATGTCGAGGTCTGGGATCATATAAGACGATTGTTTCCAGATGATGGCAATGGAAGCAGAATCATGTTGACCACTAGGATATTGGATGTTGCTTTGTATGCTAGCTCTAACAACCCTCCTTATCACATGCGTTTTCTCTCAAATGATGAGAGTTGGAATCTGCTTAAGGAAAAAGTGTTTGAGGATAAATGTTGTCCTCGTGAATTGGAAGGAGTTGGAATTGAGATCGTGCGAAGTTGCCGAGGACTTCCTCTATCAATTCTCCTAGTTGGTGGAATCCTAGCCAAAGTCGAACGTTCAAGACAACAATGGTGGAATGTTGCGGAAAACATAAAGTCAATTGTAGCTACACAGAATGATGAGTGCTTAGAGATACTATCTTTGAGTTATAACCACTTGCCTTGCCATTTGAAAATTTGTTTTCTTTATATGTCGGTTTTCCCCGAGGACTATCAAATTTCGGTCTCCAAACTCATCTGGTTGTGGGATGCTGAAGGATTTCTAGAACGATATAGTGATGAAAGTTTGGGCGATGTGGGAGAGAAGTATTTGAAGGATCTGATTGACAGAAGTATTGTTTTGGTGGGTAAGAGGAAGTCGAGCGGCAAAATTAAGACATGCATCATTCATGATCTCGTGAGGGACCTTTGTGTGAGAGAAGCTCAAAAGGAAAAGCTTCTCCGCACCATCAAAAGTGACGATGATCTTTCATCAGAAGGCGTGTTTGGTCATCATCGCCACCTAAGTTTTGATTCAAATATTCTCAAGGCTGATCCTTCGTTTCGCAGAAACTCAGTAGTTTCGGTTCGTGAACATTCAGATGGTCGCTTGAAAGAAATCTATGATGCAATGAGATTGAGTCCACTGATCCGAACTGTTATATTTACTGGTACGTATATGCCCATGGACATTTATCTAGGTTTTAGGCTGCTTAGAGTATTAGATGCAGTTCACGTAACTTTCGCTTGGTTCCCCACAGAAGTTATGGAACTCGTTAACTTGAGATACCTTGCTCTTACCTTTGACGGTGAGCTCCTGCCTTAGTCTCCAATCTGCAGTGTCTGAATATCTTAATTGTTAATCAAGTCATTTGGATGCCTATATCATATCTATGTTCAAAGATTTGGGGAATGCCACGATTACGGCATTTGAAGTTCAAACAAATATTTTTCCCTGAGTATCCCCATAAACTGTTTTATGGGGAAAAGCCTTTTCGTCTTGAAAACCTGCAGACACTTTTGGGGATAAGAGACTTTAGAGTTACTGAGGATGTCTTTAAGAGCATCCCAAATGTAAAGAAACTGGGAATTATATATGACATAAACTCCAACACAGAGGAGTGGTCATTCTATTGTCTTCACAATCTTGTCTACATGCAACAACTTGAAACGTTGAGATGCCACTTTCCTGATACCAGATCACGTCTTTCTTCGCGAATGCCACATCTTCCGGACCTTACTTTTCCCTCAAAGCTCAAAAGTTTGACTCTTTGTGGCTGGAGAATTCCCTCAAGATATATGACACAAATAGGTTCATTGGACCGTCTTGAAATCCTCAATCTGCGATTATGTTCATTACAAGATCCCGAATGGGAACTAAATGAAGGGGAATTCTGTAGGTTAAAAGTGCTGCTGCTTGAAAAAACGGATTTGGTGCGATGGAGGGCCGAAACAGACCATTTCCCAAATCTCGAGTTTCTCATTATTGACCGTTGTGGCGAATTAGAGAAGATACCTTCCAGTTTTGGGGATATACTGACTCTTAAATTGATCAAGTTGCTTAATTGCAGCTCTTCCTGTAAAGAATCTGCCAAACAAATTCTAGAAGATCAGCAGGGCTTGGGAAATGATGGCCTCAAAGTGATTACTTAATCCCGTATGAATAATGAGCCATATCTTTTATCGAGGAAGGTGATATAAAATTTCTAAAGACAATAAAAATGGTGCTTGTGAGTTTCGTGAATCAGGTTATTACAATCCCGTATAGACAGGAAGTTATAATCCACTTTTCATCTGTTTGTACTTTATATTTATATATGTGTATGTATATATGTTAGTATGAAATAAAGGAAATCACATAAACTGTGTGGAAGTAGACAAGTAGTTGTTGAATTTCAGATTATTGTCCATTTCACTGAGTTTTCTGCCTGATAATGTGTGGCTTTTGCTGTCAATTTCAAGCTGTTCCATTATGTACTGCTTGGTACCTTGTTTATTAGGTTTGCTGGTAAACTCTCAAAGTATTTTTGTGTTGAGATTCTTGATTAGTTGATTTTATGCATTGTAACCTTTTTTTTTTGAGAGTATTATGCATTGTAACTTTGATAAATGAAGATTGTTGGAATGAATATTTTCATTATTTTGAATAAAAATTGATGATGTAATTTTTTATGTGTACTTTTTAGATAATAAATAAGACTTTCATGTGGCGATTTTTCATAATTATAATTTTTGATAATTTTAATATCTTGATGTATTTTCTTTCCATTAATTGAAAAGACTCTCCAAATAAAAAAAATGTAAAGTAAAAAGATTTACCGGCAAAAAAGGAGAATAATAATTAGTTTCCCTATACTGTTTTATGTTTTTCTCTAGGCAGGGTTTAGTATTTTTGAACACAACTTTTGCTATATTAAAAATGATGAGATTATCGATGCATTAATTGGAAATTAAGACAAAGGGCTATAACTATTTGTTTTTCTTCTAAAAGCCAAAAGCCAGAAAATGTTTAATTGGGAAGATAGAAATTGTTAATAATTTTTTATAGTTATATATATATTTTTTTTTTCTTTTAACTAGTAATTTATATTTTTGTTTGCTATAAAAGATTCGAAAAGTGATGTGCATTTAGTGAGATTGTTATTTTAAAACATTAGCCCGAGTTAGAACCGAAAGTTTTTATTATTTAAGCAAAATTAATAATTTATTGGAGATTCATTATTTCATTTATTAAATATTTGTTTGCTATAAAAGTTTTTATTATTTAAGCAAATATTTATTCGATGCATATCTAGGGGTGGCCGCGGTTCCGGAACCGCCGGTTCCGGTTCCAAAACCGCCGATTCCGGTTCTTCATTTTGGAGGAACCGGAACCGAACCGTTTCACACTGCCTTGGTTCTAAACCGAACCGCGGTTCCGATTCGGTTTGGAACCCAGTTTCTCCACGGTTTCGGTTTCGGTTTTAACCAGAACCGTTTGTTTATCTTTTGATAATTTTTTGATTTCTTAAAATAGTTTATCAGTTTCAGTTAAAAATATGAAAATAAAGAAAAAGACTTTGACTTAATATTCAATAAAATTTTATACTTAATATTTAATAATATTAAACTATCTATATATACTATTAGAGTATAGAAGAATCAAAGTTTACGTAGTTCGCTTACAACATTTGGTCTAAAACGTGTCTCATGTAGTTACGAAAATAAAATATCATAATAAATATTTAAATTTCTTATAGCATATATTTACCAAAACAAGATTGTTGGTTTTAACCTTAAAAAAAATGGTTCCATCACGGTTCCACCAACGGTTCTAACCGACGGTTAAAACCACCGGTTCCACGGTTTTTGAGACCTAGGAATCGGAACCGGAACCGGCCTACACGGTTCCGGTTTTGGAACCATTGACCACAGTTACGGTTTAGAAAACGTTGACCATAGTTCCGGTTCCGGTTTAGAACCCAGTTTTGGTTCTATTTGGCCACCCCTATGCATATCACATGTACAAGAATGTGCAATTTATTGTGATTTATGGCAAAATTTGCCAAGGGAAGTGTAAATTGTAATCAAAAGGTAATGTGAAAATGTCAATTAGATATGTGGCAAATTTGACGCATGTGTTGATGAAAACTTAATGTGCTCTTTCCTCGCAAAATATATAGTTTGTCTTCTTTTTTGGAAAACATATTTCCCAAAATATATGTCATTCTTTTTGTAAAACATATAATATATTTGGGCAAAAATTTATATAGGACCATCTTACAGGTCATTACCTATAAGACGGGTCGCACCCAACCCGCTTGCCCTGCCTGCCCAACAATAGTGAATTATGGGCTGGATCTTATGATTTTGTGGGCTTCTTTTTGTGTGTTAGGGTCATTATTAATGGCCCCACCCAAAGCCGAATTTCGATCATATTGAGCTGGTCCCAATCTGGAATCAATTGTAATCCTCATTTATCCTAAATCTAGGATTCTCATGGATCCTCACAATTTTGGATTTAGGTTGAAATAATTATGTATTAGAAATTATTTGTAAGCTTAATTTTGATTACAAATAATCGCAAGGAACAAAATTAATCATTATTTGCAAAGTTATATACATTATTCTTTAAAAGTATCACTTTTTATTAAAAAATATCACTTTTGCTCTAAAAATTATATGTTTTCAAAGTAACGAAATTACATTAGTAGTTCCCCTTTGACACAGTATCTTTACACACGAAAAATATCATTTTTTATTCAAAAAAGTATCATTTTTACTCTGAAAAATATAGGCTTTCAAGGAACTAAACTGATCATTTACTTGCAAAGTTATATACATTATTGTTCAAAAGTATCACATTTTACTCTAAAAAGTATATGTTTTGAAAGGAAAATCACATTAGTAGTTCCCCTCGACATAGTATCACTTTAGACTCGAAACATATAAATTTTTGTTCCAAAAAGTATCACTTTTACTTTGAAAAATATACGTTTTTCAGAGTAACAAAACTGATTATTTACTTGTAAAGTTATATGCAACATTTGTCCAAAAGTGAAATGTATCATTTTTTATTAAAAAAAGTATCACTTTTACTCTAAAATGTATATGTTTTCAAAGTAACAAAATTATATTAGTAGTTCTCTAACATAGTATCATTTTAGAGTTTAGACTCGAAAAGTATTAATTTTTATTAAAAAAAAGTATCACTTTTATTCTAAAAAGTATACGTTTTCAAAGTGACAAAATTGATTATTTACTTGCCAAGTTATATATGGACGAGTTCAAAAATATCACTTTTTATTTAAAAAAAAAATATTACTTTAACTCTAAAAAGTATATGTTTTCAAAGTTACAAAATTACATCACTAGCTACCCTAACATAGTATTATATTAGACTCGAAAAGTATCACTTTTATTCTGAAAAATATATGTTTTTAAAATAATAAAATTAGTAATGATAGTTTCTCGGAAAAGTACTAGTATTTGTCTGAAAAGTACTGTATAATTATCGGTCAAGTTCTACAATGTTATTCAATCAACCACCTTGCATAGACTCAAAACAACCAGATTCATTTCAATCAACCAACAAATCACTCCATTTCCACTCCAATTCGACATCAAAAAGTGCAGCCATAGCGAGATTATGTATTTGGTTTTAAAATCTTGTGTAAGTTATGTTCAAGATATTATATGTTATTGACAAAAACTCCTATCAAACCGTCTAATGGGTCTGACCTGTTAGACGGATCTGACCTGCGGACCCAGTGGCATTTTCGTAATATTAGCAGTGGTGTTTTAGTAGTTTTTAGGGACCACCGGTATTAACAGTCATTCTGAAAAGTATTAACCGTCATTCTAAAAAGTATTAGATGTTATTTTGAAATGTATTAGTATATAGTTCATTGAAAGTATTAGTTTTTGTAATATTTGACAATGATAAGTATTAGCATCCCATTTAAAAAGTATTAGTAAATAGTTACTTAAAAGTATTAGTTTTTGTGATATTGGACAATGATATAATATCACAATAGCGCTAAAAAGTATTAAGTGTTCACACGAAAAATATTAGTAGTTCATTTAAAATGTATTAGTACATAGTTCATTTTAAAGTATTAGTTTTTGTAATATTGTACAGTGATAATATCACGAGACCGCTAAAAGGTATTAGGTTTTCATCTGAAAAGTATTAATAGTCCATCAGAAAAGTATTAGCACGTAATTCACTTAAAAATATTTAATAGTTATCCGAACAAAGTATAGTTTTTTCCGTCAAAAGTATTACTCGTCCCCATAAAATATATTAGTAGTTACCCCTGAAAAATATTAGTTTTTTCCCTAAAAGTTTTTTTTGTAATTCCCCTGAAAAGTATTAATTCTTCTAATAACAAATATTAGTTGTCCTACTGAAAAGTATTAGTAGATCACCTAAAAAGTATTAGACATTTTCAGTTGCCGAATTTCATTTCAACCACATATTATCATCACACTTTAATGGCATAGTTAAATCAATTTATGCCAAACCTATATAGGATAGGATAGGTACCAGAACATTATCATCTTTCTCAAAGCTTGACCAAATTATTTTGAGAAGCAGTAAACTCAAGAAAATTCCTATGACTACTCTGGAAAAAATTTCGCATTTATATTTGTTGATACCACGCAAAACTGAATTTGAAGGTAACAAGATTTTCGGTTCTCCTTACAGTTTCTCTAGACTTAGATTTATTGCTACACTCAGGGAATTGGTGATTGCTAACATGCTTGATGCTTTTAGGTGCAAAGTTTGAAATTTACAGGACAAAAAGGGAGTGGATATTTAAAAAGTCAGCACATTCGGTGGATCACAATTACCAAGACGAGTCGATCTAACATGAAATTATATTCCTGTATTTTTCTCAAAGTTTTTCTCCTACAGTAGTAGGAAGGTAATAACACAAGAAAATCTCAGTTAAAGGTCATGTTGCGTGCAAACGACAAACTTCAATCGTGTTGGTGCAGAGCTGCCCATTTGGATTGGTTGTTGGGTCTGTTAATTTTTTTTTTTCGCGGATCCGGGTCAGGTACGCGAGATAGGTAGGATATTTAGACTCGTTTAACGAATCTAGATCCGTTAGACGGTCTGACAGGAGACTAGCTTTATGTTATTTCCTCATATTACAATTAACATATATATCCTCTTTATGTATTTCAACACACCAGAAAAAAAGAGAAAAAATAGATGATCATCAATCCATAAACTTGTAAATCAAAACCAAAAATCTACCCAAGTACGTACTCTACCTAAAAAAGCTGATTAATGTAACATGAAAACATGGTTGATATATTGTTCCATGCAATTTATATATGGAGCAAGAGAGAGAGAGAGATGGAGACAAAATAGGGGTGAAGAGTAGAGAGAGAGAGGGAGACGGGATTAGGAAGAGTAGAGAGGGAGACGGGATTAGGAAGAGTAGAGAGAGATTAATTGCTGCGTATTTTTTTTATAATAGATATGGGTATCGGATCTGGATCTTTGGCTCCATCTTACGGATTAGGATACGTAAAACGGTCTTACAAGAGACATACTCATATATTTTTTGTAATTATCATAGGGAATAAATGAATCTATAAAGGATACTAAATAATGCTAAATTATCTTCTCCACTACCACCATCAAGAATTAGTATCCAAACAATGGACTCTTTTGACCAACAATTATTTTTCTGATGAACACAATACTTAATAATTCACCTATTCTTTTAAAATATGAGATTTATTGTGAAATAAATGTGTATCTATTAACAATAAATAAATAATAGAATGAGAGAAACTTTTATTTCACGTATGTATTTCTCCTACAATACAAAGCCTCTATTTATAGGCTCATCATGTACATCAATAAATTACAAGAGTTATAACAAATCACAAGTTACAAGTCTTCATTTACTATGTCATTGGATGTTATGGAATTTAAAGGATGGGTTGAGTTAATGGACATCTACTAATAAATATCAATATTTATAACACTCCCCTTGGATGTCCATTATTAAGAATATGCCTCGTTAAAACCTTACTAGAAAAAACCTGTGGGAAAAACCCTAGTGAAGGAAAAAGAGTGCATTATTCTCGTATAATACGCAAGATGATGATGCCTCATTAAAAACATTGTTTAGGAAAATCCAGTGGGATAAAACCTAAGACAAGGAAAAAAAAAAAGAGTTCAACGCGTATTTACTCCCCTGATGAAATCAAGTCTTATTTGAAAAATTCAATGATATCTCTCGAAGCCGTGATACCAATCTTGTTAACAAGTTTCTCAAAAGTTGTAGTTGAGAGTGCCTTTGTAAGCAAATCTGCCAAGTTTTCACTGGAACGAATTTTACGGACATCTATATCTCTTTTCTTTTGTAATTCATGTGTGAAAAAGAACTTTGGTGAAATGTGCTTGGTTCTGTCTCCTTTGATGTAGCCTCCTTTAAGTTGAGCTATACATGTTGCAGTATCCTCATACAATATTGTGGGATTTTTCTTGTTAAACGAAAGACCGCAATTTTCTCGGATATGGTGAACAAGCGATCTCAACCATACACATTCTCGACTTGCTTCATGCATTGCTAAGATTTCAGCATGATTTGAAGATGTGGCTGTGAGAGTTTGCTTTGTGGAATGCCAAGAAATAGCAGTATCACCATATGTAAATACATAACCTGTTTGTGATCGTGCTTTATGTGAGTCAGACAAATATCTAGCATCAACATATCCAATTAATTATGATTTTGAATCTTGTGAGTAAAATAAGCCCATATCTGTTGTTCCCTTAAGATATCGAAGAACTTGTTTGACATTATTCCAGTGTCTTCGAGTTGGAGAAGAAATATATCTTGCTAGTAAATTAACAGAGAATGATATATCAGGCCTTGTGCAATTAGCCAGATACATTAGTGCCTCAATTGCACAAAGATATGGTACTTTAGGACTAAGAATTTCTTCACCATCGTCTCGAGGACGAAAAGGATCTTTTGCCATCAAGTGATCGAACAACCATGGGAGAATTCATTGGATGAGATTTATCCATATTAAAACGTTTTAACACCTTCTCAATATAAGCAGACTGATGAACTTAAATCCCTTCAGTCAAATGCTCGATCTGTAGGCCAAGGCAAAATTTTGTTTTTCCTAAATCTTTCATTTCAAATTCATCTTTCAACAATGTTACTGTTTGTATAAGATCTTCAGGAGTCCCAATGATGTTCAAATCATTAATGTAAACAACAATGATAGCAAATCCAGAATTTGATTTTTTAATAAAAACACATGGACAAACAAGATTGTTGATAAATCCTTTATGCACAAGATATTCACTGAGACGATTATACCACATCCGTCCAAATTGTTTTAGCTCATATAAAGATCTTTGTAACTTAATCAAATACATTTCCCTGGGTTTTGAATTGTATTCTTTAGGGATTTTTAATCCTGCGGGAATTTTCATGTAAATGTCACTGTCAACCCCAGGTCTCTGTGAGAAACCTTGAGCTACAAGTCGTGCTTTATATCTAACAATTTCATTTTTCTCATTACGTTTTCGCACAAACACCCATTTATAGCCAACAGGTTTTACACCTTCTGGTGTTTGAACAATAGGTCCAAAAACATGACATTTTTCAAGTGAACTTAGCTCTGCCTCGATTGCATCTTTCCATTTTGACCAATCATTTCTTCTTCTACATTCATCAACAGACTTTGGTTCAAAATCCCCATTTCCTTTTGTAAGCTATTGCATATGCAAATATATTGTCGACAATAATTTTATTTCGGTTCCATCTTTTTCCTGAAGTGACATAACTTACTGAGATCTCTTCATTATTATTATTTTCAGGTACCTGAACCTCTTCTGAGGTTATTTCTTTAGTCATGTCAACTGTTTCTGGAACATATTCTTCAGAATTAGTATCATTAATTTTGTAAGTGTTAACTTGCTTATTTTGCTCCTTTTTCTTTCTTGGATATTTATCTTTGGAACCGATAGGTCTACCACGCTTCTGGCGTGCGTTAGACCCATTCGCTTGTATATTAGAATTTTGTTCTATGGGAACATCAATGCAAGCAGGAGCATTGACAGCTGGTATATGTGATTTTGTCACATTCTTAATATCATTGAATGCATCTGGCAACTGATTAGCAATATTTTGTAAATGGATAATTTTCTGAACCTCCATTTCACATTGATTTGCACGAGGATCAAATTGAGACAAAGATGATGCATTCCAGAAAATTTCTTATTTCTCTAGCTGTCGTTTCTCTCCCCCTAATGCTGGAAAGATTGCCTAATCAAAATGGCAATCAACAAATCTTGCCGTGAAAATA
Source organism: Rehmannia glutinosa (assembly GCA_016081115.2). NCBI lineage: Eukaryota > Viridiplantae > Streptophyta > Magnoliopsida > Lamiales > Orobanchaceae > Rehmannia > Rehmannia glutinosa. Next base: position 80,663,360 of record CM071936.1, on the reverse strand, counting down.
TCACCCGCTAAAGGCTCGAGATAGTTTATAATTGACGGAGACTCAAATCCAACATAAATTCCCAGTCTTTTTTTAGGTCCCACTTGGTGCTCTGTGGTGGAGAAATTGGGACATAAATTGCACAACCAAATATTTTTAGATGGGAGATATCTGGTGCCTGACCAGTAACAAGTTGTGAGGGGGAATATTTATGATAAGCAGTTGACCTTATGTTAATAAATGATGTTGCATATAATATGGCATGCCCCCAAGCGAAACTGGGTAATTTTATTCTCATGAGTAAAGGCCTAGCAATTAACTGTAATCTTTTAATAAAATATTCTGCTAACCCATTTTGTGTATGTGTATAAGCAACAGGATACTCAACTTTAATTTCAGTAGACGTACAATAATTATCAAAAGCTTGTGAAGTAAATTCTCCAGCATTATCCATACAAATTTTCTTAATTGAATAATCCGAAAATTGTGTACGTAACCGAATTATTTGAGCAAGGAGTCTAGCAAATGCAATATTGCGAGTAGGTAATAAACTAACATTTGACCATCGTGTTGGTGCATCTATAAGTACCATAAAATATCGAAATGGTCCACATGATGGATAATAGGCCCACATATATCTCCTTGAATTCGTTCTAAAAATGCTGGAGATTCAAATGCAACTTTTTATTTGGGATGGCCTTGTCATCAATTTTCATTGGGAACAAGCAGCACATGAAAAATCTTTAGACAAAAGAATCTTTTGATTCTTTAAAGAATGCCCAAATGAATTCTCTATAATTCTTCGCATCATTATCTAACCTGGATGACCCAAGCGGTCATGCCAAGTGATAAAATCCATTGGCATTTCATTCATCACTATATAGGATTCAACTGACTTTATAAAAGTATAATATAACCCGGAAGAGTACGCTGGTAACTTTTCTGATATGTGTTTCTTTCCTGAGACAATGAACGTAATATATAAATACTCAACGCCATTTACGTTTGTTGTCTCAATATGATAACTATTATTACGTATATCTTTATAACACAGTAGATTTTGTTTCGATCTATTGTAAAACATAACATCGTCAATTGTAAATTTCGTGCCACCAGGTAATAAAATATTTGCTCTTCTATATCCTTCAATTAGATTTGCAACACCAGATATTGTGACGACATTAGCTTTAGCTGGTATGAGATTGGTAAAATATTTTTTATCTTTGAGAATAGTATGTGTTGTTGCACTATCTGCAATGCATAGAGCCTCATCGTGGGTTTTAAGTCGCATAATCCATACTTCAGAAAATAAATTATATAAAAATAAATGAGTATTGAGAAAAAAATACCAAATATAATTCTTTAAATTTTATTAAAATATGAGAAATTTCAAGACACACAGAAATAAATTACACTAATTATTATAAAAGAAACACGTTAAAATAAAAACACATTAAACTAACAAAATTGAAAATAGTTTATTTTTGCAGTCACATCTTCAAACATTGGTGTTTCCATCACCATTCAAATTTCCAAAGTTTCCATTTGTGTTCTCAAAGAAATCCGCAACATCCAATTGTGTAAAGTAAGTGGGATTATAGTGTTCAATAAGATTTGTCTCAACACTTTTTCCTTTCTCTTTCAGTGAAGCTTGATATAGATCAACAAGATGCTTAGCTGTACGAAAAGTACGCCTCCAATGTCCTTTCATGCCACACCTATGGCAAATACTTTCTTCAATATTAGGAGTTTTGTTCTGTACATTATTTTCATATTTCTTTTCCTCATTATTCTGCCACTTCTGGTGGTGGGTTACAGTTTTCTTGAAATTTGAAGAATTTTGATTATAATAACCACGACCACCACCACGACCACGACCACGACCGCGTCCGCGTCCACCACCATGTCCTCGATATCCACCATGCCCATAATCATTAATAATTGTAGCATTCACTTCAGGGAATGGTGCACATCCAGTTGGGCGGGAATGATGATTTTTTGTCAACAATTCATTATTTTGTTCAGCAACAAGAAGATATGATATTAATTCAGAGTACTTCTTAAAACCTCGCTCTCGATATTGTTGTTGCAAGAGCACATTAGACATATGAAAAGTAGAAAATGTATTTTCTGTCATGTCTTCATCAGTAGCACTTTCTCCGCATAGATTTAATCGAGAAGTGATTTTAAATAGTGCCGAATTATACTCGCTTACACTTATAAAATCTTGCAATCGCAAGTTTATCCATTCATAGCGAGTAGGGGTGTAAACGATCCGAGCCGAGCCGAGCTTTAACTTGTTTGCCATATGTTCGTTTAATTTTATACATGTTCAAGCTTGGCTTGAGCTTGATTCGATTTTAAAAAAACTTGTTCGTGTTCGGCTTGATAAAAAATTTTAATGCTTGAATGTGTTTGTGAACATGTTCGTTTTGAGTTCGTGTTCAATATGTTCGTGAACAATTAATAACTTTGTTCGCGAACAACAAATAAACAAAAAAATTAACTTTTTTGGTGAACGATAAACAAACAAACATTTTTCAAACTTATCGATGAAAATACATATAAATTATTGTCAAAAATAAACACACATAAACTAAGTAACTAACCAAACATTTGGCAAGTCTCGCAAACTATATTTTAGAAATAGTGAAAAATATGGGCCGAGCTTATTTAATGAGAATTATCATTATTACGACAGGATAGGGTTTGGGGAGTATTATGTATCTTAAGGGCTTTAAGTCTTTTTAATTTTATTAAAATAAAATATTTTTAATTCTTTATTTAAAATAATCAAGCTATTAGTCGAGCCCTTAACAAGTTTGTTCACGAACAAGTCTAAAAATATATTATACGAGCTTGTTCTTGAACATTTATAAACGAACACTAAACAAACTTGTTCACGAGCTTTTAGTAAACGAGTATAGAATTGTTCAAGCTCTGTTCGTTTATTACACGAGCCTCAAAATGTGTTCATTTATGCTCACTTAACTAAATAAACGAACATAAACGAACGTTATCCGAGCATATTCACGAGCCGCTTTTTTTGCGAACGCCTGTTCACTTACGTACTCTAATAGCGAGCTTTAGGAAGTATTACAGTCTTTTGGTGGTCATACCTTTCTTTTAAATTTTGCCAAAGGACATATGGATCTTTCAATGTCAAATACTCAGTTTTTAATCCTTCATGGAGATGGTGACGAAGGAATATCATTGCCTTTGCGCGATCCTGTAAGGATGCATCATTTTTTTCTTTTATTGTTTCTTCAAAGATTCATAGCATTGAGATGGATCTCAGCATCAAGAATCCATGGCAAATAGTTGTTGCCAGAAACATCAAGAGCAACAAACTCGAGCTTTGTAAGATTCGACATTCTAAAAATAATAATAATAGACAAATCAATATATAATCATAATTATTGATGTAGATTAAATAAAATATAAATTATTCATCTAGAATGCTATAAATAAATAATATGTTCATGCAACTTAGATATGAGAATAAATGTCAATAATTCAAAATAATTTTAAGGACTAGATAGATATAAATTTCATACATAAAAAAAATTCAAAGAGGTGTTGTAGATAATAAAAACAACAATATATAACATGCATGAATAAAAATATTCTTAAGGTTTTAGAATTAAAACTACTTTAAATATTTAAAATTTTATATACTATATTCTATATATTACCTCCACAAAATACCTTTATAGAATGGATAGAGTCGTGCTGATAACGTATTGTGAAACAAATGCGTATCTATTAACAATAAACAAACAAGAAAATTAGAGAATTTTTTTATTTCACGTATGTATTTCTCCTACAATACAAAGCCTCTATTTATAGGCTCATCATGTACATCAATAAATTACAAGAGTTATAACAACTCATAAGTTACAAGTCTTCATTTACTATGTCATTGGATGTTATGGAATTTAAAGGATGGGTTGAGTTAATGGACATCCACTAATAAATATCAATATTTATAACAAGATTGATAATAAACAACATATACAGTGTTTTTTGAAAATTACAATATCAAATTTATTAAATATTAAGTTAATAAAGATTAGATAATTTAACGATTTTACTTAACTAAAAACACAGTTAAAATTAGGGATAATTACAAAAACACCCCTGAGGTTTGGGTTAATTACAAAAAAAAAACCAAATATGTTTCAAAATTACAAAAAATCCCTTCAGGTTTCTTTTTGTCTTAAATTTAAGGGGGTAACTGTAATATTTTTGTAAATGTTAGGGGATTTTTTAAAATGTTTTCGAAAATCAGCAGAGAAAATGTAAGACGGAATCAAACTTCAAGGGGTTTTTTGTAATTTTCAAAGAACTTTGGGTTTTTTGTAATTAGCCGAAACCTCAGGGGTGTTTTTATAATTATCCCTTAAAATTATATTTTAACGTAAATTTTCAAAATTCAGTGTTGTGCACATTGCACATGGAAGAGGAGATACTGAAATATAAATAACATCAAGTTATCCAACTATTTTACTGGTAAATAGAAAAACAAAACCCACAAGACGAAATATGAACCATCAAGCGATCTCATCTTTAGCAGAAACAATAAATTATGTGATAAGGTTGCAAGAAAGACAAGCGGTAAATCCTCCATGTGTAATATCATACCAGTTTTTCAATGTTAAAGAGCGCGTAAAAACAGAAAAACCTCTGTGGAGAAGGTGACATGTACTCGTTGCCTTCACAATCACGAACACAAGCGGTCATGGACGAAAAACCACACGCAGAGAAAACTGAGTCTAAAACTCACCATGTTACTTCTTGATTAGTCGCAATACATCGCCTACTAAATGTAACGAACCCGTCACTAGGACCTGGTAAAGCAAACATAGAAGAAAATTCTGATTGATAAATATAATGAATGGGAAAAGAAAATAAAATCGCTAAATGAGATTCTGCAATATCTTGTTTCACTAATGCCTGAAAGCTGGTTATTGTGAATTCCAGTTTTTCACTCTCACAATCGAAACATCATTTCAATGCTTAGTTTAATGCTGTTATAGTGTTATCATGTGGTACCTTTGGATATGGGTTTTCACACAGGTTGACCACTGATGGCCATCCTTTTTGGTGACTTATTTTCATATGCAGTGGCGGATCCAGGAATTGGTAGTAGGGTGGGCTAAGAAAAAAAAATTCACTAAGAAAATTATATATATATATATATATTATATACATGACAATGATTATTATTACGAGACTACATTATTTCTCAATAAAGAGTAGAAACTATTTCATAAAAACATAGTGGTAAATTTATATTAGCAATCAAATGGACATATTCTACTTTTCATATTATTTGTTTTCTTGCCAAAAACTAAATATAAAAAAGTTAAAAAAACTGATATATTTTCAATTTCATACTTGATGATGACACTTAGGGGAGATAAATTGGTCGTATCGGCCCGACCAATAACAACTGGATATGATAAACTAAAGCTCGAACACAACACAATGACCTTATTGAGCCTAAATTTTAAAGTCAAGCACGATGCGCTAAAAACACGAAAAGAATGGCACGACACGATTGACGCAATAAGTAAATCTATTAAATGTATTTAGTTAGACCATTAACTAATAAAACATATGACTTTTTTTAATTTATTTGATACGTACATTTAAACTTAATGAGATGGTAAGTATACTAATAATAAATTAAGGATCACAAAAAAGTCTAAAGATTAAAAATATATTATATTATATCATCAATATCACGATAACATAAAATTTATTTCAATCTAGATTTTCAAATGAATTTAAATTTTGGGGTGGACTTGAGTTTTGCATTAAATTCTGGGAGGGGCTAATTATGGATAATGTAAAAAACTTTGCACTGGGCTCAAGCCCAGTGCTAGCTATACATGCATCCACCCCTGTTCATATGGCAAAACAAAGCAAACATTTGTTCAAATAAAGGTACCCGGAGTTAATCACGGTAAAGGTATTAAGTTAATAAAGCTATAAAGCCATTGTAAGTTGTAACAATAGTTACAATTGGATAATTATATGAGACAATTACATATAATATACATTTATCTTTTAAAATTACGAATACCTTTGACAAATGTTTCTATTTTACGAATCGCACCAATTGAGTGGGTAATTCTAAAGCAAATACAAACCTTACATAACTGTTTTTTTTTGTGTGTGTGTGGTAAGTACGCTAAACCTCGAGGGTAGTATTTGTAATTACCCCTAAATATTCTCATATTCCTCAAAAGCCAAGACTGCAGCAAACGCTCTGCTCTTAATAAAAAGAAATGGATGCTCATATTCTTGATAAGATAAACGGTTGCAAGGCAGAATTTACATTACCTGAAAGCGAGCAGATTGATTTTTTCGGGCACTGTCCCGCAGCCAATTAATAGCTAGAGGAAGTGAAGTGAAGACTGTGCTGTTCTCAGAACTAAGAGCACCTTTCTCAGTATCATGACCGACTGCTTCACAAGTTAAGTCCACATTTTTTGGATCTGTCCCTGTAAAATTTTGAGACAATGAAATTTATATGCAATAGCATCAGCATTTATGTGCTTTTTCAATCTTTAAACTAACAGGGTGAAAGCAGTCAAGGAGAAATAAATGCAAGCATCCTAGGTTGTGATTGTTGTGCTTTCATTCCGTCCACTTTCATTTTCTAAGAAAATAGTGGTGATTTTTTTTTTTAAAGTGAAAGTTGGATGTGTAGAGAAAAAATAATAATTGTGTTGATGTGATGGAGAATCTTTTAGAGATGTTGATTGTTTGTGAAAAATTGTGGAAACAATAGTATCAAATATAATGCAAGAAAATTGAATAACAATGAAAAATTGATTCAAAAATAAAAATACGGATCTCATTTTATACCTTTTGTTATGAAGATTAAGAGGAAAATAATAAAAATAGTGATAAATTAAAGAAATTATTGGAATTTTTTATATGAATAGAGGGGACAGAGAAATAAATAGTATAAGTGGGTATTGGGAAGTGTGAGAGAGAGAGAAAAATGAGTTAATTTTGGAGAAAATGAGATTTCCTTTGAAAAATTTTCATTCTTTCCACAAACAATCACACTTCCAACAAAAATTTTACTCAAAATGAAAATTTTGGAATTTTTTTTCACAACCAATCACAACCTAGTTTCTTCTCTATAGTCATAATTTATTCAAGAGTTAAATTACAAAAACTACCCATGAGGTTTAACCTAATTACAAAAAAAATCAAGTTATCTTTCAAAATAACAAATATCCCCATAAGGCATTACAAACACACACTTCATGTTTGTATTTGCTTGACAAATCCTCCACCCCCACCCCAACCCAACAATAGGTGCAATTTGTAAAATAGAAACAAATATCATGGGGATATTTGTTATTTTGAAAGAAAAATAGGTTTTTTGTAATTTATTTTGAAAGATAAATGGTTTTTTTGTAATTTATTTTTGAAAGATAAATGGGTTTTTTGTAATTAAAATGAACATCTAGGGTATGTTTTGTAATTAATCCTTCATTCAATCCTGATATTCCTATCTGATATGCAGGAACCTGAATAAATAACCTGAACCACAGCTTCAGAAAAATGACTGGAACTACGGTACACGGAAAATACGGGAGTACAAAAATGACTTATAGTTATAGCTGTACAACTAAGGGATTGAAGGATTCGACCAGCTGTAAGTATTCTCATTACAATGTACTGAACAACTAGGATACACAATTCCAACCTTAAAGTTCCTAAACCCGGTTATTCATATTCTATGGAATAATACGTCACAAATCCAAATAAACGAGTAACTAATTTTTTTTATACTACTAGAAAATGATAATTAAATAGATCTTGAATCAAACCAGTCCGAGAGTATTGTGAAGTTGTATCATACATCACACAGCCAATGTGTCAATGTCTCACACAAGTGTTTGATTTCCATTGAGATTTTTGGAGTCAGACACGGGCATCACTATCTCAGGACAGACATACATACAAATATGTTTCTAGTAAAATGAAATGAGATTGAGAAGGAAAATAATTAGCACTGGAATCAAAGTTGAGCAGCCAATAAAGCTCCTCCAAAATATAGAAAGACCAGTCACTTTGTCAAGCGAAACATTGATGTTGGGAAATTTATGTATTAGATTTTGATGATACCATGTAAAACTTAGATTAGGAAGTTGCCACCCCAATTCTACTGTAAATCAACTTGTAATAGATAGGATTCTATAAGCTGAGTAGAAGCAACCAAGTTGAAGAATGCAGGGACTCGATCGAAGAGAAGAATCAGTGTGTGGCAGTGAGTGAAGTGCATCAAGTCTCGGTCAGTGACGAAAAAGTTGTCTCGGTCGTGGTGACAAATGAGTCCCTCTAAGATAAGTAGAGTTGGTATCACAAAGGAGTTATCAGTGAAAGGATCAAAGAAAGTTGAAGAGATCTATTGTCAAGCAAAGTCAAATGTTTGCTGAAAGTAGGTATGTGTCAGATCGCCATCCTTAAAGTCGTTTTCTTTGAAAGAGTACAAAAAGCAAGGAACCAATAGGATGTCTCTGAAAACCTGCAGAGCATTAAATTCAAGGACCAGTCTACATCAAAGCTGCAAGACAAGACAAGTCAACGACCTCAAAGTGTAGTTTGAAAAATACATCTATCTCTTCAACGGATATATTTTTTAAACATGCACTATAAAAAGGTTGAGGAATTCTAGAGAGAAGATACACCTACAACCCTTTCCTCTGCCGGGGACTTCCACGAAATGAAAATGGGCGGCATCATCGTATGCTCCACTTTTGTTGCCCTGGTTTATATCCCGGAGTACTCCTATGGCCGATCTGTCACCCAACCTACTTAAACAACCTAAAAGCTTGACCCCATCCCGTTTGGAGAATGACCCCTTATGGCACGGCTTAGTCAGTTATTCTCGCAGTTCAGATAATTGCGCTCTACCTCCGCCCTGGATCGCCGGATAGCCTCTCTCATTTATGTAACTTGACCCCCCAAAAAAAATGTCCCAGAACATGAACTGCCATAATCTACTAGTGACCTTGTTGTACCTTTCCTTGGCGAATCCATTGATTCTTACTACGCCGGGGCTAATTCCCATTTTTTATTCACTCTCAAGCATTGTATTCAAATTCTCAAGCCTAAACTCGAAGGAAATCAATGTATTACACTCAGTGAAGGAAAGACGACTTCAAAACTGTTGAAGAGGAAACTTGTTTAAAAGAACAAGGGGTCTACACTCCAAGGTTGAAGGAGGTGTAGTAAGGTTCCAGTTCGAACCAAAGGCGTTAAACTCGTTGGAGGGATTTCTGAACAAATCCAAGAGTTTGAAGGAGCTGAAGTAGCAAGACAGTTGTTTTGTGAAGAAGCTGAGTCCCTAAAGCTGAGCCAGCTGTGTAATCAAGGCCAAGCTTGAATTGTCACCATTTTATAACGACGTCACCGTTACATTAGTGGATTCCTCCAGGGGTTGGAGAAGAGTGGATTAGAGGAATTACTCCATCCTCGAACCACTATAAAATTGCTTGTCATTTACATTCATCACACTTTTATTTTTGCATACTTATACTGTTGTTTGTTTAAAATTGCTAAGTCAACTGATAATAACTAAGCTTAAAACAAGTATTCAAAAACATATTTCAAATAAGGGTGAAAGTCTTTCGCTGTAAAACCAAGTCTACAGTGTAAAACCAAGTCTACTGAATATTTAAAGAGTTAACTGAATCAGTTGAGTTATACTATCAACAGCTCAGTCAAGTCTATTGAGTGGCTAACTCTGCTGTGCAAGTAAACTAAGATGTCCACCAAGGACCCAGCTGACTTGTGATTTAAAACTCTGACTTTAGACTAAATCGAAAAGTTGGAAAAGTCTATTCAACCCCCCTTCTTCTAGACTTTACTTTATCACCCCTTGGGACCTACAATTAACCTCGTATAGATTAATCTGATTTCCAATTATTTAAAGCAGCAAAATGATAAGATCGCATACTGGTTATAAGGCACATGCTCAAATATATCTAATGTTGGCCCACCATTCCTAAATTATATATGAGCACATGTATTTCCTCTTGAACATATATCCTACACATGCCTTTCATAAATCATTTTGGGGAAATGGCATGTTCCATTTGCGTATAATGTCACATCCAGCCCATAAATCACTCACAGTTCCAAAGTAGCAGAAATTTGAATCTGAAATGTAACCAAGTAACGAGCAGGAAGAAGAGTACGATAGATGAAATCCAAAGTTATAACTGAAACACAAATTACAAACTCAACCATGACAAATGACACTGAATGGTGGTAATGCAGAGACTATGCTTAGATGAAAGTTCCTCGAATGCATCTGCTGAGCTCCAAGGAAAAAAAAGGGTTCTTTAAATGAACAAAACAATGTACATTGGCTTGAGGCCAAATTACCTTTTTCCCCAGGAATGAGGCTTTCCCATAACTTTTGAAGAGCTATCTGCCATGACAGATCAACTTGAGCATCAGCTGCAGGTGAGGCAACAGTACCCACCTTGTAATACACTGATGTGTTTGGAACAAATAAGGCCTTCTTAAACTGGACTCCTGAAATCATTAATGAAATAAAGCATTAAAAATTGTGTTTTTTTTCTTTTATTTTTCTTTGCTTGGGGGGGTGGGGGAAGTGTTTCGAGGTTTGTGAAACCTATGTTGGAGTGCTCACTTGAAAATTCAAGGATAATCTAACTATTTTTGCACTCGTTGAAATCCATAAAAAATCCATTGAAATAATGTGTTTAGAATTCAAAGCATGTTTCCTCATCTATCACTTCGTCGTTTTAACAAGTAAGACTTATAACTTGGCAAACTTGGTAGTTACCATGACTAGCACATGCATTCATTAAGCGTGGAAGAAGCAACTGAGGGTCTCTCACTGACATACAATTGAACAACAAAACCTGCACAGATGCCAAAGTTAAACTCATCAGGATCCACTAAAGACTACTTTATTAAATGAAGAAACAGATGAGGAAAGAAATAGAGTGAATTGCCCTTCTTAGGTTGCCATTTGAGGTTTCATTTCGCTAGAGGATTTGCTTGTTTTGACTGAATAAGAGATAGAATCAAAGAATAGATCTTAAACGAGTACATCTTTCAGCCTGACTAAAGCATCATAAACCCCAGGTAAGATCAGCTTCCAGGAATTGACATCATTTTGCAAGAAATTGTGGACACTTTACAGTCATTTACCATGACCAGAGTTTGATTACCTAGGTATCATTTTCAGAACCTTTTGACATGGATCAATCCCAGTTTCACTGGAAAGAGGCAGAAATTAGATCTATCTGGATGGCTATTGCTTTTATTTGGTCTAGATCACTTACAACCAAAGATTTCTAAACATTGTATCACACACCTGAACCATGGTAGATAAATAATTCTAAGCAGCACATATATAAATGTCTTCCATGTATGGCAACTTGGCATACTCATTTTCCTTTTTGTCAAGCTCAAATAAAGACTGGCAGCAAGCCTTAGTGCAAGTTCATTTTCTGTTAGTCCACTGCTAAACATATAAGAGTCATTTGCAACTAAGGACTGGTCAAAAGGTTATGTTATGTTGAATTCAGCAAATCTGCAACTCAATTTCTGTTCATGCTTGGATAAGTTCATACAGAAAATTGAACATCTACTTTTCAAGATTAAAGGATGCCTAATTTGAACTGATCTAATATGGATAATGAGATTGCTCATTCTCAGATCTGCCAAAGAAGGGTTTGCTAGGAAGGTTTGGGTCAACGAAAAACCCAATAGTCGTGGCACAAAGAGAATACTTTTCAATGGAAGCCACCGTTTGCAACCACAGCATCATTAGATAACATACCAAAACATAATATTCGAACAAGAATATCTAAACTGATCAATTTACATGTGATTGCAGAGCATTACTTGAGTAGAATGTTTTCTGAATGACACATTCTTTCCTGATTCATGTGGTCCTTCAGAGCCATTGCAAGCCTGGTTATATGAAGATCCATGATCCTCTTTGGTTGCAAGGCAAAACCATTTTGCACATACGTCCATGCTTTCTGGACTATGGGCACCATCCAAGTAGAACACAAGATCCCCTGGGCTCTCACTCTCAATGAACTGATCAGAGACAATTTGAGCACGTCCTTGCAAAGAAGCGGTTGCAAGCCCTCTGATGAATTCCTCAGGCAGAGAGGTCTACTTCCACATCAAAAACAGAACAAATTAGTAAATACAGCAATGGTGTAAAAATGTAAAGCCCCCTTTGATAGAGCTTACGGTCTGGTTTAGGTAATTGACTCCAACATGACCAGTCCTATGAAGCCAAGTTGAGCATAGTGCAACTGCAAGGCCAGCATTTAAATATTGGTGCTCGCCCTCAAGCCCAAGATGCAGACCACTCAGCAGGCTAGGATCCAAAGGAGCAGCTACTTGAAGATTTACCTGTTATCAGTATTATTTAATAGCTTTGCTCAGTGTTTATTTGGTTTGTCTCACACACCCTTGGAATATACTAGCTCAGAGATCACAAAGACAAACAAATATGGCTGAGCACATCTTGAGTAACAAACGTAGTAATGCAAACTACCATGATAGGCATAATTTTTGGGCCAAGTATTCATTCTCTAAAGTGCCTCTGAGTTAAGCAGCTAGAATGTTTTCAATGACGGATAGGAAAGGTAATTTATTGAAATTCATTGCTAATTGCTTCTTCAGTCCTTTCATTTTCATCTTACTCAACTTGCTTTCATAAATTTTTTCATAAAAGCCAGGTCCCTCATTCTCGGTCCACATAATTTCACGTCTTTGGGTTCTAGCTTTGAAGCAAAGAAAACAAATCAATACTTGGTCCTGGTAAAAGTAATGACTCTACCCTCAGCAAGAGACACACTAGTCATTGCCATCAAGTTGCTGATGATAAATCTCAATAGCTGAGACTTAAAACTCACAATTCCAAATTAGCATATAATCAAACCCAGTAGATAGAAATTCAACTCACATCCAGCTGTGAGGCCTTCTGTACAAGAACACTCATGGCTTCTTCAGGCTGTGGTACGGTAAAGGCTGGAACACCACTCTAGGTAAAGAAAGAAAGGATTAAGGAGAAAGAATAACGAGAAAAAGGAAAGGAACCAAACATTTGGAAATTTGTAAGAAAGTTTTCAAATTACATAACATGACAAAGAAAAGATCTCTCATCATACCTTGAAAATCCCAGCCTTTTCCCCAGCAATTTGCCCAAGGGTATTTCCTGCCCATGGTATACAAGAATTGTATGAACTGACTAGCAACATTTTCTTTCAACAACGACGGACATAGATCTTATTTGTTGAGTGAAAGTATGAAACACCTCCAGATGCAAAAATTAGGATTTTGATAACATATGAAAAGGCTGAATTTCAGTCAGTGTCACTATTGAAATCAATCTGTCACAAAAAAAAGATCTAGAGAACTATCATGGAGCCAAACACTATTTGTAGCTTTCATTAATTTAAGGGATAATTACAAAAGACCCCCTGAGGTTTGGGCTAATTAAAAAATACCCAGAGATGTTTCAAATTTCCAAAAAGCCCCCATCAGGTTTGATTCTTTCTTAAATTTAAGGGGGTAACTGTTTCTAGAAATATGAGGGGGGTTTTTGAAATATTTTTTGCTTATGAAGGGGGAAATGTAAGACGGAGTCAAACATCAAGGGTTTTTTGCAATTTTCAAAAACCTCTTGGTTTTTTGTAATTAGACCGAACCTCAGGGGGGTTTCTGTAATTATCCCTTAATTTAATGAAGATCCATGCCACAAATAGGTGAGTCTGAAGTCTTCATGAGCTCAGTACTGCCACAAAACGACATCCTTACCCAAAGAGAATTGTATGTCCACAAAATTCTTTACTTACGAAATGAAATCGTGTAAACTAGGAATCTTTGTTAGACCCCCCTCCTTTTGTTGTTCGTGTCAAATATTCCAAATTATCTATGAAAGAGAGCCAGCAGTGCTGACATTTCCATAAATAGCAAGAAATTGCTCGATTCCTAAACTAAATAATCAAATTATAGGTAGTTAGTTACCTAAATATCATGGAGAGAAAGCACTAACCAAGAATTTCCATGTGATCGTACCCTAGTGAAGCTATACCACAGACTATTGGGTTCTCAACCTGAAGGAATACAATCATAATGATGTTAGGGATCAGTAACCGCTAAACTTTTTCACAAGAAGTTGCAAGTCCTAAATATTCCGGATGGAGAGTCTGATGCATACCACATTTGTCGCATCAAATTTTCCACCTAAGCCAACTTCCAAAATGGCAACATCTACCTGGATACAATAACATGAATATGAGATAAAATTTGTGCAAATGCGTACAACGTATCACATGCAAGTACAGCTCAAAATTACTTGCTCCGCTGCAAATATCTTGAAGGCAAGCAAGGCAAGGAAACGGAAATATGTCGGCATTGGTAACTCATCAGATGTTTTTTCCTACATGGAAACAATAATAACAATGAGAGTAAGGAACAATGACGCACAAGCAGGTCCACTAAAAGCAAAGCACCAGTACTCCATATTACCAAAAGCATAGCTTTTGATAGAGGCAAAATGACAAGATGCTAGACCACTAAACAAATGGATGAGATACAACATTCCACATAAAGTAACTAGTTAAGCTCTAAACAATTGGCATAAATACTCGATTATGTAGCTAAATGTGCACATTCCTGAGATTTGTACCATTAAAATAACAACGGAAACTTTGTAAGCATAAACTATTGAACTAAGGTCTACAAGCATCTAAAGATTACATGTGTTTTATATGTTAATACAAAAGTAATTCATGAAAAATAGATATCGGTTTATTTCTCAAAAAAATTGGTAAGAAGACCATTCTCTCATACAATAGATCATGAGAATTGAGAAGGCAAAATGATATTAAGCTATAATTTTAAAGCCTTGTCAGGTAATTGAGTTCAAAAGACCAAAAAATTACAAGAAACAATATGACAGAATAATATTGTAGAAACAAGCACTATACATGCCTTCAGTCGATCCCAACACCACCAGAAGTATGCCAGAAACTTCTCCTCAGAAATATCTAAACTGAAATATCCAAGAAAAGAAAAAAAAGAATAAAAAGGTCAACTGATTGAACTCTTTCATACTTGGAACTGCCTCAAAGAATATGGCAACAGATAAAAAGCCAAAAGTCCATCTAATATGTCAAGAGGTAGACATTCTACTCTCCTACCATTTGTAACCACATACCCGTCCAACCTAAATCTTTCTCGAACATCAATGAGGTGAGGAGATGTGAAAAGTCCAGTGCGGAAGCCACAGTTACGCAGAATAGATTCTGTGAATGTGCAAGTTGATCCCTTCATAGTCAGGTACACGAAATCAAAGCCATATCAGTGCTAATATTTGACAAAACATAGATCATCATGACTGTCGCCATCTCAAAATCCGCGAAACTCAAAACACCAATCAAACTCATACGCCCACCTTTCCTTTGGTGCCTGCCACGTGAATAATCTTCATCTGCTTTATGGGCTCCTCCAATTCCAATATCTATGTTTCATCAAACAAAGAAGAAAAACAGCTCACACACAAGACTTGAATATAAGGAAAAAAGTATCCTTCATGCCATCATAAATTGAACATGCTTATTATAAGAGACAACAGGAATACCTTAACATAATCAAACAACAAGTCAAAGCGATCGCCTTTGTTGCTCTTATCAGCACGACTGCGCTTTGTTATCAGTGAAGACAATGCCTCCATTGCCTCTTCGTAGTGGGACAACACCGATTTTTCGGATCCATTTCCATCTTTATCAGTATTTAACAAGATCAAACCACCAAATACGAAAAACGTAATCAGCAGAAATGCGCAAGTTCAGAAAGACTCTAACTTCAGATGAACATGATGCAGCGTCCACAACACGGGAAAAAAAACAGATTAACATGATTTCTTTATTATTACATTGGCATAGTAATATAATTAAAATAACGAATAAACAAAATAACATGTCAATGGATAGAATTTAGACGTGCTTACCTTGTGACATTTCTTCTGATTTAACGCGAAGATTCACGGTCTGAAATTCTAAAGATAGTGAAATTTAAACAGATAGATATATATATATATATACACACAAAGGTAGGAGAGAGAGAGAGAGAGAGAGAGAGAGAGAGAGAGAGAGAGAGAGTCGAAGTGGAGCTCACAAGAGTAAGAAGTAAGACGGAATGCGCAGTGACGGTTGGTGAGCAGGACGATGAAAAAGATTGGGTTCCCAAAAGCTTTTAAACCAAAAAAGAAACCAAAGCCCGCAATAAAGCGTGCTTCCGCAATCTGGCGTTTTTAGGCGATTTGATATACGAAAACTTTGGAGAAAACAGAGAAACGCGAGAAGGAAAACGGACCTGGGGCTCGAGCCGCCCCACGGGGGCGCTCTCCTCCACCCGGGAGGGCGCCCAGGGCGCGCCCTTGTGGCCGCCCGGGGAGGGCGCCAAGGGGGCGCCCTTGTCCACTCCGGGGAGGCACCCCGGGGCGCTCTCTTCCGAAAGGAACTCTCATCTCTCTCCTTACTTGACACACTCTATTCATCACTCCAATTCTCCATGAGCTGTCACCTCAACTCTTATCTGAACTTTCAAGAAATTTTTCTAAGTTTTCTACAAGCAAAAAATTTCAAAGTTAAAGAGTAGAAAAAGAAATATTACCCTTGGAAGACATGGTCAAAAGTTCTCCTTCCAAATCTCTTTATGCAAAAGTGGTCAAAGATTCTCCAAAGGCAAGACAAGATATACAACATGACAAGCCAGACATGGTACCGGTTTAGCTCATGCACTGCTTCATCCCACCGCAACACCGGCTGGGGGGCTTATGTTGGGGCAAAAACGATATTTAATTAATTAATATATAATTTGGTTTATATTTACTTAATATTAATTGGCCAATGAGCTCTTAATAAAATAATCTGACCGAAAGGAGTCCGGAACTGGCCCATAGGCCGATTTTTCCTACGCGGACTGACCCATAGGCCGAATCCTCCTACACGACCAACATGACCCATCTCTCAGGCACAAATACGTCCCTTCTATTCATTTGTAAGTACATTCTCATATTCTGCTAATTCTCCTACGCATTTAATTCAGTATTCAATTACTGTCTTAATTATTCTCTCATTTACCGTGCTGACTTGAGCGTCGGAGGGGCCTCCCTGGGACAACCCCGGGGCTCTCTAACATTTGCGCTTGTGCAGGCAAGTTCCAAGTTGAAGGATTTTCCAGCTTCCGGAGAACAAGACTTGAAGACTTCCCCCTGGAGAAGGAAGATTTTATTTACACCGTTGACTTTGAGTAATCTGCCCTAAAAAGCAGCATCAGATATGCTTTCAATTTGAAAATAAATTTCGTCTAGGGAATACTGAAAAAAATCTGGGAAAATGAATTGAAATATTTTGAGAGTGTGAATGGATATGTAATGATGAAAGTTGATGTGATGTTTTTTTAGGGAGAGTTGTGATTGGATATGAGAAATTTTTTGGTGTTTGGATGTGATGGTTATAATTTAATATTGTAAAAATGTCTATTGTTGATTCTATTGTACTTGTAAGATTATGAAGTGTGCAACAACATTTTTAACCAATTCTGAAGGTTGTACAGGTAACCTCGTTTCTTGGGGTTGTTTTATCATTATGTTAGAATTAGTTATAATATGAAATTTGTACTGCTGTTGGACTAAGAATTGCAGCATATTGCTTCCGAGAACATATTCAGTCCAAATGTCTTCATTGTGTTTTAGTTATTTTGCCACTTGGATCCTTATCCACTATCTGAATTTATAGTGACGACATAGTGTACGAAAAAAATCACTGAATTTTGGGTGGCCTAAAAAAAAGCACCTTTAGTTTCAACTATTACAATACCAGATCCCCACAGTAAAAATATTTAATTTGCTAAATAATTTTACGTTCTAATAACATTGGCATTTTCGTAACTAGTGTTTTGTGTTTTTAACTAATGTTTTTAAATTCGGACCGACATCGAATCAAATAATAACACGGGTCATTGGGTCACTGATTCCACCGGTTCAATCGTTCTTAAAAATACCGGTTGACCCGTACATATGTATATGTATGTGTACACATGTACAAGAAAAATACAATTATAAATGTTAAAAAACTAACAAATACAAATACAAATATAAGGTAAATCAAAAAATTGAATATCCAAATATGTATGTAAATCGAATGTACATAGAAATTATATGCAAATTTACTAAACATATTTTCCTTCAACTTTTAAAATATAACCCAAAAAAAATTTACTTAAAAAAAAAAATAATAAGATTATTTCCTTTTGAACCGGGTTAATTGGGTCACAGGTTTCCGGGTTTTTTACTGGTTTGATCGGGTGGCAACGATTTTTTACCCACCCGGTATTACTAACAAACCGAACCGGACCAGTGAATGGTTCCCTGTTAAACCGATCGAACCGCCCGGTCCGATTTATATATAGAGTCAGAGCAAGCTTTTGACGTTAACCATATCAGAAAACATTATGTAATTTATAGAACGTCCACATTAAAGAAAGCGAATTATTCGTATTACTAATCCATATATGAAACTGTGAAAGTAATTCGTAAATTGAAGGCTGATGAGTTTGTTTTTTTTCAATAATTTATCAAGCAACATGGTACAACTTGTTTTTGTGAAATTTGTAGTAGCCTTAATTTAATTTTAACGTGTCTTCGTAAAGACATGATGGCGAACCCCTTCCAAGCAATTTTTATTTAGAAAATACTTTTGAGACCACACAACCGTTGTACATGAAATGATGCTTGTTGTAGTTGATTGCGTTAGGGAATGTATTAATATTTGTATTTTGGTTTATTCTCCAAATGAACTGCAAACCGAAAATTTGTAATGGTGTCATCAATGTACAAAGTAATTGGTCTTAATTTATGAATGTTCCTAGTTGTGGTTTTATTGTCAAATTGTTGATTTTCGTTTAATTTGGACCCATTTTAATTCTCCTCAAACACCTAGTAGTTGTTTCCTTAATACCGAACCCTGACCATGTCCACAAAACATACCCCGTATTGAACATTGATGACGCCCGAGCCGAGCTGGAAGAAATTAATCCACGCCATCAACCCAGCACACATCCGAGTGGAGGGCCTACAGTGACGCCGATAACGGTCTTGTGATGACACGTCATGAATTAGGCTCGCCCGCTACGAGACCAACCACAAAGATGATCGCGAGCCCCGACCGAGCCCAAATTTGGCGGAAAAAGCATGCGCGATGATTCATAAAAATAACCATTTGCCCATGCTTGCCCATGCTTAGTGCTTTATTGGTATCGAAACCGCTACGCCACGTGTCGAGAAAGTTATAGAGAGAGTCACCAAGTGGCAAGATTTGGGTGACATGCACGATTAGAAAGGGACATGTGTCCTTTTTTAATTATTTTACTGATTAGTGACTGATTAGTGCAAATATGACTGTTGAAAACCCACTTACTCGAGGGGTATAAGAATCTCATTTTAAGAGGAAAAGAGGGAGAAAAAAAAAAACAACAGATGAAAAAGAGGACTCAGAACGCGAGATTGTAAAAAGACCGACCCCATAATCCTAAAAGGCATTACGCTAAAAAGCGAAATTAGCCATAAATAAACGCGTATTACGATACTTATATTTCCACGTGTTAAATTTCTTATATATTTTGTTTGTTGACCAAAACGCATGTCAACAAATTGGCACTAGAAGGAGGGCCCGTATTGGTCCAGTCAGAGTTCCAGGCAAAAGCAAGTTAAGTGAAAACCAGGTAAAGTTCAATGTTTATCCTTTTCGTAATAGACAAAATGAGTCAACAGTCGAGAAATGCTCGTTTGACTGAAGAACAACACCCTAACAACCAAACCGGCCGACTACTAATGGTCAAAATATGCTCCAGGCAGTAGGGAGCACTACTTTATTTCCTTTTCGCTCGGCTAATTGCTAACCCACTTTTGTACAACAAATGAACCAACTCATATCACAAACTCTCGCTACCACAAACTCTCAAGCACCTCCTCCACTCCTTGTAAATACTAACCCACTCGATCCACAACTAAATGTTAATATCAATCCTCAAGTCCCCAGGCTTCCTCATAACGGCCCGAAGCCAGCGATTCGGGTAATGAACAGCGTGTCCGTCGTGATAGAAGGCGGCGAGAAAGATGAGGAGGCAAAGTCGTGTAGCGGAGTCACTACCGGAGCCAACACGACATCGCCATGCCCACTCGGTGTTCGCCGGCGATCGAGTTGATCCTTTTCGCCGGCTCGATCGATAAGTTCCCGACTCCGGTTTCGGATGAGCGGGAGGCGCTTAGGGTCAATCGGATCAAGGCCCTAGCCTATGGCAGAACGGATGTAGAAATACACCGCCGCCGTCGTTTAAATGAATTGGAAGGCGGTCCGAAGGCGGCGATCTCGGAGGCCGCCCCCAGCAATGAACCAACCTACATTATGTCGCTGTTTTCCCCGGTATCCTGGCGACCCCATTACCGCCAAAGTTGAAAATCCCCAGTCGGTCTCTGAATGGGAAACCGACCCGACCACTCACGTCCACAAGTACTTAGCATGGATGGAACTCGTATAATCTTAGTGATGCCATCCTCTGCAGGGCCTTCCCATTGACGTTGGCGGCCAAGAGCCCACCGTTGGTTTAGGACCCTACCACAGGGGTCCATTTGGGCATGGGGGATCGGCCTCCGCCTTTACGACACATTTCTTGACTTCCAAAGTCCGAGCCGCACCTAAGGACTCCTCGTGAACATCAAACAAGGGAAGGACGCGAGCCCCGAAAGCTATATCTCTCGGTTCAATAAGCAAGTTCGAGAGATAGAACCGGTGTCGATGATGCCATTCTAATTGCATTCTAATTGCGGCCATGGTTGGCCTGCCCCGACACTTGATTTAACTACTTTATCCATGAATCGGGGCGACCTCGTGCACAAGAATTTACGGTCCGCGTGGAACGCCATATTTGCGTGGAAGAAGCCGCAAGTAACCGCCCAATACCGCCGGGGGCGTGAGAAAGGACGGAAGGAAAGAATCGAATTGGGCCGGGTCGGGATTTAGACCATTCTCGAAAAACTCGACCATCGGTTTAGGGCTCGCCAGAAGAACGAGCCGAAGTTGCCGCTACCGAGGAGTACTTTGACCCACACTCCATCGGCCCGTATGAATGAAGTCAGGTCTGAATTTGTTACCTCCCTCGGCCTTTGAAGATTGAGCCGCAAAATTAGATTCACGCCGATCGATCTTGTGCCTATCATAAATCGATGAGTCACGATCTTGATGAGTGCCGAGATCTAATTAGGAAATTATGCGTGTTGTTCGGCATGGCGGTCTCAAAAGGTACGTTCATGAACATGAACTACCGCCCAAAGATCGCTCAGTGTCAACCCGAGCACATAACAAATCCACTCTCTCGCGCCGCCACCACCGAAAATCAAGGTAGGGAGATCCTCATGATGTCAAGCGTGAATCGAATCAACACTAACACAAATGAAGATAGCCGCTCAACAGAAAAGAAAGGCCGAGGTCGACAGCCGCCCACGCCGAAAAGCAAGTTCGGTGGCGGAAATCAAGGAAGGTCAACCCACCGGTCACTTTGTGTTCTCGGACGTGGATGCCGACCAGGTGGTCCATCCTCATTCTCGACCCCTTGGTCATTACCGCACCGATTTTGGGTATTCCATTCATAGAATTTTGATCGACTCGAAGCTACTCGTCGGTCATTTATGTCCGAGCTTTTGAAGATCAACGTGGACGATAGCTATCCGGCCCATGCAACGGCAACATTCTCGGGTTTGGAGGAGGAAGAATAGTGCCGCTCGGAGAAGTTGACTTGCCCATCCAAATGGGACAAGGGTCGCATAAACGGACCGTCATGACAACATTCAAAATAATCAACGCCGATTCGGAGTACAACGCTATCATTGGGAGGCCATTGCTTTATCATATAAAAGCAGACGTTTCAATATATCATTTTTGTATAAAATTCCCAACATCTGATGGCGAGGCCATACATAAGGGGAATCAAAGGGAGTCACGAGAATGCTCTCTCAAACTCCGACCAGTGGGACCACGCAAGGCGATCCCCAACCAAAAGAGGAGCCCGAGCGGGAAGTGGTGATTGTTCAGGAGGATAATCCAGGTCGTTGACCTGGGAAGGAACCGATGATGGAAGAACAAGGAAGGAGGATAGGGCCGAGAGATGTACCAGCAATGAAAGGCGAGCCGACTGACCAAGAACGAGCCACATTACTAAAGATGAGTTGCCCTGCCGAGATAAAAGAAGGGCGGAGCAAGAAAAGAAAAACGGCGGAACCCGAGAGAACAGGTTGATACAATCAATGTCGGAAGGCCAAGCGAGGGGCGCCACGTATTGGTCATGACCTCCCAAAACCATATCGGATCGAGCCGATTGAGTTTTTGGGAAATAATCTTGACATCTTCGCATGGACTCATGTAGACATGCCCGGAATTGACCCTAAGCATGCATGCCACCGCCTTAATATTGATCTAACATTCCGCCCGATTATCCGAGAAAAGGTGCAAACTCGCCCGACAGACAAGCAAAGACTTCGAGGCCGAGGTTAACAAGTTACTAGACAATCAATTTATCCGAGAAGCCCTCTATCCCGATGGGTTGCCAATCCTGTTTTGGTAAAGAAAAGCAATGGCGATGGCGCTCAGTGCGTGGATTTCACCGACTGAATAAGGCATGCCCTAAGGACGCTTATCCATTACCAAACATTGACTATATGGTAGATGCCACGGCGGACACGAGTTAATGAGCTTCATGGATGCTTACTCGTTACAACCAAATACGAATGCACCCGGATGATGAAGAAAATACATCATTTTTTTTTCTCGCTCGTGGAATTTATCACACAGATGATGCCCTTCGGGTTGAAGAATCTTTGGGCGCGACCTACCAAAGGTTAGTAAATAAGATGTTTGAGAAAATGATAGGTCGTACTATGGAAGTTTACGTAGATGACATGTCTTTGGTGAAATCACTCGTATATATCCGATCATCTAAACGATCTTAATAAAATGGTTCTTTGTTTTGAGAGAGTACAAGATGATGTTAAACCCGAGAAAGTATACGCTTGGGGTCGGCTCGGGTAAATATTTGGGGTATATGGTCACCAAAGGGGAATCGAAGCTAACCTGCACAAAATAAAAGCCATCATCGATCTAGAACCCCCGAACTCTGTAAAAAGGGTACAAAGTCTAACAGGCCGATTGGCCGCCCTTAACCGATTCGTTTCACGATCCACAGATAAGTGCAAATCTTTCTTTGAAATCATAAAAAGACCAAAAATTTTGAATGGACCGAGCAAGTGCAAAGTCGCTTTGAATCCCTCAAACACCACCTCTCTTCAATTCCCGTGTTGCAAAACCTACCCAAGGGGAGAACTTATATTTGTACTTGGCGTTTAATACGCCGTCATCTCGGTGTTAGTCAGGCTAGATAATTCTATTCAACATCCGGTCTATTACACCAGCCAAGCGTTACATGATGCCGAGCTTCGCTATCCGCCAATGGAGAAGTTGGCTTATTCATTAATCACTGCGGCGCGGAAACTCCGCCCATATTTTCTAGAGCACAAGATTATAGTCTTGACGAACTACCCTGTAGGTCCCAAGGGGTGTAAGTGTAAGGTTTAGAAGGGGGGGTTGAATAAACCTTACCAAATTTTTGATTTAGTCCTTTTTAAAAGTTCGAGTTGATACTACACACCGTGTCCTTGGTGGACATCCAATTTAGTTAATCAAGAGAGTTAGTCTCTCAAATGCACTCAACCGAGCCGTTGATGGAATAACTCACCGTAAGTCTAAATTAACTCAACTCGTGGTTTGTTTTATTAAAGACTTAACACCCTTAAGTTTGGTTAAGTAGAGATTTAGAGCTTGATATAGTACTTAGAGATTATCTAATGGATAGCAAATATGTCGTGAGAATTAAACAAATATGATGCAAGAATTAAAGTCTTTGAAATGTAAATGACACAATAAGATTTTTATAGAGGTTCAAGATGGGGTAATTCTTCTACTCCTCTCTTCTCCAACTCCCGGAGGAATCCACTAGGTATTGATCAAGATACAAAGTGGTAATATCCGGATACAAGTCTTGATCACACAAAATGACTTGATCCTTTGGGACTCGATCCTGAGATGCCTTGATCACTCACCAAGCTTCTCGTGACGACTCAACTTCTTCACAGGGCAACACCGCTTTGCTACTACTCACTTGCTCAAGCTCTTTGGATTTGATCACGAAGCCCTCCAAAAGCTAAAGACTTGGTTCGACCTTGAACCTTCCTACACTCCTTCGTGGAATGTAGACCCTTGATTCTTCAAGAATTTCCTCTTCAACCGATTGAAGTTATCTTTCCTTCACAGGTGAGTGTTGGATTGATGTTCTTCGTAGTGTAGGCTTGAGGATTTAGCGTTTAATAACTTGAGAATATTTCAGGTTACGCTTCTAATAATTGCTTGAATGTATTTGGTTCTTGTAACCTTCGTCCGTCTTTCTCGAGTCATTCCTCGGCCTTTTATAGTGATCTTTCAAAAATCGCCCGTTGAAGAGATATGCTTATTTTTGAAAGTCACTTGTGGTCGTTGGCTTGTCTTGTTGCGATCCTTGGAATTGCCACTTCCTCGTATGAATTGTTCTTGACTTTTCGAGTTCTCTACACGGTGTAGTGCTTCCCATTGGTTTATTCCTTTTGCACGCTTCGGGGACGAGCGCTTGAGAAAGGTAGCATGGAGATATTACTTGTTTAGGTAATTCTCTTGATTTACGTACAACGGATCTTTTTGATTATCTCGACTTGACCGCATTTCCTTGCTTTCCCAGGTGACTTAGTCGCCTTCCAATCATCGGGATGACTCTTCTGTCACTTCAACTTGAGACTTGGCTTTTCTTGAGTTGACTTGATCGATACTCCACTCACCGCATCTCACCTGCTCCTTCATAGAGTTCCCGTCTTTTCTTCTTTGCCATACTCACTTGCTTGCGCGGAGTCTTCCTTATAGTCTCCAGTTGTCTTCTTGCATGTTTGGGCATAGCTGACTTAACTCAGCTTGACCAGCCCTATTTATTACAATGCAGTTTACAACAAAAATGGGGTGCCAACTTCCTATTCTAAGTTTTACATGGCATTCATCAAAATCTAAACAATAAATTTCCCAACAATTTCCTCCTTTTTGATGATGCCAAAACTTAGACCATTCAAAAATGTAAATAGCAAAGATACATACAGATAGTGTATTCACATAAAATGTATGCTTAGAATCATTCCTTTTATTGATCATAACATTCTTGTTCTTTTACACAACTGTTTACAAGGTGTATCAGAGCAAACATTTGTCCACACAAAAAAAATAAAGAATTTATAGCTTTATTGCAGAAGACTTACATAGTATGTATTTACATAATAAAATACATGAAGGGGTGGACAACAACACTTCATCTCCTTCTTTGTCTCTTTTTTTTTCATCTTGTTCAAGATCTTCTCGCTTCTTCTTCTCTTTTTCTCATCGTCACCGCTTTCTTCTTTCTTTTCATATGCCTTCCCCGGCAAAAGCTTCATCTCTTCTTAATCTCTTTGTCTTTCCTCCCATAGCTGAGTTTGTCTCTTGTTTTCTTCTTCTATTCTTTTTGCATACTCAACATTACTTTTAGCCACTTGCAAATTTGCTACTTGGTCAAGACCACCAAGAGATCCCTCCTTTCTTGCCTGGATCTACGTATTCAATGTTTTTGGGCGAGGCCTGTGCGAAACCTCTTCCTCCACCATCGCTTCTTCCTCTACCTGGGGCGTGTATTGTCTTGGGGTCTTCTTCTTTCCAAATGAGTGACCGGCGGAGTGACCAAAGCAGAGTGATCGGTGTCCGCCTGTCGCTTCTTCACATAATGTGAGACCCTTTTCCCAAGATAAGTCCCAAGCTTGAGCCATAGACATATTTGCAAAGTATCCTTCGAGATGCGGCGTTTTAAATTCATCAACTGATCGTGGCTCGTCCCGACATCCGAGATGGCATAAGTGTCTCTCGCTCTTGGAATGCCTCCATGTTGTTTCAAGATGTTCATAACTCGGACATCCATTCTTCCTTCCATTTCCTCCATCCCCGCTTCAATTGTCTTTCTCTTTTTCACCATAGATATAGCGAGTGTTGGAGTGGCGAGTCACTGGAGTTTCTTCGATAATGTCACCGTGTGACAAGACTTTGGGGTTTGTGCAATCATCAAGGTCACATCTTTCGATCCTTCCCCCTCAACGGACTTTCCTTTCTTTTGTTTCAACACTTCCTCACCGACTTTCCCTTCGCACCAGTGATCTTCTTTTTCACTTCGATCTCTTTTGTGCTTTAAGATATTCCTCTTCCCCCTTTTTGGCATCATCAAAGGAGAGAGGAACACTGAAACATCTTGTGCGAAATCGAGCTCACGATAGTAGAGTTCTCTCTCTAGTCTGTGGGAGTATGCGGCACGAAATTCGGAGCGAGTAGCGTTGGACTCTTTGAGATTAGCTTCATTTCAGCCATGAGAAGGCTGAATTTTCTGTCCATATTTTCTTCCGGGGACCGAGATCACTCTTATTTTGCTCACGCAGCAGCTTTATCTCGGCAGTGTGAGCTTCATGCATGTGCTCAATGTGTTCTCTCAATTTCGTTTTTGCATCGCATTCTCGACTCTCCATACAAGCGACTTGTTGAACAATGTCTGAAGTATCTAACTTGTTCCACACGCATTGTTTCTTTTCCGCCACCATTCCTTATCCTCGATCTTATGCCTCTCAAGTCGGCCAGATAGGTTGGCATCCTTGTTGTCCGTCGCATGTCCATAGAGGCCTGGTGCCTCTCCATCCGTTCAATTTCAAAGAAATAATGCCTTGAACACTTCCCGAACTTCATTGTTTCTTCCGTTGCATCATCGATGGCCACGCAGATGTCAAAGTCATAGTCAATCGAACGATGGTACCTGACGAAATGACAGGAGCTGGTCTGTGGAAGCGTGCGAGCTCGTTCTCTCGACTCTTCATGGAGGTCGGTACTTCCAAGGAGAAAGGAAATGATTCTACAAAGGAATCATCACGCCAACCGGGATTTGTTCAATGATGAGAGGTGCGCGTGAAGTTCCTTTTGAGTCGAACTCTGCTGCGGCTGGGAGCTCGCGATGGACTGTTTGATTGGGGTCTGTTGTGAAGTGGACCCAACTTGCTGAGCCTCACTGTCTCAACACTTCGTTGGTCTCACTGGTTTCTCCAATTGAGTGGACTGGTCCTCGGCCTTATCGAGCGTCATCGGACGATGATGAGATTTCCATTGGTGGCTCATCATCAAAATTGAAAGTTTGACGAGTAGTCTTAAGATCGACTTGCTCGTGTTGGGAACATCTGCAAGTGAGTCTTTTGGATCTCACGGGGGATGACACGACTTTCTTCGTCGCTTTCCGATCCCGGAAAGGTTACATCGATTATCCTGGGAATCATGAAGCGCGCTTATCTCCTTTTCGAGATGGATCAATGATAGCGGGAGGGATGTTCTCTACTTGACTTCTTTACCCCGGAAGTCTCAACCTCCCGTGGGCCTTCATTACCTTCTACGGTCTCAACTGCAGCTGAGGCATTGACCTCCCTTTCGACAAAGTGTCGGCTATCTTAGGGTCTTCTCGTGGTGGCATCTATTGAGTCTCAACCCCATGGATTGCACTTTCATCGCCTGCAGTGTTAACTCCCGTACATTCCTTCCTCGTGCCTCGATCGCATCGGCGGCGTCATTAGCCTTCGAGCGGTTGACACCTCACCGTGAGACAGTCTCAACTATCCGAGCTTGATGGCAACTTGCGTTCATTTTGTGTTTGTACTTTCTCCACTTCGCCTCCCGGATTCGTTGTGGAGTCATCTGCAACGATTCTCCGACCTTGCCGCTGCGGTGGAGGGAGTTTCCCCTCACCGGCGCACCACCGAGTGACTTGGAATGGGGTCACTCGTCTCCAAACTCTCGGCTGTTTCTCTTGAGTGTTCAGCCGTTGGGGCGGTGTGGTAAGACACCTTCATTAGGGGTTGGCTCAACTGGGGTCCCCACTAACCCGTTTCATCGCCCGAGTTCCTTAATTTCTTCTTTCGAGTGAGCTAGGGAAGTGGTGGCGGCAACAATAACGGTGGCGATTTGCTGAACCACTCCCATGGGATCGATTTCGGTGTGTTCGAGGACTCTCCTGGTCCCTCCATCAATCTTTTCTCGTGAAGGATTTCGATTCGTGCAATGCTTGCTGCATTTGCACTTACCGTGGGGCGAACAGAGCGGATCCTCATCATCGCATGAGATAAGACATCAAAGAGATGATGTGTGTGTTACGTGGTGCTAGGTGATAGAGGCGATCTTTGGCCTTCTCACGTGTCTCGCTTTCCCTGCTGTCTTTCCTTCTCCTTGTCCTTGAAGATCTGCAAGATATCTCATGCGCTTTTCTTCATCCAAAGGCTTGGACCACGTGGTCACTCCAAGAAGTTCAGCCTTCCTCTTCTTCTTCTATAAATTCGGCCGTTGGAACTGTTCCCTTGATCGACTCAATTTCCACTTCCTCCACTCTCGCAGACGATTTTGGATGTCCGGGTAAAGTGGGGATAGGATCATCACATCACTATCGCTCTATCGCTTCTTCTTGTGTCTCATGCGCGGACTAACTATTTCTTCAGATTTGCCTCTCATGATCGCCTTTCAGCAGACTTAGGCTGTTTCATCAATTACATCTGGGGACTCTCTTGCTTCGGTGGTTTCGGTATTTGTTCGGTGAGTGGTGACTCGGCCCGTTTCTCAAGCTCGGATCGCTTGATGATTCTTCGTCGTCTCTTAGTTCGTACAGGGACTTAAGTTCGAGAGAGAGAGTTTCTTACGAGTCTTGGCGGCGGGGCGTCGGTGTCTTCTTCGAGGAGGTCGTCTTGGCTTGTCGATCTCCTCTTTTTGATGATCGGAGAAGGTAGTTGAGAGTCCTTCTCGACCGCTTACTCTTTGGGGCGGGGAGACACGGCTGCGGGGCAGCGGGTGACTCCTGCCGCATGGGGGAGCGGAGTTTGACTTTCTTTCTTTGCGAGAACAGATCTTCTTAGCAAACCGTAGGGGCAGCTTTTCTTCTTTGGTGGAGAGGAAAACAATTTGTATCTTCAGGGTCACCGATTCCCCCTCACTCGTGTCGCTCTCTTGGCGTAGGCTCTCTTCTCGTGCGCCGAGAGGTTTGATCTGAACATCCTCTTGTTTACATGGAACACCTTTCCATGTCTAAGAGGGACTCCTTTCACCTCCATCACCGGCCAATCACTGTGCCATATCCTAGGATCCTCCAAATGTACCATCTTCCTTGAAGGATTTGTTCCCTACATTTTGGCATAGTCTCATGCTGTAGACAAACTCAGCCCATTTTATTTTCCTTTCTTCAATGATCGCAGGCATTACGATCAACTTTGCTTTTTGATGATTGGTCAAAAGTCACCAAATTTGATGTCTATGCATTTGGCAACTATGTCCAACGACTTGTGATAATTCTCCTTCAAGCCTCTTGTTTCTTTGTGTAAACTATTTTATCGGTGTAGTCGGGCTTGCTATTTCCTTCCAAGCAAAGCGCCCAGGTTTACATCGGCCGTTAATTTCGATGCTCCTTCCGTTGGTAGTGAGCGGTGTTGACCAAATCCTTGGCGAGAGATGGTGAGCTTCTTTCCGTGAATGTATGACTTTATCCCTTCATCGTGAATCTCGGCATTCACGAGAATTGTGCGACCTCCTCCACATAGGTCATCGGATATTCCAAATCGTAAACGATTTCAGCCAGGCGTTTCCAATTTCTCAGCAATTTTCTTCACTAGGGTGTCGTCGGACCCCTGCTTCACCATGCCGTCGAAATCCACAAAGGCCCGGGTGTGGATTTGCTTTCCTAACTTGACAAAATCATAGGTTGGTGCCATTTTTCAGATTTCACCAAGAAAACTTAGAGATTGATTTGAAGATAGATAGGGTTTTGAGAGAGTTTTTGCCTTTGCTTCGAGAGAGAAAATGAACAGTTTTGGTAGTGTGTGAGAGAAACGGACGAAAATAGTTTAAGTATGGTTTATGAAAGGGCGTGCGGGTGGTTTTGAAATGTGATCGAAATCAACGGCTTAGATTTTGCACGCCGATTTAGCATTTAATGTCTCGTATTTAATGCGGCAAAGATTTATATCCAATCATAAGCTTGGTGTGCGGCTTTTGCCTGCACACATCATAATTATCTTGACGTCATTTAAAAACATTCCCGCTTAGTAAAAACGATCAAGCGTTTTTGTCACTTTTCTCATAAATGTTTCACTTTTACCCTCACCGGTTTAACTCTTCTTCTCACAAATCCTCTTTGTGACTCAAATTGTCACCGACTTGGTGTAGTTGTCTTCCGATCTGGTGATTCATTCAAATGATTTTAGAGTTCACTCTTTTTCCCTTTCTCGTGTTCCATTTCTTTTCTTTGATTCTTCCGAGTGTCACTTCACTTCAATTAACCCTAACTCATGCTTGAGTTCTTCAAATCTTGATTCACATAATGGTTTTGTGAAGATGTCGCCAATTGTTTATCGGTTGAGATATATTCCAAGATGATGTCCTTCTTTTCAACATGATCTCTTATGAAGTGATATCGACATCGATATGCTTTGTTCTTGAGTGCAACACGATTTTTGAGTGATTGCAATTGCACTTGTTTATCACACATAATTGGAATCTCTTTTTCTTCAACTTCATAGTCTCTCACTTTGTCTCATCCATAGGACTTGGGCACAACAGTTTGCCATGTATGTATTCTCCGCTTCACCAGTAGAGGTGGCTATTGAATTTTGCTTCTTGCTAACCAGAAATCAACTTTGTTTCCTAGCATTTGACATGTGCCTGAGGTGCTCTTCTTCTGTCAACTCGCATCCAAAGATAGTCGAGTCCGAATAGCCAATTAGCTTGAATCCACCTTCCTTTGGATACCATAAGCCAACTTCTTGGCTTCCTTTCAAGTATCTCAAGATTCTCTTAGTTTCTTTGTCATATGGCTCTCTTTTGGAGCAGATTGAAATCTTGCACATACACCTACAACAAAGGTGATGTCCGGCCTGCTTCTTTGTGAGATAGAAGCAATGATCCATAAGTGCTCAGATCTTGTTTGATCTACAGGCTTGCCATCCGCATCCATGTCCATTTTGATCGATGTATTCATTAGTATTTTTACGAGAAGACTTCTCCTCCATACCAAATTTCTTCATTAAATCTCTGGTGTATTTTGTTTGACTTATGAAGGTTCCATCCTTCGTTGTTTCACTTGGAGTCCGAGGAAGAATGTTAGCTCTCCCATCATGCTCATTTCAAATTTACTTTGCATGAGGTTTGAAAATTTTCACACGACTCCTTGTTTGTGGATCCAAAAATGATGTCATCCACATATATTTGAACAAGCAAGATATTTCTTTTGTCTTGAATTACGAAAAGTGTTCTATCTACTTTTCCTTTTGTGAATCCATTCTCGATTAGGAATTGTGACAAGGTATCATACCATGCTCAGGGTGCTGTTTCAATCCATACAAAGCTTTCTTGAGTTTGTATACCTTATCTCCAAAAGTTTTACGCTCAAATCCGGAGGTTGTTCAACATACACTTCTTCTTCCAATAAACCATTTAGGAATGCACTTTTTACATCCATCGATATACAATGAAATTCTTGTGAGTGCATAGGCAAGAAACATCCTTATTGCTTCCAATCTTGCTACGAGGAGCAAATGTTTCATCAAAATCTATTCCTTCTTCTTGGCAATATCCTTTGGCTACCAGTCTTGCTTTGTTTCTTACCACGAACCTTCCCGTTCATTTTGTTTCGACACCCATTTAGTACCAATAACGTTTTGATGTGTGGGTCTTTGAACTAATTCCCATACGTTATTTCTTTCAAACGATTGACTCTTCTTGCATAGCTTGAATCCAATGTGTGTCATCCAATGCTTGTGACACATCTTTGGGCTCTATTTGTGAGATAAAGCATGTGAACATAGCTTCTTGTTGAGTTCGGATCTTGTTTTGACACCTTCTCTTATATCTCCAATGACAAGTTACGTGGATGGTCTCTCGGCCATCTTACATCAGTTGAAGTAAGTTAGGCTGGGTTGATCGTCTAGCAAATGTTTGCTTTGATCGACTCTTTCGATCACTTAGTTGCAAATTTTCCAAATTGTTTTGAGATTGACTATCTCATCTTCTTCTCGAGTTCACAATTCCGATTTCGGCTTGACATAGGGATTTTTCTCGTATGCTTGGATGATTTAGCTTATCGGTGACTCTTCAATGTCTTCTCCATTTACATTTGGCTCATCAAATACCACATGAATGGATTCTTCCGCAACCATAGTCCTTTTGTTGAGTACTCAGAGGCTTTGCTTTCAAACGAGTATCCCATGAAGATACCTTCATCGATTTAGCATCGAAGGCCTTTAGATTATCTTTGCCATTGTTGTGGATGAAGCATTTACATCCAAATATTCTAAAATATGCAACATTTGGTTTTCTCCTGTCCAAATCTCATAGGAGTCTTTGTCACCGTCTGTTTATCATGCATCTATTTTGAGTGTAGCATCTTTGTGTTTATGGCTTGACCCAAAATCTTTTTGTAACCCCTTGACTAACATGGTCCTTCTTTGCTTCTTTGAGAGTTCTGTTCCTTCTTTCTGCAACTCCATTCTCACAGTGGAGTCCTTGCTGCAGATAGTTCATGACCAATACCATTTTCAATACGATCTTGAGTTATTATTCCATTGACAAACTCGGTTCCTCCATACGATGTTATTTTGATAATGGTTTGGCTCTTCTCATTTTGAATCATCTTCATCACCGTGTGGTAGTTTCGTAGAGTTTCTTTCTTCTTACACATGAATATTGTCCATGTATATCTTGAGTAGTCATCTACTACCACCAAGGTGTATTTCTTTCCACTTATGCTAGCCGGGTTCTCTTGGGCCAAATAGATCCATATGTAGCGGATGCAATATTCTTGTTGAAGATGGGCATGTCTTTTCTTTGAATGATGATTTGATTTGTTTTCCCTTCGACATGCATCACATATACTCTCCTTCTTGTATACTCTTGAGTCCGGAAGTCCTTCCACAAGATTACTTCTTGCAAGCTTGTTAATCGTTTTGAAATTCAGGGTGACTCGACTTTTTGTGCCACAACCAACTTGATTCATTGTGCTCTTTTTTGCTAATAGACAGTCTTTGGGTGTAGCGGTTGACCAATCTACTACATACATGTTCTTTTGTCTCGCATCCTTGCAACACAACTTCATTAGATTCGATATCCTTGATTTGGCATATACCCATGTTAAATCCAATATTATAGCCCTTGTCACGAGTTGGTGATGCTTAACAAGTTGAAGTTGAGTCCTTCAACATATGCAACATCTGTGATTTCTAATCCGTTCCTCTTGATAGATCCAATGCCTCTTATTTCACCTGGAGCTTCATTTCCACCAAATATGACTTTTGCTCCTTTAACTTCCTTGAATTTTGACAGATTTTTCTTGTTTCTGTCATATATGTCCGGAAACCACTTTGTCCATGTACCAGGTTCCTTGGCACTCACTTTCCTTGAACCTCAAATCAAGGAAATTAAGTTTTAGGTACCCATATTTGTCGGGTCTGAGGGGTTAGAATTGTAAGATGATCCAACCAACTTATAGCCAAATGATTTGACTCTAAGGGGTTGCCATCTATCGTGCCATAATCATAATTAATCTTGGCAAATTGCTTGGGATTTTAGGTTCATACAAATTTGTCTTTTTGTCTGTATGCTGTGTATAAGTTTTAGGAATTGCCTTCTTTGGGTAATTGTGGTGTCTCCGAGTGTAGTGCCTAGGTGCATATTTGTCTTTGATGAAAGCTCTTATACTTTTGGAATGGCCTTTCTTGAGTTCTAGGCCTTTGCCATTTGGGCTTATATTCCATAAGTCTATCTTTGATAGTTCACATCATTCAATCGGCTTGGCTTGGATATTTTCTACCATTCCCATCATATGTATTTCTTTTATAGATTTTCTGGGTTTTGGTAGCTCGCTTCTTCTTTACTGAGTATTTTCTGTTTGGAGTTTGCTTTGAGGAACTCGATTGAATCTCTTCTCACCGTCTTTTCAAAGACACTCAACTCAATTTTTCCTTTTCCTTTATAACCAAGGCGCTTTGCTTGTAATTGTGCTTTGGAGTGAATGTGTGTGCAACATCTAGAGTTTTGGATTTTTAGACTCTTCATTGCTTGAAGATCCTTTTTCCAAAATTACTTTTGGAGTTTGACATAGCACAAATGGAATTAAATCCTAAGCTGTCTTGTCTCCACATTCTCTTTGACTCATAATAAGATCATCCAATGATTTAGATGCCTTAGTGAATGATGCAATCACATTTTTGAGGTCATTCTCCCTCTTTTCTATGGCAACTATTTCTCATTAGCTTAGCATTTTCACCTTTAAACTTTCATTCTCATCGGCTATTTGACTTAGAGTACTCAACTCCTTAGTCACCGTTTGTGAGTTTTGGCTTTTGAGTAGGCTGTTTTTCCTCATTTAATAGTGTGTGTGAGGATTTAATGTGTTCAAAATCTTTCATCATTTTGCCTAATGAATCATAAAGATCGAGTGGGTGATGAAGTGTGTGTGTCACGATCACTATCACTAGTGTCCAGTTTGTTGAGTTAGATTGTACCTCATCTTTTTGGTCGAGTTGATCTTGTTCTTTGGCCATCAAGCGGATCGGGGCTTCTTCTTCGAGTCACTTGAGTAGTCGGCTTCATCGCTCTCAATCACTGTCTCTCTTGACTTGGGTCGCTTTGTTTCGGCCGATCTCTGCAGCCATCATTGCCTTTTTCTTTTCTTGTCTTCTTTCTCTGAAGACCTTTCTTTCTTCTTCATTCCTGTATTTGTTGACTACGAGGATATGGACGATCAATGGCATAGTGACCTGGTTGTCTACATTCAAAGATAGATATTCAACCTTTTGATCGCTCTTTCCATTCTTGGATTGTCGACCCTTTGATACTCAGCTTTTTTTGATGATTTGTTCTCTTGGTTGGCCTATCTTCCCTTGACTTGGAGGGAGCTGAGTGTCTTCTGGAAGATTCACCCTTTCCTCTCTTGTAGTTCTTAGTAAAGAACTTGTTGAATCTTTTAACCATCAGGGCTATTTCTTCCGGGTCAATGACTTCTTTGACCTCGGCTCTCTTCACATCTTTAACAATTAGAGCAGCTTGTTTTGGGTACAACTGTCTCTTCCTGGTCTTTTCTTCTCAGCTCAAACTCGTATACTTTGAGGTCTGAGAATAACTCATGGTTGGATGTCTTTGATAGGTCCATGGAATGTCTCAGTGCCATGACCTTCATTTCCCATTCAATTGGAAGACTTTTTAGGATTTTCATACACATTTCCTTCGTGTATATTCCTTTCCAAGTGCGGAGATAGCTCGTTGGTGATTTACGTGAACCGAGCATCCAGTTGATCCAGGTTTTCTCCGAGATCATTTTGAAGTTCTCAAATTTCGTACGACCACCGATAATTTGTTTTCTTTGATTTGCTCACGAGCCTTCACAAATCGGTGTTAGTTTGTCCCATTTCTTTGGCGTTTTGCATGATTTGACTTTATTGAACATGGCTTTGTCGAGGTTTTGTAAAGGATGTCCTTGGCTACATTGTCCAGGTTGTATCTTTTTTTCTGTCATCATTTGTCCATTCGGTTCTTGGTTTTTCAACCATGGCGGTCCAGGAGCAAAGATCCTCTTCACCTCACCGCACTCTTCTTCTACAAAATGTTCACCTTTAAGATTTGCGAGTGGCCCATCCTCTATCACTATCCACATCTCATCATGTAATGCTTTGATAGATGAGCACATACGAATTTTCCAATCATCAAATTCTTCAATTGTGAACATAGGGATGCGTGTCAAATTTGCTTCCATGATAATAAATTTTAATGATAAAAAGAGTTTTGAAAGTTTAAGTACTAAAGCGGACTTTGAAAAGTTTGGAGATCTAGTTCGAAGAACCGGTGCGGAAGGCTCAATGAACCAACCGCTCACGATACCACTTGTAGGTCCCAAGGGGTGTAAGTGTAAGGTTTAGAAGGGGGTTGAATAAACCTTACCAAATTTTTGATTTAGTCCTTTTTAAAAGTTCGAGTTGATACTTACGATGTGTCCTTGGTGGACAGCCAATTTAGTTAATCGGTAGAGTTAGTCTCTCAACCGACTCAACTGAGCCGTTGATGGAATAACTCAAATTTGTTAAGTCTAAATTAACTCAATCAGTGGTTTGTTTTTTTATTGGAAGACTTAACACCCTTAAGTTTGGTTAAGTAGAGATTTAGAGCTTGATTTAGTACTTAGAGATTATCTAATGGATAGCAAATATGTCGTGAGAATTAAACAAATATGATGCAAGAATTAAAGTCTTTGAAATGTAAATGACACAATAAGATTTTTATAGAGGTTCGAAGATGGGGTAATTCTTCTACTCCTCTCTTCTCCAACTCCTGGAGGAATCCACTAGGTATTGATCGATACAAAGTGGTAATGCAGTCCGGATACAAGTCTTGATCACACACGTGACTTGATCCTTTGGGACTCAATCTGAGACGCCTTGATCACTCACCGGCTTCTCGTGCGACTCGGCTTCTTCACAGGCAGCTGCCTTGCTACTACAAACTCACTTGCTCAAGCTCTTTGGATTTGATCACGAAGCCCTCCAAAAGCTAAAGACTTGGTTCGACCTTGAACCTTCCTACACTCCTTCGTGGAATGTAGACCCCTTGATTCTTCAGTAATTTCCTCTTCAACTGATTGAAGTTATCTTTCCTTCACAGGTGAGTGTTGGATTGATGTTCTTCGTAGTGTAGGCTTGAGGATTTAGCGTTTAATAACTTGAGAATATTTCAGGTTACAGTTCTAATAATTGCTTGAATGTATTTGGTTCTTGTAACCTTCGTCTGTCTTTCTCAGAGTCATTCCTCAGCCTTTTATAGTGATCTTTCAAAAATCTGCCCGTTGAAAAGATAGGCTTATTTTTGAAAGTCACTTGTGGTCGTTGGCTTGTCTTGTTGCGATCCTTGGAATTGCCACTTCCTCGTATGAATTGTTCTTGACTTTTCGAGTTCGACACGGTGTAGTGCTTCCCATTGGTTTATTCCTTTTGCACGCTTCTGGGGTGAGCGCTTCGAGAAAGGTAGCATGGAGATATTACTTGTTTAGGTAATTCTCTTGATTTACGTACAACGGATCTTTTTCAGCTTATCTTGACTTGACCGCATTTCCTTGCTTTCCCCAGGTGACTTAGAGTCGGCTTCCAATCATTGGATGACTCTTCACTTCTTCAACTTGAGACTTGGCTTTTCTTGAGTTGACTTGACTGATACTCCACTCACCGCATCTCACCGCTCCTTCAATAGAGTTCCCGTCTTTTCTTCTTTGCCATACTCACTTGTCTTGCAGCGGAGTCTTCCTTCTAGTCTCCGATTTGTCTTCTTGCATGTTTGGGCATAGCTGACTTAACTCGGCTTGACCAGCCTATTTATTACAATGCGATTTACAACAAAAATGGGGTGCCAACTTCCTATTCTAAGTTTTACATGGCATTCATCAAAATCTAAACAATAAATTTCCCAACATACCCATTTGAAGGGTACTACACCGACCCGATACTTACGGTCGGATGATCAAAATGGGCGTCGAGCTCGGTCAGTTTGATATTCTATATGAACCGCGCGTACATCAATAAAAGGTCGGGCTTTAGCCGACTTTGTGGCCGAATTCACACCTTCCATACGATTGTAAGTTATGGAAGACCAAGAATGGAAGTTGTTCGTTGACGGCTCCTCCACCGCAGGCCGAGCAGGGGGCGGAATCGTGATAATCGATCCAAATCAGAAATGCTACTGCTCGGCCGTGCAATTTCGGTTCCCCGCAACGAACAACGAAGCCGAATACGAGGCACTTCTGGCAAGCCTAGATATGGTAGCTTCTATGGGCCTAAAACAACTGTTGGTACACAGTGATTCTCAGCTGGTCGTTCATCAAATCAACGGTGAGTACGAAGCGAAAGAGCAAAAAATCGCACAATATTTGGACTTGGTCAAGAAGAGATTGTTACACTTTAAGACAAAAGTCTTACATGTGCCCCGAGTCGAGAACATACAGATGCAGATCGTTAGCTCGGCTCGGTTCGGCCAGGGACGGATGCCATCGCGGATGTCATCATCACACACAACCGTTTGCCCGTCACTTGGCGCAAAGAAGATATATGCAATCAAAACCGCCGAAAGCGGACACGGATGACCCCGATCATTTAGTATTTAGAAAAAGGAGTTCACTGAAAACAAAGGCTGGCTTGCCGAACACTACGAACTCAAGCGGCTCGGTTCACACTAGTAGACGGCGTCCTATACAAACGAGGATACTCCGTCCCACTCTGCGGTGCCTTTCCGAGATAGATGCGGATTATGCACTTGAGAGGTTCACGAGGAATATGCGGAAACCACGCCGGGGCGGACATTAGCCTTATAAATTAATACGGCAAGGATACTACTGGCCATCCCTAAGAAAGGATGCAACCGATCTCGTCAAAAGATGCGAGGTGCCAAAGATTCGCACCGCAGGTCAGATATCATCCTGAGCAACTTACCTCCGTATTAAGCCCATGGCCGTTTGCCAAATGGGGAATGGACCTTATCGGACCACTCCCCACTGGCAAAGGGGGCGTCAAGTATGCCATTGTGGCGGTGGATTATTTCACAAAATGGGCCGAGGCGGAGCCTTTGGCGAAAATAGATGAGGAAAAGATTGTGAGTTTTGTATGGAAGTCCATTATTTGTAGATTCGGGATACCGCATTCGATTGTTACAGACAATGGGAAACAATTTGATAACCGGAGGTTTCGAAATTTTTGTGAAGGTTTCCACATTAAAAACCACTTCTCGACTCCATACCATCCCCAGTCGAATGGACAAGTTGAGGCCGTTAATAAAATACTCAAGTATACCTTGAAGGCGAGATTGGAGGAGTCTAAAGGTAATTGGCGGAAGAATTACCCGGGTACTATGGTCATACGAACACGCATCGAGCGCCACCGGAGAAACACCTTTTCTTTGGCTTATGGAACCGGCGGTGATTCCTATTGAGATTGGAGCCCCTACCTTCAGTGCAAATTTTTCGAAGACGGCAATGAGGTGCGCTCTCCGAGCCGAGCTAGATCGCTTGAAGAAAAAGGTGCGGTGCGAGATGAAAAATGCCGTGTATAAACATAGGAGTGAGAGGTACTACAATTCGAAAGTAAAGGAAAGGAGATTTCAGGTCGGCGATCTTGTGTTGAAAAAGATAACGGGTGTTGAACCCACCCATTGAAGCCAACCTGGGAGGGTCCATTTCGGTCACCACATCTTATCACGGTGGGCGTGCAACTAGAATATTTGAGTGGAGAAAAATTATGCATCTATGGAATGTAGCATACCAAATCGGTCTTATCAATAAAGATCTCGGTTTACGATCCAAATAGGATTCGAGGGAATTATCCTTTCATCGATATTCTCGTGAGGCTCTCTAAAGGAGACGAAATTCTTACTCACCTCGGCTCGTGCGAGGGACGGAAAATCGCCTCGGTGAAGAAGGTTTGAATGCCGACAAGTCGTCTCGGGTATGTCCTTTGCACGCTGATAAAGGGCAACTCACCCACAAGGCCGATCTATCCTTAAAAACAAAGACTTGGTTACGCACCGAGCATAAAACAAAGACTTGGTTACGCACCGAGCACAAAACAAAGACTTGGTTATGCACCGAACACAAAACAAAGACTTGGTTACGCACCGAGCACAAAACAAAGACTTGGTCACGCACCGAGCACAAAACAAAGACTCGGTCACGCACCGAGCACAAAACAAAGACTTGGTTACACACCGAGCACAAAACAAAGACTTGGTCACGCACCGAGCACAAAACAAAGACTTGGTTACGCACCAAGCACAAAAACAAAGACTTGGTCACGCACCAAGCACAAAACAAAGACTCGATGTATACACTGAGCATAAAAATGAAGACTTGGTTTATACACCAAGCGTAAAATAAAGATCAGGTTCATATACCGAGCACGAGAGTCAACTAAAGCGGGTAAAGTCTCTTATTCAGAAGCACTGGGAATCGAGCCCCGTACTTGGGAATATAAAAGGAAAAGAGGATAGGTAACAATCTTACAAAAAGGAGAAGAGCCAAGCATATACAAGAAGCTTAAAACAAATACACAGGTGATAGAAAGAGAAGTTTATTTCTACTTCAAAAGCATTTACACAGGGGGGGCCGGAGCCCATTACATTCTAAGGCACGAAACCAAGTTATCTACCTACGAATACATATAAAAGCATATAAATAAAAAGGGGCAAACAACACCAAGACTAAGACGGGGGTAGAGTTTCAACGGCACCACTGGAGGCGACTTCTTCCGCGTCCGGAGGAGGTGAACCCTGAACATTGGGGGCCTCGGCAAAGTTCGGGCGGAGAGCATCGAGATCGGCCTCCCGGGAGGGCCAAATCTTCTTCAAGCCGAGCAACGATCCGCCGGCCTTAACCGAATCAAGAATTTCTTTGAGGCGGTTTGGTCGCGTGGCCGCGAGTTAACATAAATGCATACTCCTCGAGTCCTTATAAGCTTCAATGGCACGTATGCGAGCTTCCTCAACTTGCCGATGAGTAGCCTCTTCGGCCTCTCTGCTCACAAGACACATCGGCTAGACGTCTTTCCATTTCCTCGGCTGGGCAATGGCGGACGTTCGGCTCGGCAACCTTAGCCTAAGATCCTCTTGACCACAGTGGGCGATATCGCTTCGCCTCGGCCCTCGCAGCAGCTTCTTTCTCGAGTTGGCCGAGCCGTAGCTTCATCTGCTTTGTGTCTTTAACGATTCTTGTACCCCTTGAAGGGTAGCATAGGCCTCCTGCAGGTCGCCATGCCGCCTTTCCAGATCGGCATATTTTCTCTCCAGCTCGCGAGTTCCCCCAATTGCATGCCATAGGAGCCCAATGATCCGCCCAGACATTCCCATGGCGTACTGAATCTGCTCCTCAAAGCCAGTCTCCGAGCAGAATTGCTCGATGCCTTTTGTCTAGGCACGAGCTGGGACAATCATTGCGGCCCGACCCGCCTCCGGTAAAACTCTCGACTGCTCCTCCGTCGGCGTGGCGCATCAGACAAACTCCACAAACCATTGAGGGCGTATTCCAATCATTCCCTCGCATTACTCGTCTCTCGCCGGACTTGGAGGGATGAAGTGACCCTCCCGGCCGAGGTCGTCCGAGAAAGTTCGCGGACCTCCCCCTTCTGGGGCCTGTTTAGGATACTCCGGCGCCGTCTGACCGGCTCCTTCGGTCTGCCCGAGCTCTTCGATCACAATCCCCCCTCTTTTCCTTTGAAGGGGAGGTTCCACTGCCTCAGGCACTCCATCGGCGGGACGTTTGCCGGCCCGGATATCTGCTCTCCGAGCCGCCTCCGCATCCGCGGGTTGGTCTGCAGTCGCCCGAGTCTGATGCGCGGCCGTGTTCCTCACGCTGCGAAGGCGTGCACGCAAATCCAAGCCACGCCCTACAAAAAGCAACCACCGTTAAAAGGTCAAAAGAAAACGAAGAGTATTTCGAAAGGAAGATAGTGTAAGAAATACTATGTTTACCTCGAACGGCAGCCGCACTCGGCGGTTCTGAAGCCCGCGTTTGCCCAGTGGGCACAGACAATCTGCCCACAGGACTGGCCGCTGCAGAGACGGCTCAGCTTGCTCTGTTCGCGCTGGCTGCTCCCCCGGAGAGTGGGGCCGTACTTCTTCAGTTCCGGGAGGGTTCAGCTGAGGCTCTCTTCCAGCCTCCCCCTCCCGCTCTGCCGCCTCGTCCCGAGCCGCCCCATCGGCCTCAAGGTTGGCGGGCAGAGCAGGCCTCAAGCCGGCTGCGGCCAAGTTGGCCTCGGTGGCCAATCTCTCAATCCGCTTTATCCACGATGCCCCGGCACGGATATTCTCCACCGGGATAAAGGTGGCCGACCAGAGGCCCTTTCGATGCTCGGTTCCCTATAAAGGTAAAAAGACGAAAAAAGAAGCAAAGTCAGTCACATAAAAGGAAACAAAGACAACAAAAGCAGAGAAAGGAGAAAAGATAAGACTTACTATAACCAAAAACAAAATTTGAAGGAGGATGAATGATAGTTTCCCTTGCTCCATCCTCCACGCGAGCTTGCCACTCGCCGCTCACCCAGAGCCACTTTTCTTTCCATTCCTTCAAAGATGAAGGGAGACCTTCCACTAGGCCGTCCGGATACCCAAGTCGGGTCTGTACGTAATACCATCCGAACGGCTGACCCCGAGATGAAGGAGTCGCTCGCCAGATAAAGAGCTCGTTCATCTCTTTGAACTTGGGGCGAGGATATTTTTCTAGGTGGAACATCACCAGGAGGCCGATGATTCTACCCCAAGAAATAGGGTGCACCTGGGTCAGATGTATACCCCACTTGCAAAACCACCGTGTGAGGAAAACCGGCAGTGGAAATCGCAAGCCATATAGGAGGCTGGCGGCATGTATGGCCACGCAGCCCACTGGTGGGTATTGAGGAACCTCCGTACCATCCGGTACCCAAAAATTGATGCCACTTGGAATACGGTACCTCCGCTGGAGCTCTCCCATCTCCCGGATCATCATCATACTAGTAATGTCGTTTATATCACACGGCGTCCACTGAGGCTCTACACGAAGAC
This sequence comes from Rehmannia glutinosa, assembly GCA_016081115.2. NCBI lineage: Eukaryota > Viridiplantae > Streptophyta > Magnoliopsida > Lamiales > Orobanchaceae > Rehmannia > Rehmannia glutinosa. The sequence continues at coordinate 80,620,515 of CM071936.1, read as the reverse complement.
GAGGGCCTCCTCCCTACCGGCCATCGCCGTTACGATGGCCCATGGGCACTTGAGACCTCTCCGGCCTCGAATCTCCAGAGGGTTCATCTACCCGCTCCGTGTTATCACGCTCTGGCTCCGATGGATCCATATCCTCTTCTTCCTGCTGATACTGCCTAAGATCAGCACTTGGGGATCCTTCGTTAGAACTCTCTCGTGCCAGTCTGGGCTGATACACCGTGCCTTCTCGAAAAACAGTCACTGGCGCCGGATTAAAAATAGTATGCGTCCGCTCTAAAGACGTTCCACCTCGAGAAAAATATGGAGAAGATATCTGAATGATGCTCGGACTATAAGGCGGAGATGGCCGTGCTGGTGAGAAATAAACAGAAGGTTCGGAGGGGGGATCTTCGATTTCAACATCTACGCTATAACTATGACTTCTACTATCCTCAAAAGAAGACATTTTATAGGTAAAAGAAAAAAATTTCGAAAAAATACCTAAGTTTGAAGTCTCTGAACTTTGGAAGCCGACCCGAAATTTCTGCTCGGTTTCAATCAGTCTAACTCAAAGGATAATGGATGCGAAAGTGAATAATGGAGGGAAAAAGGGGTATTTATAGATGGAGTTCCCTTGATAAACGAAACGTTTATTCGAAAAGACGCACCTTTTCAACCTCAAAAGCCGTCGAAAATGTCAGAAAATGTCACGTCCCCACGACCGCTGACAGAACTGATACGCCTTTTCAATTCCTGCACAAGCGTGGTCCAACCACAAGAGGCCACGGGTCTGTCATTATGGCACCACAATTAATGCGCCGCTACAGGCATTAATCACTACGACGGATGTCGTCGGGAATGAACAAAACCTTTGAGAATTCCGTTTCCCCATTAAATGTTTATCATTAGCATTAAAGTTTAACTCCGACTTCATAAATTCTTCTCTCGGAATTAAACTTGGGGGCCTTTGATGACGCCCGATGTAGGTCCCAAGGGGTGTAAGTGTAAGGTTTAGAAGGGGGGGGTTGAATAAACCTTACCAAATTTTCGATTTAGTCCTTTTTAAATATTGAGTTGATACTACACACCAGTCCTTGATGGACATCAATTTAGTCACACAAGTAGAGTTAATCTCTCAACGGACTCAATCGAGTTTGTTGAAGGAATAACTCAGCTGTTGGCACTAAATTAACTCGACTGTGGTTTTGTTTTCAGCGGAAGACTTAACACCCTTAAGTTTGATTAAGCAAGAGTTTAGTGCTTGGTTTAGTACTTATAAATTATCAAGTGGATAGCAAATTTATCGTGAGATATAAGCGATTAAAAATGCGGGAATTAAAATCTTTGAAATGTAAATGACACGATAAAAAATTTTTATAGAGGTTCGAAGATGGGGTAATTCTTCTACTCCTCTCTTCTCCAACTCCTGGAGGAATCCACTAGGTAATGATCGGTTTACAAAGTGGTAACAGTCCGGATACAAGTCTTGATCACACAAACACTTGATCCTTTGGGACTCGATCTGAGACGCGCTTGATCACTCGGTGGCTTCTCGTGCGACTCGAACTTCTTCACGCAGGCGGTTGCCTTACTACTGACTCACTTGCTCAAGCTCTTTGGATTTGATCACGAAGCCCTCCAAAAGCTTAAGACTTGGTTCGACCTTGAACCTTCCTACAATCCTTCGTGGAATGTAGACCCCTTTTCTTCAAAAGTTTCCCCTTCAACGATTGAAGTTCTCTTTCCTTCACGGGTGAGTGTTGGATTGATGTACTTCGTAATGTAGGCTTGAGGATTAATCTTGAATGATTTGAGAGTATTTAAGTTATTATTTTTAATGATTTCTTGAATGTTAAGTGGTTCATGTAACCTTCTCTCGAGTCATTCCTCGGCCTTTTATAGTGATCTTTCAAAAATTTGCCCGTTGAAGAGATAGGCTTATTTTTGAAAGTCACTTGCGTCGTTGGCTTGTCTTGTTGCGATCCTTGGAATTGCCATTTCCTCGTATGAATTGTTATTTCACCTTTTCGAGTTCGACACGGTGTAGTGCTTCCCATTGGTTCATTCCATTTGCACGCTTAAGGGGTGAGCACTCCAAGAAAGGTGGTATGGAGATATTACTTGTTTAAGTAAATCTCTTGATTTACGTACAACGGTTCTTTTCTGATTATCTCGACTTGACTGCATTTCCTTGCTTTCCCCAGGTGACTTAGAGTCGACTTCCAATCATTGGATGACTCTTCTCTGTCACTTCAACTTGAGACTTGGCTTTTCTTGAGTTGACTTGACGATGCTCCACTCAGTGCATCTCACCGCTTCTCCCGATAGAGTTCTGTCTACTCTTCTTTGCCATACTCAATTTGTCTCGCGGCGAGTCTTCCTTCAAGTCTTGATTGTCTTCTTGCATGTTAGGGCGTGGCGACTTAACTCGGCTTGGCCACTCTATTTATTACAATGCTTTTTACAATAAGAATTGGGGTGCCAACTTTCTATTCTAAGTTTTACATGGCATTCATCAAAATCTAAACAATAAAATTCCTAACAATTTTCCCCTTTTTGATGATGCCAAAACTTAAACCATTCAAAAATGCAAATAACAAAGATACATACAGATAGTGTATTGACATAGAATGTATCGCGAGAATCCATCTTTTTATTGATCATATCATTCTTGTACTTTTTACACAATCAAGCATTTTTACAAGGTGTATCGAGTTCATATTTGCTACCACGAAAAAATAAAGAATTTATAGCTTTATTACGAGAAGACTTACATTGTATGTATTTACATAATAAAATACACGAAGGGTTGGACAACAACACTTCATCTTCTTATTTGTCTCTCCTTCTTTCTTCTTGTTCATCATCTTCTTCTCTTCTCTTTTTCTCGTTGTCACCGCCTTCCTTTTCTTTTCATATGCCTTCCTGGCGACTTCATCTTTTCTTATTCTTTCTGTCTCTCCTCCCATAGCCGAGTTTGTGTCTTGTTTTCTTCTTCTATTCTTTTTGCATACTCGGCATTAGTTTTAGCCACTTTCAAATTTGCCACTTGGTCAAGTCCGGCCCATAGATCCCTCCTTTCTTTCACGGATCTACGTATTCAATATTCTTGGGCGGGGCCTAAGTCAAAGCTTCTTCCTCCACTCTCGCTTCTTTCTCTCTTACGGCGTATCTTTGTCTTTGGGGTCTTCTTCTTTCGGTGAGTGACCAGCGAGTGACCAGCAGAGTGAGCGTGCCCTGTTTGCTGTCGCTTCTTCTTCACATAATGTGAGACCCTTTTCCTAGTACAAGTCCCAAGCTTGAGCCATAGACATATTTGCAAAGTATCCTTGATTTGAGCGTTTTGAATTAAATCAACGATCGTGGCTCTGTCTCCGACATCCGAAATGGCATAAGTGTCTTTGTCTCTTTGGATGCCTCCATGTTCTTTCAAGATGTTCATAACCCTGGCATCCATTCTTCCTTCCACTTCCTTCATCCCCGCTTCAATTGTTTTTCTCTTCTCGGCCATAGATACTGCAGAGTGTTGGAGTGGTAGAGTCACGGGGAGTTTCTTTGCGATAATGTTAGGCGTGTGAGGACCCTGTTGAGGGTTTGTGCAATCATCAAGGTCATATCTTTTGATCCTTCCCCCTCGATTTTCCTTTCTTCCTGTTTTAACACTTCCTCACCGATTTTCCCTTCGCATTTTGCTCCTTCCTTTTCAACTTCGGATCCCCCTTGCGCTTTAGGTATTCCTCTTCCCCCTTTTTGGCATCATCAAAGGAGAGAGGAACGCCCGGAAATAGACTTGCAAGCGGGAAGTCAAGCCTGGCGATAGTTGAGTTTTGTCTCGAGTCTGCTGCGAGTATGCGGCCACGAAATTGAGGCCAGTAGCGTTGGACTCTGCTTTGAAATCGGCTTCATCTCGGCCATGAGAAGGCTGAATTTTGTATTCATGGTCTCTTCCAAACGCTTTGTAGATCACTCTTGTTTTGCTCACGCAGTTTGCTAACCTCGGCAATGTGAGCTTCATGCATGTGCTCAATATGTTCTCTCGGCTTCGTTTTGCATCGGCATTTTCACTCTCCATACCAAGACTTGTTGAACAATGTTAAAGAATCGACTTGTTCCACACGCATTGTTCTTCTTTGTTGCCACCATTCCTTATTCTCGACATTGTTATGCCTCTCAAGTCGGCTGTAAGGTTGGCATCTATGTTGTCGATCGCATGTCCAAAGAGGCTGATGCCTCTCCATCCGTTCAACCTCGGCAAATAGTGCCTTGAACACTTCTCGAACTTCACCGATTCTTCATTGCGGTGATGGCCATGACATCAAAGTCATAAGCGGTGGAACAATGGTATCTAAAGAGAAAACGGGAGGCTGATGCGTGATAGCGTCTTGGCGTTCATTTTTCGACTCTTCATGGAGTTCGGGTACCTCCGGGGAAAAAGGAAAAGATTCTACAAAAGATTCATCACCGCCAACCGGGATCTGTTCAATGATGAGCGGTGCGCGTGAAGTTCTTGTGGGAATCGATCCTGCTGCGACTTGAGGAGCTTGCGCGGTGGTCTCTTGTTGAGTGGGTCTTGTTGTGAAGTGGACCCGGCTTGGCTTTGAGCCTCGGCTATCTCAACAGCTTCGTTGGTCTCGGTGATTTTTCCATTTGAGTAGACGGTCCTCGGCCTTATCGAGCGTCATCGGACGATGATGAGATTTCCATTGGTGGCTTATCATCAAAGTTAAAAGTTTGACGAGTAGTCTTGGGATCGGACTTGCTCGTGCTTGGAACATCCGCACTGAGTCTTTTGGATTTGGCACGGGGGATGACTCGACTTCTTCTTTCTTCGCCTTTCGATCCCGAGAAAGGTTACATCGAGGATTATCCTGGGAATCATGAAGTGCGCTTATCTCCTTCTCGGATGATGGGTCGATGATAGCGGGAGGGATGTTCTCTACTTGACTACCTTACCCCCGGAAGTCTCAACCTCCCGTGGGCCTTCATTACCTCCGGCGGTCTCTCTTTGCAGCGAGGCACTTGTCCTCCCTTTCGACGATGTCGGTGTCTTAGGGTCTTCTGGTGGCATCCATTGAGTCTCAACCCCATGGATTGCACTTTCATCGCCAGTGTTAACTCCCGGGGCCGTTCCATCTATGCCTCGATCGCCTCGGCGAAGATCATTAGCCTTCGGAGCGATTGGCACCTCGGTGAGGCAGTCTCAATCGCTGTCGAGCTTCGTTGATGGCAACTTCTTTTTCTTCTTGTGTTTGTATTCTCTCTACTTCGCCTCCTTGATTCGTTGTGGAGTCATCTGCAGCATCCTCCAACCTTGCTGCGGTGGAGGGAGTTTCCCCTCGGTGGCGCACCGGTGAGTGACTTGAATGGGGTCACTCGTCTCCAAACTCCCGGCTGTTTCGATTGATTGTTCGTAGTGTGGGGCGGTGGTAACACACCTTCGATAGGGGTTGGCTCGTTTGGTCCCCACTATCCCGGTTTCATCGCCAAGTCCCTTATTGCCTTCTTCCGAGTGAGTGGGGAAGTGGTGGCAGCAACAACGATGGCTATTTGCTGAACCACTCCCATTGGATCGATTTCAGTGTGTTCTAGAGGACTCTCCTGGTCCCTCCATCAATCTTTGCTCGTGAAGGATTACGGATTCTGCAATGCTTGCTGCATTTGCAACTCTTCGTGGCGGCGTGACATTCTGCGGATCCTCATCAGCTTCCGAGAAGACATCAAGGAGAGGATGTGTGTGTTCTGTGGTGCGAGAGATAGGGCGGATGATGCCTGCCTTCTCACGTGCCTCGGCTTCCTCGAGCTTGATTTTCTCTCTCATTTTCCTTGAAAATCTGCAGGATGTCTAAGCGATTGTCTTCATCAAGTCTTTGGGAGCACGATTTTAGTCCAAGGAAATTTAGCGATTCCTCTTCTTCTTCTATAAACTCGGTAGTTGGAACTGTTCCTTGACTTACTCAACTTCCATTTCCTCCACTCACGCAGACGATTTTGGATGTCGGGTAAGGTGGGGATAGGATCATTACATCACTATCTGCTCTAGCGAGTTCTTCTTGTGTTTGTTTGTGTGAACTACGAGTTGTGTCTTCGGGTTGCCTCTGTTGATCGCCTTGACAAATGAGACTTGGTTTTCATCAACTACATCACGGAGACTCTACTTCTCCAGTAGTCTCCGATATTTGCTCTAGGTGAGTAATCGACTCATTGGTTTCTCCGATTCGGACGCTTGATGATTCTTCTTCGTCTCTAGTTTGTACCGGAGGATTTCTAGTTCGAGACGGTGTCCTCTCGAGTCTTGGGCGGCGGGGGTCTTGGTGTCTTTTTTCGAGGAGCGGGCCGTCGTGGCTTCTCGGTTCTCCTCTTTTTGACGATCGGAGAAGGTATTTGTGAGTCCTTCTCGGCCGTTCTTTGCGGGCGGGGAGACACGGCTGCGGGGGCGGGTGACTCTGCTGCGGGGGGCAGAGCATGTTTGGTTTTCTTTCTTTGCGAGGGCGTGATCTTCTTAGTAGGCTGGGGGCGGCTCTCTTCTTGGGTGGAGAGGAAACAAGCGTATCTTTAGGGTCAGTGATTCCCCCTCACCGGTGTCGACTCTCTTGGCGTAAGCTCTCTTACATGCGCCCGAGAGGTTTTGCTCGAACATCCTCTTGTTAACATGGAATGCCTTCCCATGTCTAAGAGGACTCCTTTCACCTCCATTAACCGGCCAATCACTAGGCCATATCCTGGGGATCCTCCAAATGTGCCATCTTCTTTGAAGGATTTGTTCCCACGTTCTGCGCGAGTCTGCTGTAGACAAACTCAGCCCAATTTATCTTCTTTTCTTCGATGATTGCGGCCATTACAATCAGCTTTGCCTTTGACAGTTGGTCAAAGCTGCCAAACTTGATGTCGATACATTTGGCAACTATGTCCAACACTTGTGATAATCTTCCTTCAGATCTCTTGTTTCTTTGTATACACTATTTTATCGGCAAAGTCGAGGCTTGGCTATTTCTTTCAAGCATCGGCCAGGTTTACATCAACCGTTAATCTCGATGCTCCTCTGCTGGTAGTGAGCAATGTTCGGCCAAATCCTTGGCGAGAGATAGTCAGCTGCTTTCCGTGAGCAGATGACTTTATTCCTTCATCGTGAATCTCGGCATTCACGTAGAATTGAGCGACCTCCTCCACATATGTCATCGGGTATTCTAACGTCGAGAAACGGTTTTGAGGCCGGGGCGTTTCTAACTTTTCAGCGATTTTCTTCACTAGGGTGTCGTCGGACCCCTGTTTCACCATTCGTCGAAATCCACCGTAGAGCCGGTGTGGATTTGCTTTCCTAACTTGGTAAAGTCATAAGTTGGTGCCATTTTTCAGGATTATATCAAGGAAAAACTTGGAGATTGACTTGGAGATAGATAGGGCTTCGAGTATTTTGCCTTTGCTTTTGAGAGAAAGAGATGAACAGTTTTAGAAGTGTGAGAGAGAAACGGATGAAAATGGTTTAAATATGGTTTATGAAAGGGCGTGCGGGTGGTTTTGAAATGTGATCGAAATCAACGGCTTGGATTTTGCACGCCTATTGAGCATTTAATGTCTCGTATTTAATGCGGCAACATTTATATCAATCATAAGCTTGGTGTGCGACTTTATGTCTGTACACATCATCATTATCTTTGACGTATTCCTTAAAACATTCCCGCTTAGTCAAAAACGCATTGCGTTTTGTCACTTTGCTCATAAGTTATTCAAAACATCCCTTAGCCGATTTATCTCTACTTCTCATAGTTCTCTTAGTGACTCATTATCACCGACTTGTAAATTGTCTTTTCCGTCTGGTGATTCTTGGTGATTTACATTTTTCGGCTCTTTTTCACCCCTTTTCTTTCCATTTCTCTTCTTTGATTCGTCCGAGTGTCATTTCAGCTCAATTAGTCCCAACTCATGCTTGAGTTCTTCAAATCTTAACTCACATAATGGTTTTGTGAAGATGTCGGCTATTGTTTATCGGTTGAGATATATTCCAGGATGATGTCCTTCTTTTCAACGTGATCTCTTATGAAATGATATCGACATCAATATGCTTTGTTCTTGAGTGCAACACGAGTTTTGAGTGATTGCTATTGCACTTGTGTTATCACACATGATTGGAATTTCTTTTTCCTCAACTTCATAGTCTCTCACTTCTTTGTCTCATCCATAAGACTTGGGCACAACAGCTGCCCGCAGCTATGTATTCTGCCTCAGTTTGTAGAGGTGGCTATTGAATTTTGCTTCTTGCTAAACCAGGAAATCAGCTGTTTCCTAGCATTTGACATGTGCCTTAAGTGCTCTTCCTGTCCACTCTACATCCAAGCATAGTCGAGAATCTGAATAGCCAATTAGCTTGAATCCACCTTCCTTTGGATACCATAGGCCTGCTTCTTGGCTTCCTTTCAAGTATCTCAATATTCTCTTAGCTTTGTCATATGGCTCTCTTTTGGAGCGATTGAAATCTTAGACATACACCTACAACAAAGGTGATGTAAATCTGCTTCTTTGTGAGATAGAGCAATGATCCATAAGTGCTCTGTATCTTGTTTGATCTGAGGCTTGCCATCTGCATCCATGTCCATTTTGGTGATGTATTCATTGGTATTTTTACGGAAGATTTATCCTCCATACCAAACTTCTTCATTAAATCTCTGGTGTATTTTGTTTGACTTATGAAGGTTCCATCCTTGGCTTGTTTCACTTGAAGTCCAGGAAGAATGTCGGCTCTCCCATCATGCTCATTTCAAATTTACTTTGCATGAGGTTTGAAAACTTTTCACACAGCTCTTTGTTTGTGGATCCAAAAATGATGTCATCCACATATATTTGAACAAGCAAAGATATACTCTTTTTGTCTTGAATTACGAATAGTGTTCTATCTACTTTTCCTTTTGTGAATCCATTTTCGGTTAGGAATTGTGACAATGTATCATACCAAGCTCACGGGTGCTGTTTCAATCCATATAGAGCTTTCTTGAGTTTGTATACCTTATCTCCAAGAGTCTTACGCTCAAATCCTGGAGGTTGTTCAACATACACTTCTTCTTCCAATAAACCATTCAGGAATGCACTTTTTACATACATCGATATACAATGAAATCCTTGTGAGCGACATAGGCAAGAAACATCCTTATAGCTTCCAATCTTGCTACGAGGGCAAATGTTTCATCAAAATCTATCCCTTCTTCTTGGCAATATCCTTTGGCTACTAGTCTTGCTTTGTTTCTTACCACAAAACCTTCCTCGTTCATCTTATTTACGAACACCCATTTGGTGCCATAACATTTTGATGTATGGGTCTTTGCACTAATTCCCATACTTTATTTCTTTCAAACTGATTCACTCTTCTTGCATAGCTTGAATCCGGTGTGTGTCGTCCAAGGCTTGTGACACGTCTTTGGGCTCTATTTGTGAGATGAAGCATGTGAACATGGCTTCTTGTTGAGTTCTGGATCTTGTTTTGACACCTTCTCTTATATCTCCAATGACAAGTTACGGTGGATGATTTCTCGGCCATCTTACATCGGGTTGGAGTAAGTTAGTGGATTGATCGACTTGCGGTACGTGTTTCTTTGTGGTCGACTCTCTCGTAATCACTTAGCCGCAAATTCTCCAACTGTTTTTGAGATTCACAATCTCATTTTCTTACGAGTTGATGATTCCAACTTGACTTGACATAGGGACTCTTACGTATGGTTGGATGATTTAGTTTATCGGTGACTCTTCAATGTCTTTTCCATTTACATTTGGCTCATCGAATACTACATGAATGGATTCTTCGTAACCATAGTTCTTTTGTTGAGTATTCTCAGGCTTTGCTTTCACCGGTGAGTATCCTAAGAAGATACCTTCATCGACTTTAGCATCAAAAGCCTTTAGGTTGTCTTTGCTATTGTTGTGGATGAAGCATTTACATCCAAATATTAAAATATGCAACATTTGGTTTTCTTCGATCCGGATCTCATAGGGAGTCTTTGTCACTTTGTCTATTTATCATACATCTGTTTTGGGTGTAGCAAAAGTTTGTGTTGATTGCTTGACCCAAAATCTTTTTGGTAACCCTTGACTAAACATGGTCCTTGCTTTGCTTCTTTGAGGTTCTATTCCTTCTTTCTCGCAACTCCATTCTTTGTGGAGTTCTTGCTGATAGTTCATGACCAATACCATTCTCAATACAATCTTGAGTTATTATTCCATTGACAAACTCGGTTCCTGCATGCGATCTTATTTTGATAATGGTTTGACTCTTCTCATTTTGAATCCTCTTCATCACCGTGGTAGTTTTTGTAGAGTTTCTTTCTTCTTACACATGAATATTATCCATGTATATCTTGAGTAGTCATCTACTACCACCAAGGTGTATTTCTTTCCACTTATCTTTGTTTGGTTCCATTGGGCCAAATAGATCCATATGAAGCGGATGCAATATTCTTGTTGAGGATGGGCATGTCTTTTCTTTAAATGACGACTTGATTTGTTTTCCTTCGACATGCGTCACATATACTCTCCTTCTTGTATCGAGTCCGGAAGTCCTTCTACAAGATTACTTCTTGCAAACTTGTTAATCGTTTTGAAATTCGGATGACTCGGCTTTTTGTGCCACCAACTTGATTCAATTTGTGCTCTTTGCTAGTAGACAGCAGTCTTGGGTGTTGCGAGTTGACCAATCCACTACATACATATTTTTCTCTACATCCTTGCAAAGACAACTTCATTTGATTCAATATCTTTGATTTGGCATATTCCCATGTTGAATCCAACGTTGTAACCCTTGTCACGAGTTGGTGATGCTTAGCGAGTTAAAGTTGAGTCCTTCAACATATGCAACGTCTGTGATTTCTAATCCATTCCTCTTGATGGTTCCAATGCCTCTTATTTCACCAGGAGCTTCATTTCCTCCAAATATGACTTTTGCTCCTTTAACTTCCTTGAATTTTGACAGATTTTTCTTGTTTCTGTCATGTGTCGGAATGCGACCACTATCCATGTACCAGGTTCCTTGGTACTCACTACATTCTCTTGAGCCTGCAATCAAGGAAATTAAGTTTTAGGTACCCATACTTGTGCGGGTCCTGAGGGGTTAGAATTGTAAGATGATCCAACCAACTTATTGCCAAATGATTTGACTCTAAGGGTTGCCATCTATCGATGCCATAATCATAATTAATCCTGGCAAATTGCTTGGGATTCTAGGTTCATACAAAATTGTCTCTTTTGTCGTATGCTGCATATGTGTTTTAGCAATTGCCTTCCTTGGTAATTGTGGTGTCTTTGAGTGTAGTGCCTAGGTGCATATGTGTGTCTTTGATGAAAGCTCTTGTACTTTTGGAATGGCCTTTCTTTGAATTCTAGGCCTTTGCCATTTGGGCTTATATTCCATAAGTTTATCTTTGATAGTTTACATTATTCCAATCGGCTTGGCTTGGATATTTTCTACCATTCCCATCATATGTATTTCTTTTATGGATTTTCTGGGATTTTTGGTAGCTCTGCTTCTTCTTTGCGAGTATTTTTGTTAGGAGTTTCTTTGAGGACTCAGGTGAATCTCTTCTCACTGTCCTTTCAACACACTCAATCGGCCGTTTTCCTTTTCCTTTGTAACCAAGGCCAGTTTGCTTGTTATTGTGCTTTGGAGTGAATGTGTGTGCAACATTTAGAGTTTTGGATTTTTCGACTCTTCATGACTTGAAGATCCTTTTTCCAAAATTACTTTTGAGGTTTGACATAGCACGAGAGGAATTAAATCTAAGCTTTGTCTTGTCTCCACATTCTATTTGACTCATAATAAGATCATCGATGATTTAGATGCCTTAGTGAATGAGGCAATAACATTCTTGAGGTCATTCTCCCTCTTTTCTATAGCGGCAATTTACGCTATTAATTTAGCATTTTCAAACTTTTAAACTTTCATTCTCATCGGCTATTTGACTTAGAGTACTCGAACTTCTTAGTCGACTTTGTGTTTTAACTTTTGAGTAGGCTGTTTTCCTCATTTAATAGTGTGTGTGAGGATTTAATGTATTCAAAATCTTTCATCATTTTGCCTAATGAATCATAAAGATCGAGTGGGTGATGAAGTGTGTGTGTCACGATCACTATCACTAGTGTCGAGTTTGTTGAGTTAGATTGTACCTCATCTTTTTGGTCGGGTTGATCTTGTTCTTTGGCCATCAAGCGGATCGGGGCTTCTTCTTCGTGAGTCACTTGAGTAGTCGGCTTCACGCTGCTCTCTCTGAATCAAATTGTCTCTCTTGACTTGGTTTGTTTGGCATCTCTCTGCACCATCATTGCCTTTTTCCTTTCTTGTCTTCTTTCTCTCAAGACATTCCTTTCTTCTTCATCCTGTATTTGTTGACTACGAGGATATGGACATCAATAATGGCATAGTGACCTGGTTGTCTCTGATTCGGATAGATATTCAACCTTTTGATCGACTCTTTCCATTCTTGGATTGTCGGCTTTTGATACTCAACTTTTTGATGATTTGTTCTCTTGGTTGGCCTATCTTCCCTTGATTTGGAGGAGCTTAAGTGTCTTCTGGAAGATTCACCCTTTCCTCTCTTGTAGTTCTTAGTAAAGAACTTGTTGAATCTTTTAACCATCGGGGCTATTTCTTCCGGGTCAATGACTTCTTTGACCTCGGCTCTCTTCACATCTTTAACAATTAGAGCAAAATTGTTTTGGGTACAACTGTCTCTTCTGGTCTTTTCTTCTCGGCTCAAACTCGTATGCTTTGAGGTCCGAGAATAACTCATGGTTGGATGTCTTTGATAGGTCCATGGAATGTCTCGGTGCCATGACCTTCATTTCCCATTCAATGGAAGACTTTTTAGGATTTTCATACACATTTCCTTCATGTGTATATTCCTTTCCAAGTGCGAGTGCATGCTCATTTGTGATTTACGTGAACCGAGCGTCTAGTTGATCCGGGTTCTCTCCTGAGATCATTTTGAAGTTCTCAAATTTCTGTCTGACCCACGATAATTTGTTTTCTTTGATTTGCTCGAGCCTTCACAAATCAATGTCGGCTTCCCCTGATTTCTTTAGCCGTTTTGCATGATTTGACTTTATTGAACATGGCTTTGTCCAAGGTTTTGTAAAGGATGTCCTTGGCTACATTGTCCAGGTTGTATCTTTTTCTGTCATCATTTGTCCACTCGATTCTTGGTTTTCAACCATGACTGTAGAGCAGGAAGCGACATCTTCTTCTCCTTGGTTTGCAACTCTTAAAATGCAATTGTGTTCACCTTTAAGATTTGCGAGAGGCCCATCTTCTATCACTATCCACATCTCATCATGTAATCTTTGATAGATGAGCACATATACGAATTTTCCAATCATCAAATTCTTCAATAGTGAACATAGGGATGCGTGTCAAATTTGCTTCCATGATAATAACTTTTAATGATAAAAAGAGTTTCGAGAGTTTAAGTACTAAAGCGGACTTTGAAAAGTTTGGAGATCTAGTTCGAAACCGAACTGCGGAGGGTTCAATGAACCAACCACTCACGATACCACTTGTAGGTCCCAAGGGGTGTAAGTGTAAGGTTTAGAAGGGGGTTGAATAAACCTTACCAAATTTTCGATTTAGTCCTTTTTAAATATTCGAGTTGATACTACAAATTTGTGTCCTTGATGGACAAATCAATTTAGTCACACAATAGAGTTAATCTCTCAACGGACTCAACCGAGTACATTGAAGGAATAACTCACTGCTGTTGGCAAAATTAACTCATTGTGGTTTTGTTTTCATTGGAAGACTTAACACCCTTAAGTTTGATTAAGCAAGAGTTTAGTGCTTGGTTTAGTACTTATAAATTATCAAGTGGATAGCAAATTTATCGTGAGATATAAGCGATTAAAAATGCGAGGAATTAAAATCTTTGAAATGTAAATGACACGATAAAATTTTTATAGAGGTTCGAAGATGGGGTAATTCTTCTACTCCTCTCTTCTCCAACTCCTGGAGGAATCCACTAGGTAATGATCGGTTTACAAAGTGGTAATATCCGGATACAAGTCTTGATCACACAAATGACTTGATCCTTTGGGACTCGATCACGAGACGCCTTGATCACCCGGTGGCTTCTCGTGCGACTCGGCTTCTTCACGGGGCAGATACCTTTGCTACTACACTCACTTGCTCAAGCTCTTTGGATTTGATCGCGAAGCCCTCCAAAAGCTTAAGACTTGGTTCGACCTTAAACCTTCCTACAATCCTTCGTGGAATGTAGACCTCTTTCTTCAAAAGTTTCCCTTCAACTTATTGAAGTTCTCTTTCCTTCACGGTGAGTGTTGGATTGATGTACTTCGTAATGTAGGCTTGAGGATTAATCTTGAATGATTTGAGAGTATTTACGGTTATTATTTTTAATGATTTCTTGAATGTTCGTGGTTCGGGTAACCTTCTCTCGAGTCATTCCTCGGCCTTTTATAGTGATCTTTCAAAAATTTGCCCGTTGAAGAGATAGGCTTATTTTTGAAAGTCACTTGCGATCGTTGGCTTGTCTTGTTGCGATCCTTGGAATTGCCATTTCCTCGTATGAATTGTTCTTTCACCTTTTCGAGTTCGACACGGTGTAGTGCTTCCCATTGGTTCATTCCATTTGCACGCTTACGACCGGTGAGCACTCCAAGAAAGGTGGTATGGAGATATTACTTGTTTAAGTAAATCTCTTGATTTAATGGCAACGGTTCTTTTTCGATTATCTCGACTTGACCGCATTTCCTTGCTTTCTCCGGTGACTTAGAGTCGACTTCCAATCATGGATGACTCTTTCTCACTTCAACTTGAGACTTGGCTTTTCTTGAGTTGACTTGAATGATGCTCCACTGTTTGCATCTCACCGCTTCTTCTCGATAGAGTTCCCCGTCTACTTTTCTTTGCCATACTCAAATTTGTCTCGCAGTGGAGTCTTCCTTCAAGTCTTGATTGTCTTCTTGCATGTTAGGGCGTAGGTGACTTAACTCGGCTTGGCCATCTCTATTTATTACAATGCTTTTTACAATAAGAATTGGGGTGCCAACTTTCTATTCTAAGTTTTACATGGCATTCATCAAAATCTAAACAATAAAATTCCTAACACCGAGACAGTGGAAGAAATTAATCCACGCCATCAACCCAAAGACATCCGAGTGGAGGGCTACAGTGACGTCGATGCGGTCTTGTGGTGACACGTCATGAATTAGGCTCGCCCGCTAAAGCCCAACCACAAGACATGATCGCGAGCCCCGACCCCGAGCCCAAATTTCGGCGGGAAACGCATGCGCGACAGATTCATAAAAATAACCATTTGCCCATGCTTGCCCATGCTTAGTGTTTTATTGGTATCAGAAACTGCCACGTGTCATAAAGTTATAGGGAGGAGTCACCAAGTGGCAAGATTTGGCTGACATGCACGATTAGAAAGGGACATGTGTTCTTTTTTAATTATTTTACTGATTAGTGACTGATTAGTGCAAAGATGACTGTTGAAAACCCACTTACTCGAGGGGTATAAGAATCTCATTTTAAGAGGAAAAGAGGGAGAAAAAAAAACAACAAATAGAAAAGAGGACCTGTAAACGCGAGATTGTAAAAAAGACCGATCCCAATAATCCGGCTCGGCATTACGCTAAAAAGGCAGAATTAGCCATAAATAAATGCGTATTACGCATACTTATATTTCCACGTGTTAAATTTCTTATATATTTTGTTTGTTGACCAAAACGCACGTCAACAAACATATTTGTTAATATTCTACTTTCTGGGACGTAGAACAAGCAAAATAGAAATGATGCTTTACTATTATCCGAAGATCGAAATTCATGTTAACTAAATCCCATTACCAAAACTAATGAATCAGCGTACTGCCATTGCGGGCTTGCTTTAAGTATTAAATCTATTATGGACAACTATTCAAGCACTACAAGCAACTAACTCAAATTGAAGAGGACAGACTCTAAGATTAAATTGGTAGAAGACATCACATGAGAAATTACTAATAAACATCCTAAATTATAATTACAGGAACGTGTTCAAAACATATTAAGATACGTCATTCAAATAATCACACGTGGATAAAAGTACGGTACCCATTGCCTCATGAACAACCTTTTACATAAATATGACATAGCCATGGAGGTGTAAGGACCATTAAGAAAGTGATTACTAATTCCACATAAACTGATGATGCGAATGATTATATATGTTAATCATCAGGGTAACCCTGGGCGTTGCACGACGCACTACTATTGCCTGCATGAAAGTGTTTTTCACAAAGGATTTGTTTGTCTTCGACAACATCAATTGGTAGTTGGTGAAACTCCTCCTCCTCAACATCAAGAACATGTCCAAATGAATGGGAAACAAATATTGTCTCCAAAACTTGATAGTTTGGTAAACCATTTGTGCGAAACCTCTGTTGTTCAATGGTCTCCTGCAATTGTGATGAGGCATCATATGATATGTTATATGTAGTTACTGAGGAAATTAGTTGATCATTATAACCTTTTCTTACTAATTATTATCCCGCATCGGCCGATAAACTACCATGTTAATAAAAGAACAATTACAATACTTAATAAGTAAAGTTCAATATAGTATTTATTTTTACCCGTAGTATGCAATCCCAGTATTGACCATCCACTGAAACCAAATTTTTCGTTCTGTCATATGTTACTCCAGGGAGATTCTTGAAGCTTTCAAAGGACTGAAATTTGGTTCGCATTAGGTTCACTTGTGACGTGACCATGCCATACGAAATTGTCATTGACCAAATCTTGCTCAACCATTTAGCAGCCCCTCGACAAACTTCAATGACAAACGCTGCGTCCGATGTGTCACCGTCCTCTTTGGCCATACACAAATAATTGAGAAGATGAATTAATTCTTCATTGGTCCAGTTTCGGTTACGTTCCTTTTCAAAATTGTTTCGTGTTACTGAACGCGACATCCAAGCGAGAATTGAAATTAAAAAAGCAGACAAATCAATAGAAGTTATTTATGAATATGGTTCTTGGTACAATCATTGTTATTGCTGCATCTGTGGCTTGTGTTTATATGGACAGTTTTCTTAGAGTCCCGACTACCTTATCTCATTGCTTACACATTCATTAGTATGTGCAACACATTAAGGCTGCCAACCGTGTCATAGTACTCCAACTGCAGATAAATCTGGATGTTGTGATATACGCCACCCGTGTCCCATAACAGTTTAGGCCATAACCTATTAGCACACAGAAATGAGTTGCATTACAGTTTAGAGAGGCCCCTATTTACCCAAGTTCACTTTGGTAGGTTGTCAAAGCTGCATAGATTCTTGCCATTAGGGGAATCCTGTCAAAAGCAAGCCTCCCTACCATTTCCCCATTACTGAATTTGTTTAATTGAAATTACAATGCATTGGTCGGTGGCATATTTACATTTTCTGCTTTTGAGGGCATGGATTAGTCATGTCAACTTTGGTGTGTACCACCACGCATTTTTGGCCCTACCATTCACATGTCTACAGTACATGCTTGATTGTGTTGTATAAATTTTAGGTTCATGAATGTCCAAATACAACACTTATACTATGAAATTTAGATATTCTTCCAAGAACCTTGAAGCAGGTGCGTCTGTTAATTTGAAGTCACACTATAGCAACATCTAATATGTAAAGTTGCACTTTGTTATCCATTTCACAAAATTAATTCAATACTTTGCTTATTATGTATTTTATTATTGTATACCCATTGCCTATGTTCAACAAATTCAATGTAAATGAAGGATTTACATCAGCTTCATTTGCTCCAATTGTTGCTTCTTTTTGAGTATTCATAGACTCAGCCGCCTTAGAAGCATAACAGGCTGGTGATGGCATCATTGGAGGTGGGCCATCAACCAAAATAAACTTCGAAGAGGATTCTTTCTCACGGGCCTCTTTCAGTTTTACCACTTGTTCCTCTAGAGTTGGGTCCTCTACAGCTGGGTCCTTAGGGGTTGACTCAGCTTCATTGTCAGAGTCAAGGAACTCTACTGACACATTGTCATCAGAATCATGTAGGGTATGCAACAGACAAGACTTGAAGAAAGCTGAAAGAGATCCGTTGTCAACTCAAGTCAAGGTTTTGCTGGAAATAGGTCTGTGTCAGGCTGCCAACAATAAAACTGTTTTGCTGAAAGAGTGCAAAAAGCAAGGAACTAATGGGATGTACCTGAAAACCTGCAGAGATTAAGGAAAGGCCGTAAAGCATTGAATTCATGGTACGATCCTCATTAATGCTGCAAGGACAAGACATGCCAACAACCTACGAGTGAGATTTGAAACATATGTCTATCTCTTCAACGGACACATTTTCGAATCTACACTATAAAAGACTGAGGAAGCAAGTGAGAGAAGGCTACCGAGTTCATTATAAGCATACAAACGTACAAGCATTCAAGCAAACCACTGCAAATACTCTCAAGCTTTCAAAGATATCCTCAAGCCTAAATTCGAAGGAACTCAATCCAACACACACGGTGAAGGAAATATTACTTCATTAAGTTGAAGAGGAAATTTGTTTGAAGAACAAAAGGGGTCTACCCTCCAAGGTTGAAGGAGAAGTAGTAAGGTTCAAGCTCGAACCAGAAGCTTTGGGCTCGTTGGAAGGCAGTGTGATCAATTTCAAGCGAGCTGAAGTAGCAAGACATCTGTTTTGTGAAGAAGTTGAGTCCTAGGAGCAGCCAATTGTGTGATCAAGGCTGACTCGGACTGTTGACTGCTTTGTAACTAAGATCTTGTTACTTAGTGGATTCCTCTAGGAGTTGGAGAAGAGTGGATTAGAGGAATTAGCCCATCCTCGAACCACTATAAAAATTGCTTGTGTCTTATTGTAGGTACGAAGGGGTGTGATGTAAGGTTTAGAGGGGGGTGAATAAACCTTACCAACTTTTTACTTTTTAGTCTTTTTAAAATATTTCAACAGAGTTGACTCAAATCAGCTAAGTCCTTGGGGACAGCTAGGTTGGCTTACTTCAACAAAGTTACCCATTCAACAGACTCGACTGAGCTATTGATAGTATAACTAGCTGCTTCACCTAACACTTAACTTTTAGTTGATTTGGTTTTATACAGCAGAAGACTTAACACCTTGTAAATTCTAAACACATTTTTTAACACTTGTTTTTAGCAATGTTATTATTAGCTGGGTTGGCAATTTAACTTAACAACAAATATAAATGTATGCAATAAAGTAAAGTGTTGTAAGTAAATGACACAAATAAATTTTATAGTGGTTCGAGGATGGGGTAATTCCTTTAATCCACTCTTCTCCAACTCTTGGAGGAATCCACTAAGTAACTGATCAGTTTACAAAGTAGTTCTTCAGTCTAGAGACAGCCTTGATCACACATCTGGCTTCTCCTACGACTCAGCTTCTTCACAAGACAGTTTCCTTGCTACTTCAGCTCATTTCAAACTCTTGGAATTGATCACACAACCTTCCAACCAGCTTGAAACTTCTGGTTCAACCTTGAACCTTACTACAACTCCTTTAAACTTGGAGAGTTTTGTTCTTAAAACTTTTTCCTCTTCAACTGGTTGAAGTATTATTTCCTTCACAGTGTGTGTTGGATCAAGTTCCTTCGAGTTTTAGGCTTCAACAATTTCTTGGTAAGCTTGAGAGAATATTTGCAGGTATTGCTTGCTTTCAGTTGCTTAGAATGTTTGATCTCTTGTGTGTCATTCATATATGTGTTTCTCTCTCTTGCTTCCTCAGCCTTTTATAGTGCTCATTTGAAAATTTGCTCGTTGAAGAGATATGCTATTTTCAAATGACACTTTCTTGTTCGTTGGCTTGTCTTTTCTTGACTTACAGTATTATGATGTTGACCCTTCCTCGTATTAAATGACTCTGTAGCTTTTCAGGGCCTGACACAAGCTTTAGTGCTTCCCATTGGTGTATTCCTTTTGCACGTTTCTGGGCCAAACACTTTAAGACAAGGCAACATGGATGTATTACTATTTTAAGTAATATTCTTGACTTCCATGCAACAGATTAATATCAGTCAACTTGACTGGACAACTGCCTTTACCCCTTTAACTTGATTCAACTCCAATCATTTAGAAATGACTCAACTGTAAATTCAACTGGTAGACTCTGCTCCTGACTGACTTGACTAACACTTCTTCAACCTTTACACAGCTGTTCCTCAGCTGGATCTTCTTTAGTCGAGTCTTTGCCTTCCATCTTTACTGCACTCAGCTGACACACAGCTGGGTCTTCGCTTCAGTCTTCAGTTGACTTCTTGAATTCTTCAACATAGATGACTTTACTCAGCTCATGCAGTTTTATCTATTACAAAATAGAAATACAAGGAAAATGGGGTGCCAACTTCCTATTCTAAGTTTTACATGGTATCATCAAAATCTAATAATAAATTTCCTAACAATTTCCCCATTTTTGATGATGCCAAAACTTAAATAAAAATTACAGCAAACACAAGCAGTGTAGTAACAAAGAATGTATGCTTTGAATATGTCAATTTTATTGATCATAGCATTCTTGTCCTTTACAAAGCTGTTTACAAAATGTACTCTATACACTGTATCAGAGCTTATACATACATTTGATTTACAACATGTATAAGAGCAAAGTTATAAATTTGCAACATGTATCAGAGCTTTATTACAGAATACTTACAATTGTGTATTTACAATTAAGTAAAATACATGAAGGGGTTACATCCGCCTTCAACGTCTTTGTTGCTTCTTTCTTCTCTCTTCATCTTCAGCTCTCCTCCTATCTTCCTCTGATCTTCTCCTTTTCCTCTATTCTTCTTCCTTCTTTTTCTTCTCATATGCGTGCCTAGCAACAGGGTCACCCCTACGCTGCCTCTCCTCCCATTCGCACGTAACTCTTTCATTTTCTGCTTCTTGTCTTCTCACAGCTTCCTCATTCTTCCGCATCACTTCCAAATTGGCAAGATGATCATACCCAACCCAGTAATTGATCCCTTTCTTGTGTGGATCAATGTACCTTATGTCTTGGGGTCTTGGATGTGGTTGAGTGCCTCTGCCTCTCCCACTACTTCTAGACCTTCCCCTTCCTCTTGTTGACTCAGCTCCTCCTCTGGGAGTGTACTACACTGGTGCCTTTCGGTGGTGATCTTGGAACTCTATTTTGCTTGTCGGTGATTTACACAAGTCAAGGCCCTTCTCCCAGTACAAGTCCCACGCTTGAGGTAAAGTCAAGTTCTTGAAATAGCCTTCTGCATCTAGAGTTTGAAATTCCTTTAGTGATCTCGGCTCAGATCCAACATCGGGCATTGTGATTTCTCTTGGAGGTTTAATCGCTGGGGAATCCTTTAATAGTCCTGCTAGGGGACCATCATAACCTTGTTCATATATCTTTAATATGCTCGGAATGCTTCTCAGCTACATTCTCAAACTCAGCTTCGATGGCTTTTCTTGATTCCTTGACTGCCAACTCAGTTTTCTCTTTGACTGTCAGCTCTTTAGGTAGTCTGCTGAGAATTGAAGCTGTTACATCACCTTACAGTGGGGTCTTAGCAATCATTATTTTCAATGGGGGTTTCTTCACAGAGCTTCCTTACCCCTTACTTGCTTCCCCTTTCTTTTCCTCCTTATAACTCCCTTGCCCTTCCTTAAGTTCCCTCATAGCTTCCTTTTACCCCCTTTTTGGCATCATCACCAAAAGGTAGAGGTAGGTCAGGGAACATACCACTAAGGATGAAATCAAGTCTGCTGTTGGTTGCATCATGTTTATCATGTGACTTGGAGTAGGCTGTTCGGAACTCAGACCGCATAGACTTCAACTCAACTACCATCAGCTTCATTTCTGTTTGGAGAACTTGAATCTACTGACTCATGTTAGTCTCCAATCTGGCAATTTCATTCTTGTGCTGCAGCTTGAGTAACTCCATGTCCGACTTATGAGATTCCTCCATCCTTATAATGTGGTCCCTTTGCCTCTGTTGGAACTTGAGATTATCGGAGCTCCAGACCACTAATTCTGTGAATAGGGACTTAAAGTAGCGAACTTGCTCTCGTCTCATAGCCAGTGTTTGTCCAACCCATTCTCAAATTCTTAGAACAACACCGTGAATGTCTCTAGTGATGTTGGCATCACGATTATCCAGCCTTTGGTCTAATGATGCAAAACCATGCTCCATTTTCTCGATCTCAGCACAGATGGCTTTAAAGGCTTTCCAAAAGTCGGTTGTTGAAGTGGACTCATCCTCTGGCCATACTGCATCAAATTCAAAACCTATAGGCACCATTGTTGTATCAGCTGGAGTTTCACGTTCTTCTAGTGGGATGTGGACGGTGTACTTGGCTTGTTCTACAGCTAATTCGACTTCAAGGGGTACTGGGGCTTCAAAAGTAAATATATTCTCGAATAAATCGTCATGGTAAATAGATATTTCCACACCTTCAGCTTGTGGAGCCTTTCCCTTCTCTTTCCGAATTTCTTTAGCTCGACTTGCCTCAGCTGGTCCATCTTCATCGGCATCTGGAGCAGCTGTGTTAGCCTGCTGAGCTGATTGATTTTCAGCTTGAGCAGCTGTGTGAGCCTGCTCAGCTGACTGACCCTCAGCTGTCTTAACATCTTCCTCGGTATCAGTTAGGGCTTCCTTATGAGTAGTCTGGTCCTCGACTGACTTATCAGCTTCATCAGATTGTGATGGTGCCATTGGGGGTGGCCTATCAACTAATACGAATCTCATCAGAGCAACTTTATCACTAGCTTCACTTTGAGAGGCTTGAGCATCCTCAGCTGTGTCTTTATTAGATTCATCAATGGGAGAGGACTCAGCTTTATCTTCGGATTCCAGGAATTCAATATCAACATGTTCCTGCGAATCCCGAAGGGCACTAATTTCTTCTTCTTCATCAGCTGCCTCTACATGAGGAGTTGGCTCATTTATAGCTTCTTTACCCAAGGAAGTCTCAACCTCCTTTGGGCCTTCTACACCCTCAGCAATCTCAATCGCTGGAGGGCCTTCGACATCCCTGTTTGCAGTCTCAACTGCAGCAGGGTCTTGGACATATCTCCTTTTAGCAGACTCGGCTTCCTTAGGGTCTCCAGTGGCATCCATCGGAGTCTCAACTCCTAGGGTTGCACTTTCAGGGCCAAGAGTCTCAATTCCCATGGCCTCCTTTCCATCCTGTGCCTTAGCTGCATCAGCAGCATCGTCGGCCTTCAGTACAGTTGAAGTCTCAGCTGAGAGAGTTGAACCGTCTGAGCGTCATTAACTTCACTCTGCTATTCATCTTGTTTCGCACCTTCACCTCCAAACTCCATAGGTTGTCTCCCACAGCATCCTCCGACCTGGCTATGGTGGTGAGAGCTTCCCCCTCAGATGGGGCACCAAGTTAAGAGAGGTGGGGTTACTCTGCACCTGAGACTTGACTGTTATTCCCTTTGAGTGATCAGCCGTGTGGGCAGGTGCCTCAACACCTTCTGCAGGAGTTGGCTTGGCTAGGGTGACCGCTTCATCACCTTCCCTAGCTTCATTGCCAAACTTCTGAGTGCCATCTTCTGAGTGCAAGGGGATGTGGTGGCAACAATATTGACAACTATGTCATGCACCACATCCATAGGGTCAGAGCTAGGAGAGATTTGAGAAGACTCTCCTGGACCCTCTTGCATCTGATGCTTGTGCAGCTCTTTTGATTCTTTCATGACTTGCTGGAACTCAGCCTTCTCAGCTGCCACAGCAGGATCGATCTCTTCTAAGTCATTATCGCTGCTGTCCGCTGGTTCCAGGGCATGCTCTGGTGCATCAGTGAAGGCACATGAATGAGGCCTCTTCGATTCTGCAATGGCCTTTGCCTTCTCCAATGACTTCTCTTTCTCTTCATCCTTCCTCTGATGAAGAATGGTCATGCAAAAATTGGGATCAAGGGGTGAGCGGATGGATATGTCACCCAAGAAACTCATGAGCTCATCTTCTTCGTCAATGAACTCTGGGCTTTGAAATTGATACCTTGAGTAACTCAGCTTCCAATTTCTCCATACCCTCAATATCTCCTGAACATCAGGAGAGACAGGAGATAACATTACCACATCATCATTGTCATCTCCATCTTCCTGAATAGTGGCAAATGGAGCATGCTCTTCCTCAGGTTCTTTTGCATCTGTCTGAGGTGATTGGACATCTCTTTCCTCATTAAGCTTAACTGTCTCAGATCCGTGCTCTTCCACAGCTATCTCTCGAGCAGCTGGCTGTATAGACAACCTTCTTGGACATGATATCCATCCATTTGTGGTAATCATCCTTGATCGAAGCCTTCTTGGCTGTATAAACAGCCTTCGCAGGTGACTCGGGCTTAGCGAATTCCTTCCAAGCAGCAGCTAGGTTCACATCCTTATCAGTAATCTTCTTTTGCCCTGTAGTAGGCAGTTTGCAGTGTTCATCAAGGTCAGCAACAGTGATCTTGATCTCCTTGCTGTGGACGGATGAGCGAATCTCATCATCATGAACTTCTGCGTTGACATAGAACATGGCAACTTCTTCCAGGTACGTATGAGAGTACTCCATTGTGAGAAAATCCTTTAGACCGAATTTCTCAAGTTTTTCTGCAATCTTCTTCACCAGGGCCTTATCAGCACCGCACCCTGTTTCAGCATTCCTCTAAAGTTGACTATCGATCCTGAGTGGATCTTTTCGGACATGTTGACGAAATCATACGAGGTTTCCATTTTCTTAGAAAATAACAGTGAATGAGACGAAAAATCTTGTCGTTTTGGAACTAGGGTTTCACACTTTCACAGAGAAAATTTCCTTTGCTTGTTGAAGACGAGAGAGTTCGTGAAGAGAGAGAAAATAGGTTTTGGCTTATATTGGACTTGAAAGGACGGTTTCTGGAATTTGAAAATTTTGATCAAAACCGACGGTCAGGATTTAACCTTTGAAACTGCATTAATTTCCCCGCATTAAATGCAGCAGTATTTATATCCAATCATAGGCTAAACATGCAGCTTTTGTTCTGACATCATAATTATGCTGACGTAATCCTTAAAAACATTCCCGCTCGCAAAAAACAACTGCGTTTTGTCACTTAGATCATAAATAACTCAGCTAACATCCAAAAGTGACTTAACTCTGCATCTCTCTTCACATAAGACCACTCAGCTGTCAGCTAACTCGATACAACTAATTTCCCGTCTTGGCTGTTTCACTTGGCTGAAATGTCAAACTTGCTTATTTTTCTTTCTCTCTTCTTTGTATCTGCTGATTGAGTCTTCTGAGTGTCCTAACTCAGCTCAATTAATCTTAATTCATTCTTAAGCTCTTCAAAAATCTCGATTCATATAGAGGTTTTGAGAATATATCAGCTAACTGCTTATAAGTTGAGATGTATTCCAAGGTGATGTCTTTCTTTTCAACATAATCTCTTATAAAATGGTATCTGACATCAATGTGCTTTGTTCTTGAGTGCATTACTGGATTCTGAGTAATTACAATAGCACTAGTATTATCACACATAATTGGAATTTCTCTTTCTTCTATGTCATAATCTCTCAGTTGTTGTCTCATCCAGAGAACTTGGGCACAACAGCTGCCTGCAACTATGTACTCTGCTTCAGCTGTGGATGTAGCTATTAAATTTTGTTTCTTGCTAAACCAAGAAACCAATCTATTTCCAAGAATTTGACAAGTACCTGATGTACTCTTCCTGTCCACTCTACATCCAACATAGTCTGAGTCTGAGTAGCCTATAAACTTGAATCCTCCTTCCATTGGATACCATAAGCCAACTTCTTGGCATCCCTTCAAATACCTTAGGATTCTCTTAGCTGCAGTCATGTGACTCTCTTTTGGTGCAGATTGAAATCTAGCACATACACCTACAACAACGGTGATGTCTGGCCTGCTTGCTGTTAAATAAAGCAATGATCCAATAAGGGCTCTATACCTAGTTTGATAGACAACTTTGCCATCTGCATCCATATCCATCTTGACTGGTGTATTCATAGGAATCTTCACAGATGACTTCTATTTCTTACAAAATTTCTTCATTAAATCTCTTGTATATTTGGTTTGACTTACGAAGGCTCCATCCTTCAATTGCTTGACTTGAAGTCCTAAGAAGAAAGTCAGCTCTCCCATCATGCTCTTTCCAACTTGCCTTGCATGAGGTTTGAGAACTTGTCACACAGCTCTTTGTTTGTGGATCCAAAGATGATATCGTCCACATATATTTGAACAAGCAATATACTCTCTACATCTTGAATTCTGAAGAGTGTTCTGTCAATTTTTCCTTTGGTGAATCTATTATCAATTAGAAATTGTGACAATGTGTCATACTATGCTCTTGGTGCATGTTCAATCCATATAATGCTTTCTTGAGCTCGTAGACCTTATCTCCAATAGTTTTCTGCTCAAAACCTTGAGGTTGTTAAACATAGACTTCTTCCTCAAAAAGTCCATTAAAAAATGCACCTTTCACATCCATTTGATATACAGTGAAGTTCTTGTGTGCAACATAAGCAAGAAACATCCTTATTGCTTCCAATCTGGCAACAAGAGCAAAGGTTTCATCAAAATCTATACCTTCCTCTTGGCAATACCCTTTAGCTACCAATCCTGCTTTATTTCTAACAACAGATCCTTCTTCATTCATCTTGTTTTTGAATACCCACTTAGTACCAATAACATTTTGGTGGGTTGGCCTTTGAACTAATTCCTAAACTTTGTTTCTTTCAAACTGATTCAGCTCTTCTTGCATAGCCTGAATCCAATGTGTGCCATCCAATACTTGAGACACATCTTTAGGCTCTATCTGGGAAATAAAACAAGTGAACATAGCTTCATGCTGAGCTCTGGATTTGGTTCTTATGCCATCTCTAACATCTCCAATAACTAACTCATGTGGATGGTCTCTCAGCCATCTCAAATCTTGTTGGAGTAAGTCTACTGGATTCTGCCGTATTGCAGCTAAGTTGTCATGATCAGCTTCTTCATCATCTTTCAGCTGCAGACCTTCCAGCTGTCTTTGAGATTTAGCTATCTCATCATCTTCAGGATTGAGTGCTCTCACATCTGCATCAATATAGGGACTCTTTTGCATAGTTGGCTGATTATGCTTATCAGCTAACTCATCAATGTTTTCTACATTTACATTTGGCTCATCAAATACCACATGGATAGACTCTTCTATGACCATAGTCCTCTTGTTTAACACTTTATAGGCTTACTCTCAGCTGAGTATCGCAAAAAGATACCTTCATCAGCTTTAGCATCAAAAGCCTTCAAATTATCCATGCCATTGTTGTGGATGAAGCACTTACATCCAAATATCTTGACATATCCAACATTTGGATTTCTCCATGTCTAGATTTCATAGGGCGTCTCGGTTAATTGCCTATTGATCTTGCATCTATCCTGAGTGTATCATGTTGTATTTATGGCTTCAATCCAAATTCTTTTAGGCAATCCAGCTTCAGCTAATATTGTCCTTGCAGCTTCCTTGAGAGTTTTGTTCCTTCTTTCAGCTACTCTATTCTGCTATGGAGTCCTTGCTGTTGATAATTCATGAGTAATACCATTTTCAATACAATACTGAGTTATAATCCCATTGACAAACTCAGTTCCCCTATCAGACCTTATCTTTATAATGGTTTGGCCCTTTTTATTTCGAACTCTTTCCATCGGCTGAGGCAATTTCTGTAGTGTTTCCTTCTTTTTACACATGAAGATTGTCCATGTATATCTTGAATAATCATCCACCACCACTAAGGTGTATTTCTTTCCACTGATGCTAGTTGGCTCCACAGGACCAAATAAGTCCATATGCAACAGATTTAATATCCTTGTTGAAGAAGGACTTAGCTTATCCTTGAAAGATGATCTGATTTGCTTTCCCATCTGGCATGCATCACAAATACTTTCTTTCTTGTATACTGAGTCAGGCAATTCGTCCACAAGATGACTCCTAGTAAGCTTATTGATTGTCTTGAAGTGCAGGTGACTCAGCTTCTTGTGCCACAACCAACTTGATTCGGCTGTACTCTTTTGCTAGCGAGACATGTGCTTGGTGTAGCATTGACCAATCCACTACATACATGTTCTTCTGCCTTGTTCCTTGTAGCACAATCTCATTTGATTCAGCATCCTTGATCTGGCATACTCCCATGTTGAATCCCACATTGTAGCCTTTGTCACAAAGTTGGCTGATGCTTAGTAGATTGAAGTTGAGACCTTCAACATATGCAGTATCTGTGATCTCCAGTCCATTTTTCTTTATGGATCCTGTATCTTTGATTTCCCCTGGAGATTCATTTCCTCCAAATATGACTTTTGCACCTTCGATTTCCTTGAATTTTGATAGATTTTTCTTGTTCCCTGTCATATGTCTGGAACAACCACTATCTATGTACCAGGTTCCTTGGCACTCAGCTGTTCCTTGAACCTGCAATCAAGAAAATTAATTTTTAGGTACCCATACTTGCCTGGGTCTTGGAGGGTTAGTGCTATAAGATGCTCCAACCAACCTATAACAAGATGATCTGACCCTAAGAGGTTGCCATCTATCAGTTACATAATCATAGTGCACATTAGCAAATTGCTTGGGGGTTTTAGGATCATACATCTGTCTCTTTTGTCTGTATGCCTGTGTATGTGTTTGAGCATTTGCTTTCTTGGGGTAATAATGGAATTTCTGGGTGTTGTGCCTGGGTGCATAAGTGTGCTGATGATAGCTTTTTCCTGTGGAATGACCTTTGCTGAGGTTGAGGTCTTTGCCATTTTGACTTGTATCCCATAGGTCTTTGCTGATATTTCATTTGGTTATTCCAATCAGCTTGGTTTGGATAGTTTCTACCATTCCCTTCATATGAATTTTTTTACTGAAATCTCTGGGGCTTTTGGTAGCTCCGTTTGGCTTTTACAGAGTATTTTCTGTTTGGAGTCTGCTGATGGACTTTTCTGAATTTTATTTTAGCTGTCTTTTCAGCATACTCAACTGGCTTCTTTCATTTAACTTTGTATCCAAGGACAATGTGATTGTGTTTTGGTGTGGATGTTGGTGCAACATATGGTGTTTTGGGCTTTTGGATTCTCTCATTTCTTTAGGATCCTTTCTCTAATATCACTCTGGGAGTTTGACTATGCACAAAAGAATTAAATCATGTGACTGTCTTGTCACCACACTCTTTTTGGCTCATTATCAGTTCATCCAATGATTTGGATGCCTTTGTAAATGAGGCAATCACATTTTTAAGATATTTTTCTCTCTTTTCAGTAGCAGCTAACTCTGCTAGATCTTGGCATTTTCAGCCTTCAGCTTGGTGTTCTCATCAGCTATTTGACTTAGAGTACTCAGCTCTTTAGTCAGCTGTGAGTTTTGGCTTTTAAGCTGGTTGTTTTACTCATTTAAAAGTGTGTGTGAGGTTTTAATGTGCTCAAAGTATTTCATCATTTTGCCTAATGAATCATAAAGATCTGTGGCTGATGAGGGTGTGTATCGCAGTCACTATCACTAGAATCTGAATGAGATGAGTTAGATTGTACCTCATCTTCTTGATCCTTTTAATCTTTTTCTTTGGCCATGAGGCATATCATAGCCTCTTCCTCAGTATCACTTGAGTAGTTAGCTTCACTGCTGTCCGAGTTTGCTGGCTCTTTACACTTAGCTGGTTCAGCAGTCTCAACAGCTAACATGGCTTTCTTCTTTTCTTGTCTTCTTTCCCTGAAGACTCTTCTTTCTTCCTCATTTTTGTATTTGCTGACTGGTGGATAGGAACAGTCAACAGCAAAGTGTCCTGGTTGTCTGCAATTCTAACATAGGTTTTCTACTCTCTGATAATCTCTCTCAGCTCTCTGATTATCAGCTCTCTGATAGTTAGCTCTTTGATGTTCATCTCTCTTGGGTGGCCTGTCCTGCCTTGCTTTCGAAGTTGTTAAATGTCTCCTGGAGGTCTCACCCTTGTTTTTTTATAGTTCTTGTTAAAGAACTTGTTGAACCTCTTTACCATGAGAGCAATTTCCTACTGGTCAATGGCCTCCTTTGGCTCAGCTTTCTTTCCTTCACTGGCCATCAATGCAGCTGTCTTGGGTGCATCTGTTTCCTTCTGCTCTTTTCTTCTCAGCTCAAACTCATAGGCTTTGAGATCTGAGAACAACTCATGATTTGATGTTTTTGAGAGGTCCATTGATGTCTAATGGCCATGACCTTCATTTCCCATTCAGCTGGGAGAGCTCTTAAAATCTTCATGCACATCTGCTTTTGAGTGTACTCCATCCCAAGAGCTGAAAGCCCATTTGTGATCTCTGTGAATCTGACATCTAGCTGATCCAGACTTTCACCTGCAAGCATTTTAAAATTTTCAAGTTTTTGAACAACAACTATTAGTTTGTTTTCTTTTATCTGTTAAGATCCTTCACAAATTAGGGTTAGCTTATCCCAGATTTCTTTGGCTGATTTGCATGACTTGACTTTATTGAACATAGCCTTGTCCAATGTCTTCTAGAGAATATCCTCGGCAATATTGTCCAGGTTATATCTCTTTATATCTTCATTAGTCCATTCACAGTGTGGTTTCTCAACCATGGTTGGTCTAGGCTCTATTGCAGCATCTTCTCCTTCACCTGGAGCTGCTCTTCTCACAGCAGTATTAACCTTCAATATTTGCAGTGGCCCATCCTCTATCACAAGCCACATTTCATTGTGTAAGGCTGATAGGTGCGCCTGCATGCGAATCTTCCAGTCATCAAACAATCCCACAGTAAATATAGGAATACGAGTTAGATTAGCTTCCATGATAATAACTTTTGATTTTGAAATGAAAAACTTTGAAAACAGAAGTGTTATATCTTTTCAAAAAGATTGAGATCTAGTTCAGTAACCAGTGCGGAAGGCTCAACGAACCAACTGTTCTGATACCACTTGTAGGTCCCAAAGGGTGTGATGTAAGGTTTAGAACGGGGGGTTGAATAAACCTTACCAATTTTTCACTTTTTAGTCTTCTAAAAATATTTCAACAGAGTTGACTCAAATCAACTAAGTCCTTGGGGGACATCTAGGTTGGCTTACTTCAGCAAAGTTACCCACTCAACAGACTCGACTAGGCTGTTGATAGTATAACTTAGTTGCTTCAGCTAACACTTAACTTTTAGTTGATTTGGTTTTATACAAGTGAAGACTTAACACCCTTGTAAATTTTAAACACGTTTTTAACAATTGTTTTTAGCAATGTTATTATCAGCTGGGTTGGAAATTTAACTTAACAGAAAATATAAATGTATGCAATAGAGTAAAGTGTTGTAAGTAAATGACACTAGTAAATTTTATAGTGGTTCGAGGATGGGGTAATTCCTCTAATCCACTCTTCTCCAACTCTTGGAGGAATCCACTAAGTAATAGATCAGGTTACAAAGTAGTTCTTCAGTCTAGAGACAGCCTTGATCACATAGCTGGCTTCTCCTGCGACTCAGCTTCTTCACAAGATAGCTGCCTTGCTACTTCAGCTCCCCTCAAACCCTTGGAATTGACCACACAGCCTTCCAACGAGCTTGAAACTTCTGGTTCGACCTTGAACCTTACTACATCTCCTTCAAACTTGGAGAGTAGACGCTTTTTGTTCTTAAAACTTTTTCCTCTTCAACTGGTTGAAGTATTCTTTCCTTCACAACGTGTGTTGGATCGAGTTCCTTCGAGTTTTAGGCTTGAGGAATTTCTTGATAAGCTTGAGAGAATATTTGCAGGTATTGCTTGCTTTCAGTTGCTTAGAATGTTTGATCTCTCGTGTGTCTTTCGTATATATGTTTCTCTCTCTTGCTTCCTCAGCCTTTTATAGTTCTCATTTGAAAATTTGCTCGTTGAAGAGATATGCTATTTTCAAATAACACTTTCTTGTTCGATGACTTGTCTTTTCTTGACCTGCAGCATTGTGATGTTGACCCTTCCTCGTATTATATGACTCTACAACTTTTTAGGGCCTGACACAAGCTTCAGTGCTTCCCATTGGTTTATTTCTTTTGCATGTTTCTGGGCCAAACACTTTAAGACAGGGCAACATGGATGTATTACTATTTTAAGTAATATTCTTGACTTCCGTGCAATGGATTAATATCAGTCGACTTGATTGGACAACTGCCTTTACCCCTTTGACTTGAGTCAGCTCCAATCATTTAGAAATGACTCAACTGTCAATTCAACTGGTAGACTCTGCTCCTGACTGACTTGACTAACACTTCTTCAACCTTTACACATCTGTTTCTCAGCTGGTGCTTCTTCAGTCGAGTCTTTGCCTTCCATCTTGATCGCACTCACACACACACAACTCTCTTCGCTTGATCTTGATTGACTTCTTGCATTCTTCAACATAGCTGACTTCACTCAGCTCATGTAGTCCGATCTATTACAAAATAGAAATACAAGGAAAATAGGGTGCCAACTTCCTATTCTAAGTTTTACTTGGTATCATCAAAATCTATAATAAATTTCCTAACACTTATTTACTTACAACACTTTAATTTCTTGCATATCTTTTATATCAGCTGTTAAGTTATAATTGCTGAACTCAACTGATAATAACTATTGCTAAAACAAGTGTTGAAAAATAAGTTTAAAAACAACAAGGGTGAAAAGCCTTCTGCTGAACAAAAACCAAATCAACTGTTAATTTAAGTGTTAGCTAATACCAGCTGACTTATATTATCAACAGCTCAGTCGAGTTGGTTCATTGAGCCTTCCGCACTGGTTACTAAACTAGATCTCAGTCTTTTAAAAAGATCAACACTTGAACTTTCAAAGCTTCTATTTCAAAAGCAAAGTTATTATCATGGAAGAAAATCTAACTCACATTCCTATGTTTACTGTGGAAGAGTTTGATGACTGGAAAATTCGTATGCAGGCTCATCTATCAGCCTTGCACGATGCGATGTGGCTAGTGATTAAGGATGGGCCACTGAAAATCCTAAAGGTTAACACTTCTGTAAGAAGAGCACCTCCAGGTGAAGGAGAGGATGCTGCAGCAGAGCTCAGACCTGCTATGGTTGAGAAGCCTCGTTGTGAATGGACCGACGAATATAGAAACATATATAATCTTGACAATGTTGCCAAGGACATTCTTTATAAAACCTAGGACAAGGCTATGTTTAATAAAGTCAAATCTTGCAAATCAGCCAAAGAAATATGGGAAAAACTTACTTTGATTTGTGAAGGATCTGATCAAATCAAAGAAAATAAATTAATCATTGCGAGTCCAAAAATTTGAAAATTTTAAAATGATTGCGGTGAAAGTGCGGATCACCGGATGCCGAGTTCTGAAATCACCAATGAGCTTTCAGCTCTGGGAAAGGAGTACACATAGAAGGAAATGTGTATGAAGATTTTAAGGTCTCTCCCAGCTGAGTGGGAAATGGAGATCATGGCCCTGAGACATTCCATGGACCTCTCCAAAACATCAAACCATGAACTATTCTTAGACCTCAAGGCATAGGATTTTGAGTTGAGAAAAAAGGAATAAGAAGAGACAGTTGTGCCCAAGATAGCTGTACTTATGGCCAGTGAAGGGAAGAAAGCTGATTCAAAGGAGACAATAGACCAGGAGAAAATTGCCCTAATGGTAAAAAGGTTCAACAAGTTCTTCAATAAGAACTACAAAAGGAACAAGGGTGAATCATGTTCGCCAAAAATTGTTTGGTTCATACAACTGCAAGTGTACAGTGAGTTTATAGGATAATGGCAAGCAAGGTCGTATTTCTCAGGGATTGAATCTCTAAACACTTAGGCTATAATAACATCGTATTCCAATTTTATTGAAGTGACCGAAAATCAAGTATTTTAATCTAAGAAAATCAAAAATAAAATAAAAAGAAATAAAAAAAATTGTGAACCCCACAAGTATTTTCAACATCTTTAGGAGCAACCCTAGGCACATAATCTCAACATGCTTCTTCAATATTAAATGCGAATAAAGTTTTAAAAACTAATTCATGCAATTCTATGGGTTCAATTCCTAAGTTCATTTACTCCCCCTTCCGGGTGGTGCGTAAACTGTTGATTAATAACAATTGTAGTTCTCCCGGATCGTTACGATTCTTATTAACTCCAAAAAGATTTGTGAATTGAATAACTCCCCACAAACACGCCTGTCACACATGTTTCATGTCTGAATTCGATTTCCGTCTTTGTTAGAACTCATCTCCCGAATTTTGCAATAACAAATATGACATGCAATTTATTGATCAGATAAAAAGCAATTAAAGAATAATCACTCAAATTCATAAAATAGAATGCATGAACCAATTAAGAAAACAAGTAATCATATTTAATACAAATCCACAGTTTCGATTATGCCCCTAAGGTCCGAAAAATATGCCAAACATTGATTACAGACTCATAGACAAATTCGAATCAACATTATAACATCATATAAGCACAGACAAGAGTTCTTGGACATAAAAAGAAAACTCCTTCTTGTCAGGATGGAGTCTCCCTCCAAGCCCTCGAAGCTCTTGTGCTCCCTAGATGCGAAAGCCTTGTGGTGTTCTTCGTGACCTAGCCTTTTGCTCTCAGAAGCTCTTCGATTCCTTTGTTCCTGTGTTATTTGATGTGTTTTTGCTGTTTCAAGTTGTTATTTTTCGTGCAAGACTTGGTCCTTTTTATATAGATGCTTGGAGAGGCCACTTGTAGAGTTTGAATGGGAGAAAAACTCCAAAAAATGCGTCTGGCAGAGTCCCACACGGCCAGGCCATGTGGAACCACACGATTCTGTAGATTTTAGCCCTTTCCCACACGCCCGTGTTGTCTCACATGGTCGGGTCATGTGGCCCTGGTTCCGTCCCCTGTTTCCGTCCCTTTTTCACATGGTTGTGTCATTCCACACCGGCATTTTCACACGGCCATGTGATACCACATGGTCCGTCCGTGTGACGTGTTTTGGACCATGTTATTGTTCGAATTAGCTCCTGGAGTCTTCATGAAAGTTGTAGCCCCTTCTCTTAGGTTTCCAAAGGAAATTGAATCACCTTAATATCAATTTTGTAGAGAAAGTTATGGCCAAAATACTAAACCCTGCCTGTGTTAGAAACTGTTAGTGCATTTGGGCGTTTTTGAAGGAAATTCCATTTTGTTCGATCGTGCATGCTTCTCTCTTCCATATATTTGCTCGTATATTAGCTCTTGACCTATACTTTGGAACGTGATATCTCGTTTTATCCAATTTTGCTTCATTTCCTATAAGAAGTTACAAGAATACGCAGTATCACGCCCAATAAAGGAAACCAACCAAAACACACTGATTATACGTGCAAAAGCATCAAATATATATCATTTTAAGCCCTCAAATGTACGTATATTTTACACTTATCAAATCCTCAAAAAGACCCTGAGCACCCTCAAGCAATTTGCTAATGTGCATTATGATTATGGAACTAATAGATGACAACCGAATCAAGTTGGTTGTGGCACAAGAAGCTGAGTCATCTGAACTTCAAGACAATCAACAAGCTTGCAAAGATTCATCTTGGGGAAGGATTGCCTGACTCAGTGTACAAGAAAGAAAGCATTTGTGATGCATGCCAGATGGGAAAGCAAATCAAATCATCCTTTAAGGACAAGCCAAATCCTTCTTCAACAAGGATATTGCATCTGTTACACATGGATTTATTTGGTCCTATTGAACCAGCTAGCATCAGTGGAGAGAAATACACCTTAGTGGTGGTAGATGATTATTCAAGATATACGTGGACTATTTTCATGTGTAAAAATAAAGAAACATTGCAGAGATTGCCTCAGCTGATGATAAGAGTTCAAAATGAGAAGAGTTCAAAATGAGAAGAGTCAAACCATTATTAAGATAAGGTCTGACAGGGGAACTGAGTTTGTCAATGGGATTATAACTCAGTATTGTGTTGAAAATGGTATTGCTCATGAGTTATCAACTGCAAGAACTCCACAACAGAATGGGGTAGCTGAAAGAAGGAATAGAACTCTCAAGGAAGCTGCAATGACAATGTTAGCTGAAGCTGGATTGCCTAAGAGATTTTGGGCTAAAGCCATCAACACTACTTGTTACACTCAGAATAGGTGTATGATTAACAGGAGGTTGTCCAAAACTCTATGAAATTGGGACATGGATGAAACCAAATGTTGGATATTTCAAGATCTTTGGATGCAAGTGTTTCATCCACAAAAATGGCAAGGATAACTTAAAAGCTTTTGATGCTAAAGCTGATGAAGATATATTTTTGGGATACTCAGCTGAGGGTAAAGCTTATAGAGTGCTGAACAAAAGGACTATGGTCATACAAGAGTCTATCCATATGGTTTTTGATGAACCTAATATGAATGGAGAAG
This sequence comes from Rehmannia glutinosa, assembly GCA_016081115.2. NCBI lineage: Eukaryota > Viridiplantae > Streptophyta > Magnoliopsida > Lamiales > Orobanchaceae > Rehmannia > Rehmannia glutinosa. The sequence goes on along the minus strand of CM071936.1, from coordinate 80,584,249 downwards.
ACATAGATGAGTTAGCTGAGAAAAAGAATCAGCCAACTATGCAAAAGAGTCCCTATGCTGAAGTAGATGTAAGAGCACTCAACCCCGATTAAGATGAGATAGCTGAATATCAGAGAAAACTAGAAGGTCTGCAGCTGAATGATGATGAAGAAGCTGTTCAAGATAACTTAGCAGCGAGACGACTGAATCCTGCATACTTGCTCCAACCAGATGTGAGATGGCTGAAAGACCATCCACCTGAGCTAATTATTTAAAATGTTGGAGATGGAGTATGAACCAGATCCAGAGCTCACCATGAAGCCATGTTTAATTGTTTCATTTCCCAGAAAGAGCCCAAAGATGTGTCTCAAGCATTGGATGACACGCATTGGATTCAGGCTATGTAGGAAGAGCTGAACCAGTTTGAAAGGAACAAAGTTTGGGAATTGGTTCAAAGACCTACCTACCAAAATGTTATATGTACAAAGTGGGTATCTAGAAACAAGATGAATGAGGAAGAATCTGTTATAAGAAACAAAGCAAGATTGGTAGCCAAAGGGTATTGCCAAGAGGAAGGTATAAATTTTGATGAAACCTTTGCCCCTGTTGCTAGATTGGAAGTAATAAGGATGTTTCTTGCTTATGCTGCTCACAAGAACTTTACTGTGTATCAAATGGATGTGAAGAGTGTATTTTTGAATGGACTTTTGGAAAAAGAAGTCTATGTGGAGCAACCTCCAGGTTTTGAGCAGAAAACAATTGGAGATAAAGTCTACAAGCTCCAGAAAGCATTGTATGGATTGAAATAAGCACCAAGAGCCTGGTATGACACATTGTCTTAGTTTCTAATTGACAATGGATTCACCAAAGGCAAAGCTGATACAACATTCTTCAGAATTCAACATGGGAAGAGTATATTGCTTGTCCAAATCTATGTGGATGACATCATATTTGGATCCACAAATAAAGAGCTGTGTGGCAATTTTCAAACCTCATGCAAGGGAAGTTTGAAATGAACATGATGGGAGAACTGACTTTCTTCCTAGGTCTTCAAGTCAAGCAAATGAAGGATGGAACCTTTATAAGTCAAACCAAATATACCAGAGATTTAATGAAGAAATTAGGTATGGAAGCAAAGTCATCGGTGAAGATCCCCATGAACACATCAGTTAAGATGGATATGGATGCAGATGACAAAGCTATTGATCAAACCAAATATAGAGCTCTCATTGGATCACTGTTCTATTTAACAACAAGCAGGCCAGACATCACCTTTGTTGGAGGTGTATGTTCTAGATTTCAATCTGTACCAAAAGAGAGTCATATGATTGCAGCCAAGAGAATCCTAAGGTATTTGAAGGGATGCCAAGAAGTTGGCTTATGGTATCCAAAGCATGGAGGATTCAAGCTGGTTGGCTACTCAGACTCAGACTATGCTGGATGTTGAGTGGACAAGAAGAGTACATCAGGTACTTGTCAAATGCTTGGAAATAGGTTAGTTTCTTGGTTCAACAAGAAACACAACTCAATAGCTACATCCACAACTGAAGCAAAGTACATAGCTGCAGGTAGCTGTTGTGCCCAAGTTCTATGGATAAGGCAACAACTGAGAGACTATGATATAGAAGACAAAGAGATTCCAATTATGTGTGATAACACAAGTGATATTGCAATTACTAAGAATCCTGTGTTGCATTCAAGAACAAAGCACATTGATGTCAGATATCATTTTATAAGAGATCATGGTGAAAAGAAATACATCACTTTGGAATACATCTCAATTGATAAGCAGTTAGCTGACATATTCACTAAGCCATTATGTGAATCTAAATTTGAAGAGCTTAAGAATGAGTTAGATTTGATTGAGTTGAGTTAGAAGACTCAGAAGACTCAATCAGCAGAGTCAAGAAGAGAGAAATTAAAATTAGCAAAGTTTCACTTTCCAGCCAAGTGAAACAGCCAAGACGTGAAATCAACTATATCGAGTTAGCTGACAGCTGAGTGATCATCATGTAAAGATAGAAGCAGAGTTAAGTCACTTTTGGAAGATAGCTGAGTTATTTATGAGCTAAGTTACAAAACACAGTCATTTTCTGCGAGCGGGAATGTTTTTTGGGCATTACATCAGCGTAATTATGGTGTCAAAATAAAGCCTGTACACATTTAGCCTATGATTGGATATAAATGTTGCTGCATTTAATGCGGGGAAATTAATGCAGTTTTAAATGTTTAATCTCAACCGTTGATTTTGATCAACCTTTTCAAATTCTAAAAATCGTCCCGTCACGTCCTTTATATACCAAAATCAAATTTTCTCTCTTCTCACAAAACACTCATCTCTCTCAAGCAAGTTAAAGCTTTTCTCTGCAACCAAAGTGAAACCCTAGTTCTTATAGCGCCCGTTACACAAATTTTTCACCGATCACTTTCGAGAAATGGCACCCAACTATGATTTCGTTAAGATGGCTGGGAAGATCCACTTTTGCTCTACAGTGGACTTTGAAGGTTTGGTGAAACAAGGAGTAGACAAGGCCCTAGCCCAGAAGATTGCTGCGAAGTTGGAGAAATCTGGTCTCAATGGATTTCTCACTATGGAATTCTCGTACACATACCTCGAAGAAATTCATATGTTCTACGTGAACTCTGAGGTTCACGACGGAGAAATAAGGTCATCGGTCCGCAACAAGGACATCAAGATTACTGCTGCGGACTTACCTGCTCACTGCCACCTTCCTTCAGAAGGGATGAAGGAGATTGCTGAGAAGGATGTGAACTTGGGTGCGCCATGGAAGGAGATTGCCAAGCCAGAGTCTGCTGCTAAGACTGTTTACAAAGCTAAGAAGTCGTTGATCAAGGACGACTATCATAAGTTGATGGATATCGTGTCCAAGTGCGTGGACATGAAGTTTGGCAGCTTCAATTAGCTGTTTCGGACGAACTTGAGTGTCATGGCTGCTATCATGGAAGAGAAGAAGGTGAACTAAGCTGAGTTCATCTTCAGCTGAATCTGCCAAAATGTCATGAATAAGACCATAACCGATGATGGCCTGTTTGTGAGCTCATTGGGTAGGGCCTGGTCATTGGCCATCTGATGGAGGTGAAAAGGATTGCGCTCAGACATGGGAATCCATTCCATGTGAACAAGAAGATGTTCAAGGCTAACCTATCCGGTGCTCAGAGGCAAGCATATACATGAAGAGCTGACACCAGCGAAGGTGAGTCAGCTGATCCTATCCCTGAGGACACTACTGCAATCATCCTAGCTCATTCTCCAAAACCCATTCAGAAGAAGAAAAGAGCTACTGCAGCAAAGCATGCACCTGCCCCTGTAGCCATTCCAGAACAAGCACCTGCCCCAGTAGTCCCCGAAAGTTGCACCCGCCCGGAAAGAGATGGAGAAGGATACCACTGCATCTTCTTTGGTCGTGAAGAAAAAATGCTCAACTATGCCTCGCAAGCCAGCTACAGCCAAAAAGATAAAGATGGTGGAGCCAGCTGCCATCGAGGAAGCTGAAGAGGAAGAAATTCCTCTTGTCAAAATAAAAGAAGGCGATTGGTAAGGAAATCTGCCTTAGAGAAACCAACTGAATCTGGCACTGAACCCGTGAAGGAGACCACTGAAGCCGAAGTACAACAGTCTAAGGAAGTAGAGGGTGGTGAAGCAATCACCACCGAAGTTGAGAAGACAACTGACGAGGGTCAGCAGAGGGAACATGAAATAATTGTTCGTGAGACAGTTGAGGAACACGGAGCTGACAAAGCTGACCAGCCTGAAGAGTTAGCTGTTAAGTCCCCTCAAACTGATGCTCGAACAATTGAGGAGGAACATGCTCCACTTGCGCCTATCCAGGAGGAGGACGATGACCTCGAAATGTTGTCTCCTGCCTACCTTGACATACAAGAAATATTGAGGATCTGGAGGCATTGGAAGTTGAGCTATGCCAGACATCAATTCCAGAGACCTGAGTTTGTAGAAGAAGAAGAAGAGCTTCCAAGCTTCCTGGGAAACATCCCAGTTAGCTCCGCTCTTAACCCAGATCTATGCACGACTATCCTTTATGAAAAGAAGGATGAAGAGAAGCTTAAAGCCATTGAGAAGGCGAAGGTAGTTGAAGAGCCGAAGAAGCCTCATTCATGTGCCTTCACGATGACTGAATTTGCCTTGAACCAATCGACCCAGCGATGAAATGACGTTGAGGAATTGACCCTCTACCGCCGATCGAAAAAGCTGGTTCAAAGCCGGTTCGTGCAAGCAAGCCATAAGCCATAAGGGTATCCGAAGAGCTGCATGAGAGTTTGAAAAAGGGCCCTGGAGAATCTTCACCAGTCATGGTTTCTCCCAGCCCAGATATCATGGAGATGGTGCAAACCATTGATGCCACCACATCTCCTGTGCACTCTGAGGATGACGGTTCCAGGAAGATTAGCGATGAAGCTAATGAAGGTGATGTATCTTAGCCAAGCCACTCCCTGCAGAAGATGTTGAGACACCTGCCCCAACGGCTGAACACTCAATTTGACAAACAGCCGTGTCTCAGGTTTTGAGTGACCCCACTGCTCGAGATTCAGCTGGTGCGCCAGCTGAGGGGGAAACTCAAACCACCACAGCCAGGTCGGAGGAAGTTGTGGGAGACCAACCACAAAAGGAGTTAGGAGACGATGATGAGAATTTAACAGTTTAACAGACTGAGGTTGACGAAGCTCAGATGGTTCTGACTGTCTCAGCTGAAACTTCAGCTGCCATGCAGGTCAATGAAGCTGCTGATGCAACCAAGGCAAAGGATGATAGTGAGGCCACAGGAGTTGAGACTCTTGGCCCTGAAAGTTCAATCCAAGGAGTTGAGACTCCGAAGAATGCCACTGAAGACCCTAAAGCAGCTCCGTCTATAGAAGGGATATCTGCTGAAGACCCTACTGCAGTTGAGACTACAAAAGGGAATGCATAAGGCCCATCAGTAGTTGAGAATGCTGAGGGTAATGAAGGCCTAGAGGAGGTTAAGACTTCCCTAGGTAAGAAAACAGTTGAAGAAGTGCCTGCCCCTCATGAGGAGATCACTGAATAAGAGGAGATCAGTGCTCTTCATGACTCCCAAGAGAATGTTGATGTTGAGTTCTTGGGAACCGATGATGAAGCTGAGTCCAACCTTATTGAAAGATCAAATGAAGACAAAGCTGCCGAGGAGGCACATGCAAAGAGGAGGCAAGCCAGTAATAAGGCTACCCCTATGAAATTTACAATGGTTGATGGCCCACCCCGAATGGTGTCATCACCCTCCAATGAAGCTGATAAGTCAGCCGAGGGCCAGACTACTTAAAAGAAATATACAATTGATGTTGAGGAAGATGTTAAGACAACAGAGGATCGACCCGACTCATGATGCTAACACACAATGCACAAGATGCTTGATAATGACGCTTGAGACAAATCGAGGCACATAGAGCTGAATAAATTTTGAAGGAGAAAGAAAAAGCTCCACAGGTCGAGGACGTGGAGATTTCTATTTTTCCTGAGGATCTTTGTTGAATACTTTCCGTTCGAAGCCCATATACCCTTCGAAGCAGAGTCAGCCACGGAACGTACCAGATATACCATCCAAGTCTCCCCTAAATGAATTGGAACTCCAGTTGATACAACTATGGTGCAAATTAGATTTGACTTTGATGCTATATGGACAGAGGAGCAGTCCACTGATGCAGCCGACTTCCGTAAAGCTTTCAAAGCTATTTGTGCAGAGATAGAGAGTATGGATTATGGATTTGTAGCATTAGACCAATGGCTAGACAACCGCGATGCCAACATCACTGGAGATATCTGAGGATCTATTTTGAGAATCAGAGAATGGATTGGGCAGATCACAAAGGCATTAAGGCATGAGCAGGTCACTTACTTAAAGTCCTTATTCGCAAAAATAGTGATCTAGAGCTCAAACAACGCCAAGTTCCAGCAGTGTCAGAGGGACCACATGTTCAGGATGGATTAATCCCATAAAAGTGACATGGAGTTTCTCAAGGCTCAACACAAGTCTGAAATTCAGAGGATGGAGGCCAATATGGAACAACAGATAAAGGTGCTCCAAACTGAGATGAAGTTGATGGCAGCTGAGACCATAGCTTTGAGATCCGAATTCTGAGCAGCACACTCCACGACTCACGATAAGCACGATATGACGAATAGTAATATTGATCTACTCCTAAGTGGAGTATTCCCTCAGCTGGCTCTACCCCTTGGTGATGATGCCAAAAAGGGGGAAGAAGAAAGAAAAGAATAGCAAAGGAGTGATAAGGATAGACAGAAAGGGGAAGCAAGCAAGGGGGAAGGCAGTTCAATGAAGAAGCCACCCTTGAAAATCATGTTTCCCAAGAACCCCCAACAAGGTGAAGTTACAGCCTCAAATTCTCAGCCAACTACTGAAAGAGCTGTCCGTAGAAGAGAAAGCTAATTTGCATACAAACAGTCAAGACAAGCCATTGAAGCTGAATTCGAGAAGGTAGCTGAGAAGCACTCCGAAAGAATAAAAGATATAAAAACAAGGTTTGATGGCCTCCCAACTGGTTAATTGAAAGATTCCCTAGCTGTAAGACCCCCTCGAGAAAGCACAATGCCTGATGCAGGATTTGAACCTAGATCACTAGAGGAGTTTCAAACTCTAGCTGCATAGGGTTACTTCAAGAACATGACTCTACCACAGGTGTGAGACTTGTATTGGGAGAAAGAACTCGACTTATGCAAATCAGTTGAAAGGCAACAGAGTTCTAGCAGTCAGTCGACTAGGAAAAACACCCATACAGTACACTCCTAGAGGAGGAGCTGAGTCATATCGAGGAAGGGGAAGGTTTAGAAGTGGTGGAAGAGGCTGAGGTACTCCATCACAGCCAAGACCTACATATGTTAGGTATGTTGATCCACAGAAGAAGGGAATCAACTACTGGGATGGGTACGACACTCTTGCTAACATTGAAGTGGAGAAAGAATGAGGAAGCTAGAAGAAGGCAGGAAGCTGAAAATGAAAGCTCACGCGCGAATGGAAAGAAAGGCAGAGAAGGGAGGACCCTGCTGCTAAACGAGCCTATGAGAAAAAGAAAAGAGAAGAAGAAGACAGGAAGAAGAGGAGAGCTGAAGAAGATGAGAGAAGAAGGAAGCAACTGAGGCGTTGAAGATGGCTGATACCCCTTCAAATGTAATTTACTTAGTTGTAAATACAAAATTTATAAGTTTGTACTAAATTCTTATAACTCTGATACATGTATACGAAATTATCATAAGTTTTGATATATTTGTATAGATAGTATAGATCTGATACAGTGTATAGGGTATACTTTGTAAAAGCATTGTAAAGTGTAATTGTAAAGTACAAGAATGATATGTTCAATAGAATTGACATATTTTACGTATACATTCTTTGTTACTGCACTATTTACTTTGTTGTATTTATTTAAGTTTTGGCATCATCAAAAAAGGAGAAATTGTTAGGTAAATTTATATTTAGATTTTGATGATATAATGTAAAACTTAGAATAGAAAATTGGCACCCCATTTTCTATGTAATTCAACTTGTAATAGATATGGTGGTATGAGCTGAGTTGGAGTCAGCTAAGTTGAAGATTACAAGAGTCGACTGATGATCGAAGAGAAGACCCAGCTGTGTGAAGCCAAGTGAAGGATCAGGCAAGTGACAGAAAAGCTGTCTCAGTCAGCTGACTGACAGCTAAGTCATTCCAAAATGATTGGAATCAAATGTCAAAGGGGTATGCATCAGATAAGACTTGAAGAAAGCTGAAAGAGATCCGTTGTCAACGCAAGTCAAGGTTTTGCTGGAAATAGACATGTGTTAGGCTGCCAGCAACAAAGCTATTTTGCTGAAAGAGTGCAAAAAGCAAGAAACCAATGGGATGTACCTGAAAACCTATAAAGATTAAGAAAAGGTTGCAGAGCATTGAATTCATGGTACGATCCTCATTAATGTTGCACGGACAAGACATGCCAACAATCTACGAGTGAGATTTGCAACATATGTCTATCTCTTCAACGGGCACATTTTCGAATCTACACTATAAAAGGCTGAGGAAGCAAGTGAGAGGAGGGTACCGGGTTCATTACAAGCATACAAGCATTCAAACAAACCTGCAAATACTCTCAAGCTTTCAAAGATATCCTCAAGCCTAAATTCGAAGGAACTCAATCCAACACACTCAGTGAAGGAAAGATTGCTTCATCAAGTTGAAGAGAAAATTTGTTTGAAGAACAAAAGAGGTCTATTCTCCAAGGTTGAAGGAGAAGTAGTAAGGTTCAAGCTCGAACCAGAAGCTTTGGGCTCGTTAGAAGGTTGTGTGATTAATTCCAAGAGTTCGAGGGAGCTGAAGTAGCAAGACAACTGTTTTGTGAAGAAGTTGAGTCCCAGGAGCAACCAGCTGTGTGATCAATGCTGACTCGGACTGTTGACTGCTTTGTAACTAAGATCTTATTACTTAGTGGATTCCTCCAGGAGTTGGAGAAGAGTGGATTAGAGGAATTACCCCATCCTCGAACCACTATGAAAATTGCTTGTGTCTTATTTACTTACAGCACTTTAATTTCTTGCATATCTTTTATATCTGCTGTTAAGTTATAATTGCCGAACTCAACTGATAATAACTATTGCTAAAACAAGTGTTGAAAAACAAGTTTAAAAACAACAAGGGTGAAAAGTCTTCTGTTGAACAAAAACTAAATCAAGTGTTAATTTAAGTGTTAGCTGATACCAACTGAGTTATACTATCAACAGCTCAGTCGACTCTATTGAGTGAGTAACTTTACTGAAGTAAGCCAACCTAGCTGTCCCTCAAGGACTAAGCTAATTTGTGTTCTCTGAAAATATTTAAAAGGACTAAATCGAAAATTTGGTAAGATTTATTCAACCCATCCCCCTTTCTAAACCTTACTACTCACCCCTTAGGACCTACAATATGTTTGTAATGTTTGTCTGCTATTGGATGTCCCATTTCTCAATCATTTGAATTAAGTTGCATGAATGAATACTCTTGAGAACAAAACCTATATTTACAATCTTGTACCATTTAAATAACCAATTATCGCAATTAATGGAATTTGCAATCATTTATAAAAAAATGGATATTACAATTTAATAACACACATAGATATATAGTGGCCTACCACACCAAAATAACACAATGTTATCCAAATAAGATTGATATACGACAACACATATGGAACACGTACAAATAATAAGGACGAGGACATGACAAACGGAATACAAAGACGAACAACACCACATCGGAGAACCTGGTAAGCACAAACAAGGATTTTGATAAAAGCCCTTAATCTTATGAAAGACGGTTCAATCGATGTTTTCTGGGGGGTCAGGGTCAATCACCTCCGGGTCCGATGCATCTTCATCCGCATTGTAATTTGCATTTTCTTTGACTCCATCATTCTAGATGGCCTCATAAATCTCCAACACTTCGAACGGGACCTCCTCATTCTGCCCTTCATCAATCCCATCAGCAACCGGCCCAAAAGCATTATAAAAAAATATTTTCAAGAAGCCGGAAGTGCAACAGTCCACGTGTTCTAAAACTGTGGTGTTCGGGGCTCTCCTGGAATTGTAGAAATTTTAACATATTATTTTGCAATGGTCATAACAATAATTTTGTAATGGGTTATGGAGTCATCCATATTAGTTATTTCACTAATACACAGGTCCATTGTTGTTCGTAAATTGGAAGGTTAAAAACTATTTTCTTTATGTCCCCACCAACTGTCAAGTACATGAAAAATAATCTAACGTACATGTGCAAAAGTGTCCCAATATTAAGCGGAAACCTTGATGACATTTCTTTTTTGGAAGTATTGTACGTCAGGAAGGGCCATCAAAGAGTGAAAATCCCAGAACTGAACCATCAGTCGGTTCACTTTTCGGGTAACCATGGCAAAAGAGAATGACTTGGTTCTGATCTCATTCGGGTAACCATCAGAAATGTTCTATCTCATTCGGCATCCAATGCCAATCTCGGTTCTGATCCTCAAACCTTTGGTTTCGGGTTCTAGGCATGGTACTCGGCTTACGGCAGATTTGTTTTAGGGTTGATTGAGGTTTTTTTAGGGTTGATTGAGGTTTAATTGGGAAGATGATGCATTTACCATTATGAGGGTTTTGTCTTTATATACCCAAGGAATTCGAAAAGAACAACCACATAAGTGGGTTTTATTTATTATTTTTTTAACTGCACGTTTTCCTACACAAACGTACAAAAAAACTGCAATACAACCTTGAAAATTGACACTGATGGCATGACTAATGCATGTGCACTGCCTTTGGTACGTGCCACCCACTAACCGAGTAAAAAGTGCATGGAAATGAGAATTCTAATAGACAAAGTACCTCTTAATCTGTTTTTGGAAACCATGAAGGTGGTAAACTGATGACTCCACACATGTAAGGTAGCCAAAACGTCCATCTTGTATACAAATATTATATTATATGACATTATAACTTCATATAATTATAAATAAGTAATTAATAATAATAATTAATTACTTTGGATCTGTAAATAACCTTGTTATTATTTTATATAATGTTAACATTTTTAAAATAATATAGTATTAAAGAAAGGTAGTAGATAGAAAAAAAGCTCTGGAGGGTACGTGTCGAGTTCTAAAACCTAGTTCGAAAGTAAATGTTCTTGACTTAAACAAAAGCACTATCCCATTAACCTCTTCAATTCAGGTATGTAAGCTCTAGCAATTTTTTTGTTTGACATTTCCATTCTCTTCTTTTCATTTAGGCCCTTTAAATTGTTGTTCCACTTCTACATCAAACAGTTCACATGGTAGCTGAAGAGCAGATTTTATTCTTGAAAAGTGAGTGTAAAAAATGAAAAGATGAGGAATGTGTACTCCTTTCTTGACTTTATCTATAACTACTCTTAGAAGTTTGATATTTGTATGTCTAGAATTTCATATTTCTCCTTTTGGACATTATTCTTAAGCAAAATAGGGGAGAAAAATGAAGAGAGGAGCTGGAAAAAAAATTACATGAAAGAAGAAGCGCCTTAGAGAGGTAAAATTTGCTAGAAAGTTTTAGATGCACAGAATCTTATCTAATTTCTATAACTTGCCTACTTGTTTCTTCTGTCTTAGTTCTTCACTACATTGCATTTCTAAGTCCTTATTCTTTTTTCTTGGTGGTATTGTGAGTTGATTATGTATTACACTTAAAATAAAATATGTTCTATTATTTTAGTCTAATATATATATTTTCTTTCAGGTTGGTGTAACTAGATCGAAGAGGATGTTTCTTCAACGGATGCTGACTTTTATCTTGTTTTTTTTTTTTTTTTTTGGGAAACTGTCTTTGCTTTTGAAATAATATTAGAACAAATTTTATCCAACGAAATTTTTAGTAGTTCCCTTCAAGAAAGAAAAAAATTATAGTGGTTGATTACTATCAACACTTCAACATATGTGCTCAAACTCGACTTTCTTTGTTTAATTTTTGTTGCATGAGTATTGTGGTTATTTTATTATTAATCTATTTTATATTATTGATCATTGGTGAATGACTTACAAATAAGAACAACCTAAAAAAATATAAATATACGCATAATATATTAATAAAATTATATCCACTTTAGCGAGGAAAATAACATATTTGCGGTTAATATCCACATTGTATCCACTTTAGCGAGGAAATGAATAAATTTGTTGTTAATATTAGTTGCGAAATTGAAAATTTCCTCTCTAAACTTTAGCCGCAAAATCAAGAATATCCTCACTAAAGTTTGTGAGGAATTTTTAATATATGCTGCCAATATAGGTTAGCGACGCTCTTATAGCAGCGAGACGTGCGAGGAATATATTTCCTCGCTAAGTTCCATTTGCGAAGAAATCAACAATGTTAGCGAGGAAAAATTTCTCCGCTAAATTGCAACTTTCCTGTAGTGAATTTTAACCCCGCCCCGTGTCACGGGTTGTCCCGCCCCGACTCGACCATTCCCACCCCTATCACGATTCCACTGATGATTCTACTCTACGTTAAAAACCCTGGGTTCCACGTGTTTTTTTTCGAGGTACTACAAGTGGAAGGCCGAAGCTGTTTGTAGTGCCGCTTTTTGTTTTCGTTGACTGTTCAACGGTTCCAGAATTGTTGTAACACCCTAGAATTTCTTTAATAATAAACGAGCATACACTTTATTCTAATGATGAAAAAGGACATGGATAATTTAAAAATAAAATTAAGCTGAGTCAATTGTAGCGGAAGCAAATATATTTCATAAATAAAAAATCTAACCATCGTCTGATTCTATCAATTTCTAATAAACTGGAAATAAAAACTAATAACTTAAAGGAAGTAAATAGTTCAACATTTTTTTTTAAAATAACAAAACATTTGAAAATAATTCCATAGGCCTTGTCATATCCACCGCTCTTGCTAGCGCCATCTCCTTCACGAAAAGTTTGTTATATGTGGGGTGAGCGACACACTCAATGGAGTATAAATTGTCAAGCTAAATACACGATATCTCACATAGGCATGCAAATACAATCCATAGGACATAGCATAGATCTTTTGAAAAACCGTAGACATAGACAATAGTTGCACTGCGGGGTTCCACCTCGAGGGATACACGACCACGGCCTCTTGAGTCCCTCGGCTCAATAGTGCTAAGCAATCGTACTACATATTCATGCAAAATAATCTAAAGCGTTTAACAAGACAATAAAGTTTAGAAAACAAACCCCACCTCAACGTAGCTTTGAAACTTTAGTAGAGCCTAGAAGTGTCGGATGCAAGCACGCCTAATCCTCGCTCGATAAATCGCCTAATCAATAGAAAATAATACTAGTCAAAGTCCTCGAATAATCTAACTTAAACTTAAAAAATAATAATCTAAAAATCATAATTTAGGGGCATAATAGAATATATATAAAAAATAGAATTGATGGTTGAATTGGAATCAAAATAGAAATTAAGAATTTGAGGCTAGTTTGATAGTTTGGGGTTGAAGGATAAATCTGTCAATAGTGTATAGGGACCACATCCCCAAAATTTCTCCTTCTCCTTTTTCTTCTCCTCCCATACGTACATCACCATCATCTCTCTCTTATTTTTCTTTTTTTTTCTTTTTCTTTTCCATTTCTTTTCCTTTTCTCTTTTTTTTTTTTCTACTTTTCCTACTTTTCCCTTCTCGGTCAAACACCTCACAAATCACCACCCAACTCCCTCTTTCTCACTCTTCTCCTTTCCTTCTCCTTTCTTATTCTTTCTTCTTTACTTATTCTCCAGCAAATATTCTCCAACTAATTTGTCACCCTCAGCACCCCCCACAAATTCATTTTCTATTTCCATCTCCAGCGCCTTCATCATCTCGAGGAGCAATTCACAGCGGCTAGGGGCCGAGGGTGATTGATTTCGGGCTGGTTCGGGTTTCGGGCCAATTCGTGGGTTTCGAATTTTTTTACGGCATAAATCGAGGTCGGACTGGGTTTGGGTGTTCGATGGGTATTGGTGCTCGGTTTTCCGGCGATGGCGTGAGAGTTGTGGTTTGCGGCTGCCGCTCGGATGGTTTGTGAAATAAATTCTGGTGTTTGGTTGATTTTTTTTTTCTGACAGAGGGATTCACCTATTTGCTTGTGAATGGGAATTGCTTGAAAATTTGGGGCTGCTGGGTTGATTTGGATGGAAGAGAAACATGTATTATTGCAGAAGCAAATTAAACGTTACCTTTGCTGGAATGAGAAAACGTGAAAAAGAAAATTAATAAGAGGGGATTGTATTTATAGGATTAATTAGGGTTAGATGTTTTGATCTCACAGGATTTCAAAGAATCTGGTAAAGATATAACAAGATTTGATATATTTGGAAATTTGAAATTGGTATCTTGTTATTCTAGAATACTATTGGAATTGGACTTTTTAATGGGCTAAAATAAGTTTGGGCTTAGGTAAATAATCATTTGATTGGATAATTGGGCTTGGATTTATAAAAATAATAAATTAGCCCCTAAATAAAAAAAATAAACTAACTAAAAATCTAAAATTTATAATTCCTAATAAAAGCCTAAAATAAAATTCCGGGTATTACAATTGTACCGATCGTTTGGGTCATAGTAATTTCAAAAATACATCATTTATAGAAATGGTTTTGTAAGTAGACAATATATGGCATTTTAGATTATCCAAATTATATTTCAATGCAAGTATTGTACCAAAATTTTGCAGTTCATTGCCACATACAATTATAATAATCTCAACATATTCCTTACCACGTCACAGACCAAATATTTTTCATTGAAAGCACCTTTTTATTGGAATTACAAATGTAGTGTAGTTATTATAAGATCACGTGGCTTACCATATCCAAATTGTACTAAATTACAAATTCAAATTATTAGAAATTTTTTAATCATTTCTATAAACTACATCTACAATTCAATTATTTAAATAAATTGTACTTACTTACAAATTGAAATTTTTAGATATTTTTTAAATCATTTATATAAACGACATTTACAATTCAGTTATTTAAAAACACTTATCTGGTAGATTTAAAATAGTGGAAATGGGTCAAACTGGCCATTCCCAACTTGAAAAGATTAAAAATAGCCAACTTTTTCAAACACATCTTTTTTAAGCATATTACACTAGGTCTTATACCTCTCTTTCTCCTTTTCTCTTTACTTTCACTCTCTCTCTCTCTCTTCAAATTTCAAAGACAAAATTTTCCGGCGAATTTCCGGCAACCCATTTTCCCGATCGGAATCTCGAAATAATGTAAGCATTTTGTTCTCTATCTCATTCTTTATTCATTTCACTATCGTATTTAGTTTGAGGTTGGGTGTAGAATAGATCTGAAAACCATAGACATGAAAAAAAAAACAGTTCGAAATAAGCTCGAGTCATTGCTTGCACAAAAAATAACTCGATTCGATTCAGTGACTCGAATCGATTCTGACTAACTCGATTCGAGTCACCGTAACTCGATTCGAGTCGATTGTAATCACATGTTCGATTTGATTTTTTTTTTATGTTTTTTGTTGGTTTCAGATGGAGGATGATAAGGTGATAATTGTCCATAGTGATTTTTGGGATGGTAGTTTCTATAGGAATGGTGAAGAAGTACTCGTTTTTACGTCGTTGTAGACAATATCATATAGTGGGTTTGTGGATATTGTTCATAACGTTGTAAATGGTGATCGGTATTTGTGTGAATACAAATTACACTGTTTAATGCCAATCGGGGGTGGTTAAGGTTAAGTCTTTGATTATGTGTGAACGGGATCTTCGACGAGTAGCTGAGATTTTCAAAGATCCCCGAATATGTTTGACCTTGCAACCAAAAGATCATGGGATGGTGGGGACTTCGTACACCGAAAATAGCAATCCACATGGTTTTATGAACCTAATGGCTGCTCAATCGTATTCATATGGTATCGGCAGTCAATTTATACCCTTAAATCCATATAATTCTCAGTACGGCATGAATTATATACATGGTCCACCACAGTGTATGCCAACCTATATGCAACATGTTGCGCCTCAACCAACGTCTGTGCAACATGTAGTGCCCGATAATTGTCCAAGTACATCTACTATCTTGGAGCATCAACCGAGAATCAATAATTGTGATCATGTGGATGGTGATGATGATGATGATGATGATGATGATGATGATGATGATGATGATGGTGGTGGTGGTGGTGGTGGTGGTGGATTTAATGATGATTTTGGGCGGTATGATGATGTTGGACGGTATGATGATGTTGGGCGGTATGATGATTTCGGTGGTGGTGGCCATTATGATGACCAGGATTTTGTTGGTGATCAACATAACCAACAAGATGCACAATTTGTTCCTGATGACCGTGAAGGAATGATGGTGACACATCCGATGAAGAAGATGACGATCCGTGTCACGATGTTGACAAGTGAACTAGTCCGTCGATTGATTTATGATCACTTTGGATGGGAAAAAGATGACTATTTTGTTCCCGATGACCGTGAAGAGAATGATGTGAACAATGATATCATAGGAGAAAATGACGAGCATGTTCTTCGGAATAGACGATTTCCAATCCATAAGGTACCTCATGTTGATGCCAACGAAGTAGATAATGAGAACACTGATACGGAGCTTCCAATGATTAGGTCTAAATATGCTTGGATGGCTCCTGGAACGTCTTATCAGTATCCCGACCTTGATTCCATTCCACAAGAACCACCTAACATTGAGCGTGACTTATTCAAAGGTGCAGTGCTTGAAAGCAAGGAAGAAATGGTAACAAAGTTAGGCTTCTACCATATACACCATCGTGTGGAGTATAGAACAACTCGGTCTGCGACTTCACGTTATGAGGCTGTTTCCAAACATAAAGGATGCACCTTCTTACTTCGTGCAAACGCTATCCAATGATGAAGTTGGAAGGTGACTAAATTCGAGCAACCTCATACATGTGAAGCCAACTTAAGTAGACATGCTCCTCGACAATTGCCTTCGAAGATTATTGGAGCCTTGTTTGCGCCAAAACTACTAAAGGAGGGACGATCCCTTAAACCTAGGGATATTATTGCTGATTTGTCTGCTGAACATGGGATAGACATTTTGTACAACAAAGCACTAAAATCACAACATCGTGCGTAACTACATACATGGTGACCACTTGCCTCTTGGGGATCTTGCCGCATTCTTGTACATGTTAAAAAAAAGAACCCCTACTACCATTGCTACTACACGAGATTGATGACGATGATAGATTCAAGTATGTTTATATTGCTTTACATGCGTCAATTAAAGGATTCAGTGAGTGTTGTAGACCTGTTATTGTTGTTGATGGCACACACCTAAAGGGCAAGTTTAAAGGTGTGTTGTTTGTTGCGGTTACAAAAGACGGTAATGAACAAGTGTTTCCACTAGCATTTGGTGTGGCTGATAAATAGAAGGACGAGTTATGGGAATGGTTTATGAAGCAATTACGCAATACATATGGATGCCCTGAAAATTTGCTCATTGTATCCGATCGTCATAAAAGTATTAAGAATGTAGTTGGCAGTGTATTTTATGACGCTGTGCATGGTATATGCACATATCATTTGAGGCAAAATATCAGAAATTATCGAGGTCAAGTGGTGACCTTATACCAAAAGGCCGCGTACACCTATTCTCCTGAAAGATTCAAGAAGTTAATGACCCTGATTCAAAATGCAAACGAAAAGGCCTACAAGGAGTTGGTTAGGGCTGGAACGAAAAGGTGGGCACGTGCACGTTGTCCAGTTAGACGATATGGGTTCATGACATCGAATGCAGCTGAGGTTCTTAATGCTAGACTTGTCTGGTCGAGGAAGTTGCCAATTTGTTCGTTGCTCGATTCTATTAGAAACCTCATTCAGGAGTGGTTCCATGAGCGTCAAGTTGCAGCCCAAAACATGAACAATGAAGTCACCACAGATACAACTAAGAGATTGACGCGGTGTGCACTTTGGTGATAAGATGCACGTGTCACCCGTTAGTAGCCTAATTTATTCTGTGAAGGATGGGGTGCGTTCTTTTGTTGTTGATTTGGCAAAGAGAATGTGTACTTGCCGAGTGTTTCGAAGACTTGATCTATTGCCGTGTCCACATGCGATTAAGGCAATCAGGTATATTGAAAGTCTTTTACTAAATTATTAATTATTTCACCTTCTAGATATACTTATATACATTTTCTGCTATTTATTTCAGTAAGGCAAATCAATCGAGTCTACGATTCGCACAACTACTATAAAACAAACATTGCGAAACTTTATTCTCCAATCGTCATGCCCATTGAACATCCTAAAGACCGAATGTGCCGGAAATGATACGACTTCTCAAGGCACCTCTAAATCCTCGACAAGCTAGCCGACCGAGGACTCGACAGATTCCGTCTAGTGGTCCATCTAGCAACTCACAACGGTCCATAATATGCTCTAGATGTCGTCAAGAGGGTCACAATTGTTCTACATGTAATGCAGTGCTCCCCATTTGCCATGATGCAACGAGTGCTAGTGGAAGCAACACGATTGATCACCAAAATAGCTAGAAGAATTCCAAGAAAATGCGGCGTTTGTAAGAAAGAAGGACACACAAGGAGGGTTTGTCATGATAGAGTTTCTGAACTCAATCAATAAATTGAACATGTAATTTAATTGTACCCAGTATGATGTTTCTTGTCATTATGCAACTTTCAGCTTTTCATTGATGTTTCTTGTCATTATGTAACTTTCAGCTTTTCAGTGATGTTTCTTGTCATTATGTAACTTTCAGTTTTTCATTGATGTTTCTTGTCATTATGTAACTTTCTGCTTTTCAGTGATTTTCTTGTCCTTGTGAGATTTTAATGCATGCAATATGAATCAGGATAATTTTTCTATAAATACCCCGTCATTGAGGAATACATCTTCATCTTCCATCTATATCAAAATGAGTAATACATCTTCACCTTTCCTTAATGTGCTTTACAATGAAAAGAAAACTCAGTGGACAATGCCGATGGATATCCTACTTGTTGATTTTTTGGTGAGCGAGTTGAATAAAGGTGATTGGGAGGTCGGTGGGTTTAACATCACTTCCGTGTTGGGTGCTAGGGCTCTTTTAAAGTCGTGGTTTGACAAAACTTTCACATTTTCTGAAGTGAATCAACGCGTTAAGCATCTTCAAGCTCGCTACAATTTTTTCGCAAATATGCTTGCCACTCCAGGCGTTGTTTGGGACCGCAAACAAGATTTCGTTCATTCTACTCATCGGAATTGGCTTAACTGGGCCAGGGTAATCTGAAGTTCATTTTCTACTCATCATTCTACTCATCTTCAAGCACTACATTTTACTTCTAATTTTAAAATTTTTGTTATTTTTTTGTACATGTAGGTTGACGCAACCCTCGCAACTGCTTACGAGTTCGACGGGGAACCACTGTTCGACAAACTCGCCCTGCTATTCAAGATGGAGCCTTGGAAGAAGGAAGTTGTCGAAATTTTGCCGTGGACACCTGTCCCTCGATATTTGCCTAAGCGTCCCCGTTTTGAGGAAGGAACTTCATCAAAGTCCAAACCTAAGTAGACTAAATTGTTTGGTTCTATGTTGAATTTTAAGTTCTAGCACTGTAGTCTGTTTAAGTGGTTTGGTGTATCTTAACTCTTTGTTGCTGCTTGTAGTCTGTTTAATTTTGAAAGAACTCTTTGTTGTTTCTGATTGATTAAATTTGGAACATTTCTGGTACACTCTGTTTCGAGTTAGATAAGAAAAAAAAATCGGCATGTACACTCTGTTTCAGGCACAAACCAACCTGTAACACACCCCAACCTGTCATACCAACACATCCAGCACAATCAAAACAACCAACACATCCAACACCACCTACACAACCAACACATCCAACACCACCTACACATCCAACACCACCAGCACATACCAAAATAAAATGTAATATATCGAGCAATCAACAAATATATACACAGTTAATATATACATCGCGAAAGTCAAAATAGAATAAAAAGTGCAAACTAATCCCTAAGTACAATCTCTGTACTATGCGCAAAAATCGCGAACGCCATCTTCCGGCGATACTCGCGGATGGTATCTGATGTCTGAGCCACCGGGATGGACTCACCCAATAAACGCTCAACGTACATGCAGGCAAACGCCACCGCGCTGAAGGCCCTCTTGGGACATCTAACTCGTCTGCCCCTAGGATAGCCATCCAACCCAGAGGCCTGGGCAAGGTCCCGAGCAAGAGAAGGAATAGCCTCAAATGCCCATAGATGTATCAAACAAAAAACAAATAAGCAATTAACCTGATTAGAATATGAAATGCTCGTGTTAATAGATGAAATACGTGTTTAACTTATATATACCTGTATAGGGTAGATGTAGGAATACATGTGGAACTGGACGTCTCTCTCAGGATCGGTAGGGGCTCGGATCCCAGAATCAAGATAATGGAGGAGGCGCCCATACACGTAGGAGCCCCATGGGAATGCCCTAAACCCGGGGGCATCCTCAACCAAGGTCCACAACCATAATGGGACGGTGCCACGCGGATCGAAAGATAACGAGATACCCCGTGATTTAACAAGATATACGCCATCTTGATTCTCCTCCGGTCGCTCTCAAAATGACCCGCTTTCAAATGCGGCACTTTGCGCTTTGCCGGTATCACGGACTCCCCATCAAAAAACGGTCGATATACTCCTCCTTCCGGAGGGATATGCTGTGAGGAGCATGAGTCAATCGCTGAGGGGCCAAAGCGTAGCCCCGTAAACATAGCAAACTCTCGCCGCCCAAATCTGAGGTTCCACTCACCAACGCGGAACCACAAGTCCCCGGTCTCAGATCCCTCCACCAAAATCTGTCTACTGAGCAATCGAAGCATACCCTTTGAGGTCAAGTACGCATTCGAGTCGAAGTCCAGAAACTCCCCAAATGGCCCGTTCCTAAAGTCATCTAAATTGCCCGACTCAGTCAACTCATTTTTGATATCGGCTATCAAGTGGTGCTTGGTGTATACATTCAGTTTTCCCCTCCAATTCTACGCAGAACCCCATTTCCATTGCCAAATCTGTCAAAAAAAACACAAATACTCAGTGTCAGGCTTGCTGTCGCATAACTCGATTCGAGTTACTCATAACTCGAATCGAGTTACACATAACTCGAACCCAGTCGTCTTCTTCGCCCCTCTCACTTATGCCATTAACAACATCCAAAGCTCCACTCAAAAACAAAATCCCCTTTAAAACCCTAGAATTTCTACAAAAACATCAACAAATCCTAACCTAAAACAACTATAAACCAACTAAATCAACAAAAAAACATGAAATTAAACAAAGGTGGAGTTGGAGGTTACCTGGTTATTCGTCGATTCGATCCGCCATCGTCGCCATCATCGCCGTTCAAGTCGAGGGGTGGTCGCCGTTCGAGTTTTGGGGTGGTGCCGTTCGAGTTTTGGGGTGGTGCTGTTCAAGTTTTGGTTTGGATAGAAATGATTTTGGGGATGTTGGCTGTTCGAGTAAGGGTTTGGAATGGAATTGTTTCACTTGAAAATGTGAAGTAAAACTACAAAAGGGCACTTATGTCTTTTCGCACCCCAAAATGGCTAAAAAAGATGTGTTTGAAAAACATGGCTAAAAAAGATTTTCAATTGGCCTAAAAGGCTAAAAAAAACCCACTGTTTAAAATAACTACAGTTCATCCAGATGTTCTTTGAATAATGGAAAAACACACTGCAAAATGAACAAATATACTACAGTAATAACCGTAATTTGGGTTTTAATTAAGTGATTGTTGATTTAAGTGTTAAGTCTTGTTCCCCCATGAATAATAGAATGCAGTACTTTGCTGCTCAACAAAAATTGTACGGCAGCATTTGCACAACGTGGCACGCCAATGTTACGTACACATTAGCAACACTACTACAGATAAATGTTAAACTCAAAATTACGCTTACAAGGGAACTATTATTTATTGATTGAAAAAAGCTGCCATCCTTGATGTCCGTAACCCTTATGGACCATACCAAAACATGCATACCTTAACGTCCTACAGAAAATACGTACTGCCGCCTTCTTTGGGTTGCCAAAACATGCTTACACCACGGCAAAACCTTCCAAAATAACTGCATGAATACGTACTACCGCAAAATAATCAAAACACGTTCAACAATACAACAACATAATATGTTAATAGATATTGTATTACGAGCGTCTAGTACTAAAACTACATATATGGTGGTTTGGATGCAGTTGTACTCTTGTCTGAGTTAGATGTATGTTGGTTGATTGTATTCCATGCATCAGAGCCAATCTCCATATGAGTCTTTGTCAACAACCCGTGAATGAGCACCATTGTGTTCAAATATTTCCTTACCAAAATCCGGCAGAGTAACACAATGCATTGTGTTACTATGATATTTTGGGAGTTTATTCCCAAGAGGTATACTTTAAGCGTGGGAGGAACATGTCTCGGAGTTTGGGGGATTAGATTTAGAAAGGTCTATCACATTTGTGGCCTGCTCGTTGGTTTCTTTGTTCTTACTGACCGATGTCTCATATGATTCCGAAATGGTGATCACCTCCCTCTGTTGGCGGCGTAGCAGTAGGTAGGAAAATATTCATGCGATTAAATTCCAATACGCCTCCCTATGGTAGAAGTAAATTAGTGCAAGTGGCCAGCGCTACAATTGCAATGCAAAAATCAATGTACGAACAGTGTCAAATATATGAATTTAATACTTTTATAAAAAAATAGTCTACCGAATGTGACCCAAAATTTAAAAATTAAAAATACAGTTGGTACCTTCATGGCTTGTTTTTATATGTCACCCGGCACATACATAACATTAGTAACAGGATCGTAGTGCACATGGTCAAATTCCAACAAATATTTAAAAGTGTTGTACCTATCCTTCATATCAAACTGTTGTGCCAACCAATATTTAGCTGATGTTAACATTCCTATGTCATTCCCAATGAGTAGAATGTCATCCACATACCGCACGAGAAAAGTCACCTTGTTGTCTTTAATTTTCTTATAGACATAAGGCTCATCAAGATTTTGATCAAAACCATAACTCTTTACAACTTGATCAAATCTGATATTCCAAGACCTAGACGTCTATTTAAGTCCATAAATGGACATTTTTAGTTTGCATACTCTATGCTCTCGACCCCTTTGGATAAAACCATCTGGTTGCATCATGTAGATGCTCTCGTCAAGACTTCCATTAAGGAAAGCTGTCTTGACATCCATTTGCACACCTGATAATCAAAATGAGCTGCAATGGATAAGAGGATCCAAATAGACTTCATCATGGCCACAGGTGAGAAGGTTTCTTCGTAGTCGATTCCTTCTCGCTGGCTAAAACCCTTAGCGACCAGTCTAGCTTTATAGGTTTTTACCTTTTCGTCTATCCCTCTCTTTCTTTTGTAAACCCATTTACACCCTATGGGTTTTACCCCATTAGGCAAGTCTACAAGATCCCAGACGGAGTTAGTGTACATGGATTTCATTTCTGAATCCATAACACTCCTTCAATGATCAACGTCTATATCCTCCATAACTTCTTTATACGAAGTGGGATCCTCCTCTTGTTCAGTGGAGATTGCCTCAAAAGACTCTCCATAGAGAAAGTATCTAGAGGGTGGTCTAATGACTCTCCCACTACGTCTAAGTGGTGGAGGCACTTGGATGATTGGAATTGGTTGTTGTTCTCCCACTATCTCTTGTACACCATGCTTTTCATTCTCATCTCCAGCACCTAGAGGTGTCTGAACAATGGGAACATGATCTCCTTCCGTCTCAGGTACTGGAGATCTAGTAGGTACAGCAGATGGAGCTTTTGTTTGTCTCCCACTAGATCCAGCTACCAACGGCGGTAAAAATGTGAATTCAAATTGAGTAAATTCAGTGCGGATCTCTGGAATAGATGAACATGGAAGGTTTTCCCTCATCTCTTCCAAAGGATCTTACTATTTGATTCACATTCTTCTATATATCTATCCTCTAAAAAGGTTGCATTTGTCTGACAAATACCTTTTTATCCTGAGGACTATAGAAGTAATATCCTCTTGTTCCCGTAGGATAACCTATAAAAATGCGTACCTCTGATCTTGATTCCATCTTTTCCATCTTTCCCTTAAGCACGTGTGCAGGACATCCCCATATCCGGATATATCTAAGATTGGGCTTACGTCCATTCCACAATTCCGGGGTGTCTTAGGGACATATTTAGAAGAAACCATATTCAATAAGTATATTGAAGTTTGTATAGCATATCCCCAAAAGGATGTAGCAAGAGTAGAGAAGCCAAGCATAGATCTGACCATGTCTAACAAGGTCCTGTTTCTCCTTTCTGATACACCATTCTGTTGGGGAGTACCTGGTGCGCTCAACTGGGATAAAATCCCATTTTCTGATAGGTATGTTCTAAAGTCATTGGATAGATACTCTCCACCTCGATCTGATCGAAGTATCTTTGTGCTCTTACCTAATTGCTTTTATAGCGATTAAATTCCTTGAATTTCTCAAGTGCTTCAGACTTGCGAGCCATTAGGTAAACATAACCCTATCGAGATTAATCATTAGTGAAAGTGATGAAATACTCATATCCACCTATAGCTTGGACACTGATGGGTCCACATACATCAGAGTGTACTAATTCCAAGACTTATTTGGCCCTAAGCCCTTTAGATGTAAATGACCTCTTAGTTATTTTACCTTCCGGACAAGATTCACGTACTGGCAGGGATTCTACCTTTAAATCATTTAAAGGACCATCCCTTACTAGTCTTTGAATCCTATCAAGGTTAATATGACCAAGTCTTAGGTGCCACAAATAAGTCTCATTAGTAGGAGATAACTTCATGCGTTTGTTAGATGTAGTGTGGTGCAATGAGCTATCAGAAGGTTTCAAAGTATACAAATTGTTATTCATATGTCCCTTACAAATAAGAGCTTTATTCAAGGTAATACCAACCGCCATCGTTGAAAAATGGACATAATATCCTTGTTTAAACAATAAAGCAAAATAAATTAAATTTCTAGTAATATCTGGGACATAATAACAATTCTTCAAAACCAAATGTTTATTATTGCTAAAATAAAGATAAACAACTCCAACAACCTTTGCAGACACCATAGCTCCTATGCCAACCCTGAGAGTATGTTCTCCTTCATTGCGCTCCCTGTTTACTTGGAACCCCTGCAGTGTATTGCAGATATGATTAGTGGCTCCAGAGTCTACTATCCAAGTATCTGTAGAATCCTCCACTAAGCATGACTCAATAAAAGATAACTCACCATCACCTTTGTTTTTAGAAGCTAGGTATTTCGGGCAGTTTCTCTTCCAATGACCCTTTTCTCCACAACTGAAGCACCTCCCCTTAGGCTTGTATTCTGTCTTAGCCTTCTTAGCCTTTTGCTGTGAGCCCTTCTTATTGGACTTTTTCCTCTTATTTCCTCCATTGCCTTTCGGCTTGGAAGAGGATGGTCCAACAGAAGTAACAACAAATGCATCACCACTCTTAGTCTTTAAAACATTCTCAGCATTTTGGATCTCTTTCATCAGCTCGGTCAGGGACATGTTAAGCTTGTTCATGTTATAACTAACTTTGAACTACGAGAACATCTCCGGGAGAGTCTCCAAATCCATGTCAACCTGAGTCTCCGATTTGATCCCAGCCCCTAAAACCTCGGCCACGTTAAACTGAGCGATCAATGCAAGCATATGATCTCTCACGGGCGTCCCAGGCTTTATGCGCATGTTCATTATAGACCTAATGGCTGCTTGGCGGGCCTGCCGTCCTTGGTGCTCGAACATTTCCCTGAGGCTTTCCATTATTTTAGTAGCAGTACTCATACTCTGATGTTTCTGCTGCAACACATTTGAGATAGATCCCAAAATGTAGCAGTGGGCCATCTCATCAGAATGAGTTCACTTATCATAAGCCTCCTTTTGTTCGGCCGAGGACTCCGCAGTGGGAACAGTGGGACATGGTTCAGTTAGCACAAACTTAGCTTCTCCGCAGTGAGAACAATCATGAGATTTCTTTTCCAATTAATGTAATTTTCTCCAACTAGTTGATTTTTAGATAGTATCATAGAGAGTGAATGAGCAGACATTTTTCTGAATTATAAAATTCAAAATAAAATGAGCTTGCATACAACAAAAGAATTTCATATATGATGCATGAGAAATGCATGGGTAGACCCAAAACTACTACAATATGGTGATAACCTAAAACCCCAAAATCTTAAACATATCTCTCTATAGGATAAATAAATGTGATTTATGGCTAGGTTGGAACCCTCCTACTAAATTCAATATATCTAGAAACTCATGCAATATTAATTTAGTACCGCATAATTTTGGCCATCATTGACATTGTTTGGATATTCTATAGGAAGTCCCCACGGTGTCTTTGATTTAAGTGCATAACCCTTATATATTGATTATTTCTAAGTACCAAATTAATTACGTTACCTATAGGGTAATCATAATTAATTAACACTTAAAAATTGATCACCATAAAAATGGACCCAATCTAGTAACCGAAACAATGTAGCCCTCCTATAGGGAGACCAATAACATTGGCACGAGACATACATATATTCTTACTAATGGGCTAATAGAGGAGACCGTGGATTCACTAAAATAGTGCACCCTCTTTCACTTAATATTTTTAACAATTAGGTTTTTAGAAAAATTAATAAATCCCAACCAAGTTTAAAAATAAAACTGGTCCAATTATTAATCACAATATAAATTTTCTAATCTAATTAAAAATTAGAAAAGAAAATAAATATTATAACTATGCATGACAATATAGTACCTAGAGCGGTGTACAAGCGATCTATATGACATGTTATATGAATGACATTTAATTCACAAAATAATTAAAGCAATAAAAGCAATAATTTAAAATAAGAACAAATTTATGGCCCATCCTAGACATTAAATTACAAATAAATTAAGGGAAAAGGACATGAATACCCCATTTTCCATACCCAATCCCTGCACAATACGCACCCGGCCCTGTTCTTTCCCAAATATACCAGATTCGGTTAAATGTGGAGAAATATACGCTCTTTAGTGTATTGCAACATTTCCCCTCCAAAAATTACGGTGTTGATCACAACAAGATCTCTGATCACAATAGAATTCTCCAATCCCAAACAATAACGAACAACAGAAGAAACGCAGAGATAGGAGGAAAACAATCGAGAGAAAATACTGGACTGTTCGAGATCGCAATTCAAACTCAATATCAAGAGGAAGAAGAAGACCAAAACAGGTAACAACAACACAATCTGTTTATCTTGTTCTGAGAATACCTTATTTCGACCAGTTTCATGATTTTATAGATATAAATTTAGGATTCAATGTGTATTGAATGAAATTGACATTGAATTGAACCAGAATTTTTGCATGCGAATCCAAAAACCTGACAGTTGTGAGCTTCAAAATGCTTATTTTGTTCGAATTATCATCCAAAATTCTATAAAAATTGCTTCTCGTGATTATCTACAAATAAATCGTGTGAATCTGGAAAAATCTGAATGCAATACATTACGTGAATGTTTCACATGTTTCTTTCTTGTTTCACATATGTTTATTTTTATGTTTCACAATTGTTTCGTTCACCTAATACAACACATTGCTTCTTGACGTACATGAAACATTGTTTCATACATGTTTCACTTATGTTTCTTATATGTTTCACTTAGCCACTTTTCATTGAATTCCACAGTTGCATGGAGAAAATCCCAGTTGTCATATACCACAATGGACAATGGGAAGAAAATAGAGAGTATAGGAATTTTGAGATAACAAGACTACTCATTCCAATAGACTGCACATTCAGCACACTAAAGGAAATCTTAGAACAATACAAAAAAGATGTAGAAGCTATGCAGATTAAATACAAATTGACAGAGACTCTGCCACCATTGAAGATTGAAAGTGATTAAAATCTCAAATTCTACATGGAAATGAAAAGCAAAGAAACGGACTGTAGGTTCCAAGGGGTATGGTGTAAGGTTTAGAAGGGGGGGTTGAATAAACCTTACCAAATTTTCGATTTAGTCCTTTTAAAGAGTTCACAGAGTTAACTAAAATCAGTTGTGTCCTTGGGGGACAGCTAAGTTGGCTATTTAGCTAAGTTACCCACTCAACATACTCGATAGAGATGTTGATAGTATAACTCGGCTGCTTAAGCCAAATACTTAATTTGACTGATTTGGTTTTTAACAGTGGAAGACTTAACACCCTTTGATTTGATTTAAGCTTGTTTTAAACACTTGATTTTTAGCACTTAGTTATTTATCAGTTGGATAGCAAACATAAACTAACATCAAATATAAGTAAATATGCAGGAATGTAAATTGCTGAAAGTAAATGACACAAATATTGGGTAATTCTTCTAATCCTCTCTTCTCCAACTCCTGGAGGAATCCACTATATAACAGATCAGTTTACAAAGCGGTTATCAGTCTGGAGACAACCTTGATCACACAGCTGGCTTCTCTTGCGACTCAACTTCTTCACAGGGCAGCTGCCTTGCTACTTCCGCTCACTTCTCAAGTTCTTGGATTTGATCACGAAGCCCTCCAACAAACTTGATAATGGTTCTACCTTGAACCGTTCTACAATCCTTCAACTTGGAATGTAGACCCCTTTTGTTTCTTCAAAATTTTCATCTTCAACTGGTTGAAGTTATCTCTCATTCATAGCTTATGTAGGATCGAGTTTCTTCGAGTTTAAGGCTTAAGGAATAGCTTGTAATGCTTTGAGAATTTTGCAGATTACTTGCTTGAATATTGCTTGTTCGTTCCTGGTTCTGGTCGTCAAGGTAACCTTTTCTCAATAGATTCGTCAGCCTTTTATAGTGCACATTTGAAATTAGCCCGTTGCAGAGATAGGCTAATTTCAAATGTCATTTTGTGTTCATTGGCTTGTCTTTTCTTGGTCTGCAGCCATGGTGATGTTGACCTATACTCATATTAAATGGCATTCCAGCATTGCAGGTTTCTGACACAAGGTGCAGTGTTTCCGATTGGCTCATTCCTTTTGCAAAATTCTGGGCCAAACACTTTAAGACCTGGCAGCTTGACATATTACTATACTGAGTAATATTCTTGACTTTATTCAACGGATCTAAATCAGTTGTCTTGACTTGACTGCTGTCTTTTCCCCAAGTGACTTGAGTCTGCTCCAATCATGGGATTGACTCAACTATCACTTTAACTGATTAGACTTGGCTTCTCGAGTTGACTTGGCTGACACTTCTCACAGTTGTTCCTCAGCTGACTCTCCTTCAATCGAGTCATTGACTTCCTTCTAGGCCATACTCAGCTAACACACAGCGGAGTCTTCATTCCAGTCCGCAGTTGACTTCTTGTAATCTTTGACATAGCTGACTTAACTCAGCTCTTCCAGTCCTATCTATTACAATACAAATTACAAGGAAAATGAGGTGCCAACTTTCTAGTTTAAGTTTTACATGGTAATATCAAAATCTAACTAATAAATTTCCTAATACGGACTGGATGAAGTTTCCTTTGTGCATAGACATAGTTTTGATCTCAGAAGGCCAATATCTTTCAAAATCAAAGGAGTCAAGCCTAGCAATAACAACACAGCAAAATGCAACAGAAGGAATGAGCAGCATGTCTGTAGAGAGCTCCCTGATGGAAAACATGGGCCAAAACGCGATTGACTACATCGACTATGCAAACCTCATAAGCAGAAATGTGGTCGGAGAAGAAGACACAACGGAAATTCAAGAAAGTACACATGGTGAAGAACAATTCCAAAAGGGAGATGTCTACAACACTAAGGAGGAATTGATCAAACAGCTCTGTTGTTATGCGTTGAAACATCACTTCCAATAGAAGGTGAAGAAGTCATGCAAAAAGCAATATTACGTAAAGTGTCTCGATGAAAATTACAATTGGCATTTGAAAGCCTCATCGACATCAGAGACAACAAGATTCATAGTAAGAAAGCATGAAAAAACACACACATGTCCGTTGGATAAGAGGATGAACGACAATAGGCACGCCATGGCAAAAATAGTTGGGGACCTTATCAAATCAAAGTACCTCAACAACAAAACGGTCCACACGCCAACATATATAATTAGAGACATGAAAGATGAGCGTGGAATAAGTCTTGAATACCAAAAGGAATGGAGATCAAAAGAGAAAGCGCTGGAAATAATAAGGGAAAGGCTGGATGAGTCTTATCAGAAACTACCGGCTTACTTGTACATGTTGGAGGAAACGAATCCCAGATCGATCACTGAAATAGTAAGAAAAGAGGATGACACGTTCCTCTTCTTGTTCATGGCTATCAATGCATCAATAAAAGGATGGAGGCACTACAGGCCTGTAATTGTTGTTAACGGTACATTCCTGAAAGCAAGCTATGAGGGGACTTTGTTGTCTGCCTGCACACAGGATGGGAATGGGAACACTTTCCCATTGGCTTTTGCAGTAGTGGATTATGAGAATAATGGGAGCTGGGTGTGGTTTTTCACAAAGATAAGACAAACCTTTGATCTCAGGGAAGGTATGTGCATAGTCTCAGACATACACGTGAGTATCGAAACAACAATAAAGGAGGTACATAATGTAAATATTTCCTTATATGGTGTTTCACTTTTGTTTCATATATGTTTCTTTCATGTTTCACATATAGTTTCAAATACATTCCCCTTTACAAATTTCTCACAAATATATTATTTTAACGATCAGGTATATCCTGAGAGCTCTCACGGGCTGTGCACGTATCATCTACTAAACAATTTGAAGGCAAACTTCAAAAGAAAAAACAGCGAAATACGAGATCCATTCATAGCAGTAGCAAAAGCATACACGAATGAAGAGTTCGAAAAACAAATGTGTGCACTTGACATTGTAAACAGCAGAATTAGACCTTATTTGTCCACCATTGGCTACGAGAAATGGACACGACTCCACTGTCAGAGCAAACGATACTTTGTCATGACTTCAAACATTGCAGAATCACTGAATGCAGCGACAGTGGCCGGGAGAGACCTACCGGTAACAACTTTGCTTGAATACATGAGATCTTTAGTTCAAGATTGGACATGCAGACATCGGATTGAAGCAAGATCAACATTCACAAGGATGACAAAAAGAGCTGAAGAGTATACGGGAAAAAAAGGACTTGCACATGCAACAAGTTTCAAATGGATGAAATTCCTTGCCCACATGCTTTAGCGGTAGTAAAAGATTTGAATGCAAATCCGTACCAATACTGTTCGGCATACTACATGAAGGAAACAATGGAAGCAGCTTATTTGGTAACAGTGTATCCAATCCCACATGAAGATACCTGGGTCATGCCAGATGAAATCAACACAATGAAGATTCTACCGCCGGAGGGCAAGGCAAAATCTGGAAGGCCAAAGAAAAGAAAACACAAGGGAGCTTGGGAGAAAAGGGCCAAAACCAAATGTGGAAGGTGTGGGGATCCTAGTCATAATAGAAAAACATGTAGGAATCAACCAAAAACAATATAGGACTCATAGTAGAATATTACTATTACGAATATACATGTAATTGATACAGCTTCGACATATAGAAAATCAAAAGCATATTTTTTCTATGTTGTTTCAAATATGTTTCTTACAATAAGATGACAAAACAAATGTTTGTTTCGAATGTGTTTCAGATATGTTTCTATTACACAACGAAACCATTTACCAAATAGAGACCATAAGAAACATAAAACAAAACGCACAATGTTTTCAATCCCAAACCAAGCAACAACAAAACATTAACTGAAAAACATCTCATAACTCGTCTCCTAATTGTTCAAAAACATACTACCCACAAAATCTAATCGTGAATCGAAATAACCAATAATAATCCAAATCCTCCAAGGAAAGCTATTTTAAATACCAAATATCTCATACTACTAAAAGTACCAAACTTAAGACAAATTTGTTCAGATAATTACACAAATTATCAAGATTTTCATAACAACAATTCCCTAGAATCCTTAGGGAGTGGAGGCAGAATTTCAATGTCGATGTCGTCCTCATCGCCATTTTGTTGCTTCAGCTTCACGTGATTGTAGAGCAAATGACTAAACCTTGACCGCTCATTCTCTACGTCAAACGCCTCAACATCCATTTTTTTTCCAGCAACAAACTACTCTGCATAACACGCAACAAAAATGCCACAGTCACTACAAAAAGAAATGAAGAAATGGACAGTCAGACATATAAACCAACAAAAACAAAAACAACAAAAAAGAACAAACAAATGGAAAATACATAGAAAAAACTTACTTCTTGGTCTGCAAAGGAATGTCTTTCACAACAACGACTTTCATTGCAGAATTCGGATCACCGGAATACGCACCCTCGCCAAGAATATCATTAGGATGGACACCATAAAAGGCTACCAAGGACATGAACCAAGGAAGGAGAGCTGTAAGCTTTCACAGCTTCAACAACGACTTTAAGAGAATCATCCATCTTCAACAAATTGTATAGATAGATAGTTCTCTCCTTCACGCTCAACCATCCCATCACCCAATGTTCCATATCAATGCAATGTATGGGGAACAAGATATGATCAACTTCCGACCATGGTCGTCCACACGCTATATCATATCCCATGATATAGTCTACAACTGTGGTATTGACATTGATCATGGACAGATCAAAATGTTTCTTCTCTCTTTTGTTCACTTGGCAAAATTTCTTATAAATGCTTTTGATGCACCGGTCAAATATCAAATCGGTTGTTGTGAATGTCACAGCACTGTGCCCGTATAGGAACTTCTTCCTCAAATAGTAGAAAAGCACATCAATATGCCGCAAAATGAACATAAAACACAATCAAAAAACAGAAATACATGAAAGACAATAAAAACTTACAGAAGAAGCCAAGTACTCATCAACATAATACAGGTTGTGAAACCATGACTTCGACTTCACATCGCAGACACCAAGTTTCAAAGAAGGCTCAACTTTTTCATCTTCCTCCGAGTATCGATTCGGGCTGAAAAAGAGTATCAAATAAAAACAAAAACAATGAAAAAAAACTAATCACAAATTTATAAATATATATGTAACTGTTTCATATATGTTTCAAAATTGTTTCACAGTTGTTTCAGATAGTTATTAATTACAAATATGAAAATAATAAAGGTGTATACCCTTGAGAATCAAACCCTTCCGCAAGCCAGTGGTTCAACCCATCCGACAGAGACCTTATACCCGGACCTTCACCCATGTTCTCATCCAGTGGGAACCTTCTCTTAACCAAGGCTTTTGGAATTTTTTCGCCAGCATCCACAACGGCATATTTTTCACCGACGTCTTCCAATCTAATCACCACGTCTGCAGGTTCAACACCTTCAGCGACAGCATCACCGGAAGACTCAAAGTTAGTGGTGAATGGAGTTCTCACCGCGATGGATGGTTTTGAAACCCTCTTCATAGAAGGAGACAGATTGGAGGAGACACCAACTGGACTTTTCAAAGCACCCTGAAACAAAAACAAAAAAAAAAACAAAACAACAAGGAATAAAATACCAAAGACCAAAAAGAATTCAAAAAAAACAAAATAACAGAAACTATAATTTAAACACACCTTCCCCAATGCATCTTGGCTTGCACTGTTCAATATATCGCCAATTTGAGAAGGGGTGAGATCGTCAAGTTCCTGAGAACTAAGAACTTTCTTCTCCTCACCACTGTCCTTGCTCGATTCATTAGCCACCTTCTCCATCTCACCACCGTCCTTACTTGATTTATCAACCACGTTCTCCATCTCACCACCGTCCTTGCTTGATTCATCAACCACCTTCTCCATGCTCTGTTCCAAACTCACCATGCCGCTAGCTGCAACTCCGTCCGCAGCACTCAGATCAACTTCACCAGTATCATCATTTTTTTCTCAAAAACAACAGCAGAAACCTCCTTAACACGACCACCAACATCACCCAAATCCGTAGGCATTGCATTTCCAGCTTTGCCAACGGGAACATCCACATTCCCATTATCAACGTCATCCTCTCCATCTTTTTCCTCATCTGCATCTTTCTCAGAACCTGAACCTAATGACATGCCATTAGATTCGGTTTCACTCTTAGACTCTGATTCATCAACATGCTCTGCTTCCTCGACACCACCAAAAACCAACATGAAAAACAACAACCATGTGATGAATAGAAACAACAAAGAAACAATCTTGAAACACAAAAGAAACATAAAGAAAAATCTAGAAAGATAACAAACAAAATACTTATAATCTAGAAAATCTGGCACATTCCCATATTGAATCCAACATTGTAGCCTTTGTCACAGAGTTGGCTGATGTTTAACAGGTTGAAGTTGAGACCTTCAACATAAGCAACATCTGTGATTTCTAATCCATTTTTCTTGATGGATCATGTGCCTTTTATTTCCCCTGGAGCTTTATTTCCTCCAAATATGACTTTTACACCTTTAATCTCCTTGAATCTTGAAAAAGATTTCTTATTTCCTGTCATATGTCTGGAACAACCACTATCCACGTACCAGGTTCCTTGGCACTCAGCTGTTCCTTGAACCTGTAATCAAGGAAATTAGTTTTTAGGTACCCATGCTTGTCTGGGTCCTGAGGGGTTAGTGCTATAAGATGATCCAACCAACCTATAGCCAAATGACTTGACTCTAAGAGGTTGCCATCTATCTGTGCCATAATCATAACTCACTATGGCAAATTGCTTGGGAGCTTTAGGTTCATACAACTGTCTATTTTTTCTGTATGCCTGTGTGTGTGTTTTAGTAATTGCCTTCTTGGGGTAGTTGTGATATTTTTGAGTGTAGTGCCTGGGTCCATATGTGTGCTGATAATAACTCTTTTGCCTTTGGAATGACCTTTGCTGAGTTCTAGGTCTTTACCATTTAGGCTTGTATTCCATAGGTCTTTGCTGATATTTCACATTATTCCAATCAGCTTAGCTTGGGTAGTTTCTACCATTCCCATCATATGTGTTTCTTTGATAAAATTTCTGGGGTTTTTGGTAGCTCTGTTTATTCTTCACAGAGTACTTTATATTTGGAGTTTGCTTTGAGAACTCTGATTTCTTCTCACTGTCCTCTCAAAGATACTCAATCGGGCCTTTTCCTTTTCCTTTATATCCAAGGCCAGTTTGTTTGTGATTGTGCTTTGGAGTGAATGTGGGTGCTACATTTGGTGTCTTGGATTTTTGAGATGCTTTATTACTTGAAGATCCTTTTTCCAAAATCACTCGAGGAGCTTGACTGTGCACAAAGGAATTGAATCATATGCCTGTCTTATCTCCACACTCCTTTTGGCTCATAATAAGGTCATCCAATGATTTAGATGGCTTTGTAAATGATGCAATCACATTTTTGAGACCACTTTCCCTCTTTTCTATAGCAGCTATCTCTGCTATTAGTTTAGCATTCTCAGCCTTGACTATTTGTTCTCATCAGCTATGTGACTCGTAGTACTCACGGAGTGAGTTTTGGCTTTTGAGTCATTTTTTCCTCATTTAATAGTGTGTATGAGGATTTAATGTGCTCAAAGTCTTTCATCATTTTTCCTAATGAATCATAAAGATCAATGGGTGATAAAGTGTGTGTGCACAATCACTATCACTAGAATCTGAGTGAGATGAGTTAGAGTGTACCTCATCTTCCTGATCTGGTTGATCTTGTTCTTTAGCCATTAGACAGATCATTGCTTCTTCTTCGAATCACTTGAGTAGTCGCTTCACTACTCTCTCTGAGTCTCCGCAACTTGCTTTAGACTTAGCCGTCTCGGTCTCGTGATCTCGGCCTCAATGACAACATGGCTTTCTTCTTTTCATGTCTTCTCTCTCTGAAGACTTTTATTTCTTCTTCATTCCTATATTTATTGACTAGTGGATAGGAATAGTCAATTGCAAAATGTCCTGGTTGTCTGCAGTTCCAACACAGGTTCTCATCTCTTTCTGTCCTTGGGTTGGCATTTCTCTGATACTCAACCCTTTGATGCTCAGCTCTCTTGGGTGGCCTGTCTTCCCTTGACTTGGAGGGAGCTGAATGTCTCCTGGAGGATTCACCCTTGTTTCTTTTGTAGTTCTTATTGAAGAACTTGTTGAATCTTTTAAACATCAGGGCAATCTCCTCCTGGTCTATGGCTTCCTTGACTTCAGCTTTCTTTCCATCCTTGACTAGTGCAGCTGTCTTAGGTACAACTATCTCCTCTTGCTCTTTTCTTCTCAGCTCAAACTCATAAGCTTTGAGATCTGAGAACAGCTCATGATTGGATGTTGTTGTGAGGTTCATTGAATGTCTCAGGGCCATGACTTTCATTTTCCATTCAGCTGGGAGACTTCTCAGAATCTTCATAAACATTTCCTTTTGTGTATATTCTTTCCCAAGTGCTGATAGCTCATTTGTGATTTCAGTGAATATGGCATCCAACTGATCCAAGGTTTCACCTGCAAGCATTTTAAAATTTTCAAATTTTTGTACAGCTACAGACAATTTATTTTCTTTAATTTACTCAGATCTTTCACAAATTAAAGTTAATTTATCCCATATTTCTTTTGCAGATTTGCAAGATTTGACTTTATTGAACATTGTTTTGTCCAATGTCTTGTAGAGAATGTCCTTGGCCACATTATCCAAGTTGTATCTCTTCTGTCATCATTGGTCCACTCAAATCATTGGCCTTTCAACCATGGTCGGTCTCCGTTTTCTTACATTCTCTCGCTACTACAATCGCTATTCTTACATTGTGTTCACCTTAAGTATTTGCAGCTGGCCCATCTTCTATCACTAGCCACATTTCATCATGTAAAGCGAGATAGATGAGCACATACGAATTTTCCGATCATCAAATTCCAACAAGAAACATAGGAATGCGTGTCAGATTTGCTTCCATGATAATAACTTTTGCTAAGAATGAAAGATTTTGAAAATACAAGTGTTAAAAATCTTTTAGAAAAGATAGAGATCTGGTTCAGTAACCAGTGCGGAAGGCTTAATGAACCAACCGCTCTGATACCACTTGTAGGTCCCAAAGGGTGTAAGTAAGGTTTAGAAGGGGGGGTTGAATAAACCTTACCAACTTTTCGATTTTAGTCCTTTTAAAATATTACGGAGTTAACACACAGCTAAGTCCTTGAGGGACAACTAAGTTAGTTAATCAACAGAGTTAGCCACTCAACAGACTCGATAGAGCTGTTGATAGAATAACTCAGCTATTTAGCCTAAACCTTAACTTGGCTGTGTTGAGTTTTTTAGCGGAAGACTTAACACCTTTGAATTTGATTTAA
Source organism: Rehmannia glutinosa (assembly GCA_016081115.2). Classification (NCBI taxonomy): domain Eukaryota; kingdom Viridiplantae; phylum Streptophyta; class Magnoliopsida; order Lamiales; family Orobanchaceae; genus Rehmannia; species Rehmannia glutinosa. The sequence goes on along the minus strand of CM071936.1, from coordinate 80,547,448 downwards.
ACTTGTTTTAACACTTGATTTTAGCACTTAGTGTTTAATCGATTGGATAGCAAATTATCAGCAGATATAAGTATGTATGCAAAAATAAAAGTGCTGAAATGTAAATGACACAAATGATTTTTATAGAGGTTCGAAGATGGGGTAATTCTTCTAATCCTCTCTTCTCCAACTCCCGGAAGAATCCACTAAGTAATGATCGGTTCACAAAGTGATTATCGATCTAGAGAAAAGTCTTGATCACACACCGACTTGCTCCTTGGACTCGATCGGAGGTGCCTTGGTCACACTTTCGCCGGCTTCTCTTCCGACTCAGAACTTCTTCACAGGCACGCTTGCTACTTGACTCACTTTTTCAAGCTTCTTGGATTTGATCACTAAGCCCTCAAATAACTTGAGATTGGTTCGACCTTGAACCTTCCTACAATCCTCCTTGGAAATTAGACCCCTTTTTGATTCTTCAAAAGTTTCCTCTTCAACAGTTTGAAATTGTCTTTCCTTCACAGCTTTGTGTTGGATTGATTTCCTTCGAGTTTCAGGCTTGAGGATTTGCTTGAATATCTTAAGAATATTTTGCAGGTTATAGTTTGAATATTTCTTGCTCGTTCGTGGTTCAGGTAACCTTTTCTCAATGAATTTTCTCAGCCTTTTATAGTGAACTTTCAAAAATCTGCCCGTTGAAGAGATAGGCTGATTTTCAAAAGACACTTGTGTTCGTTGGCTTGTCTTTTCTTGGTGTTCAATCTTGAGATGTAGACCTTTCCTCGTATTAAATGAATGTGCAGCTTTTCAGGTTCTGACACGAGGTGCAGTGCTTTCCATTGGTTTATTCCTTTTGCACGCTTCTGGGACGAGCACTTTAAGACCTAGCAAAGATGGAAGTATTACTTATTTAAGTAATGTTCTTGACTTACGTGCGGATTCCTTCGATTGACTTCTCTTGGTTGTCGCTTAATTCCCCAGGTGACTTGAGTTTGCTCCAATCATTTGAAGACTCAACTGTCACTTTCAACTCGTGACTTGGCTTCTTGAGATGACTTAGACTGACACTTCACACAGTTGTCCCTCAACTGATACATCTTCAGTCAAGTTCTTGATCTACCTTCTTGGCCATACTCAGCTGTTCCACAGCGGAGTCTTCACTTCAGTCTTCAGTTGACTTCTTGTGTTTTCCAGGCTTAGCTGACTTGACTTAGCTTTTCCAGCCCTATCTATTACAATGAAAATTACAAGGACAATGGGGTGCCAACTTTCTAATTTAAGTTTTACATGGCATTCATCAAAATCTACAATATAAATTTCCCAACAAGCAACAAGTGATTCGCGATTACTTTCACCCACAGACAAATCACAACTATATATGGTGGAATTGCCAATGTCCCAATTAATGCGAACAACTTTGAGGTGAAGCCAAGATCGATTTCGATGGTCCAAACGAGAACCCGTTTGGGGTTTTCCATCCGAGGATCCCAATTCTCATCTTGTGAACTTCATGCAAATTTGCAACACAATCAAGATGAATGGGGTTACTGATGATGCTATACGTCTGCGCCTATTCCCTTTCTCTTTAAGGGATAAGGCTAGAAACTGGCTAGGCACTTTAACTCAGGGGAGTGTGAATACATGGTACGAGTTGAGTCTGAAGTTTCTATTTAAATTCTTTCCACCAAGTAAGATACTGCAGCTTAAGAGCGAGATAACACGATTCGATACAGTTTGACTCACGAACCACTGTATGAGGCCTGGAGAGAGATTCTGGGATTTCTAATCCATTTTTCTTGATGGATCCAGTGCCTCTTATTTCCCCTGGAGCTTCATTTCCTCCAAATATGACTTTTGCGCCTCTAATCTCCTTGAATTTTGACAGATTTTTCTTGTTTCTGTCATATGTCCGAACATCCACTATCCATGTACCAGGTTCCTTGGCGATCACTTGCTCCTTGAACCTGTAATCAAGGAAATTAGTTTTAGGTACCCATGTTTGTCCGGGTCCTGAGGGGTTAGTGCTATTAGATGATCCAACCAACCTATAGCCAAATGACTTGACTCTAAGAGGTTGCCATCTATCGTGCCATAATCATAACTCACTTTGGCAAATTGCTTGGGAGCTTTAGGTTCATAAAACTGTCTCTTTTGTCTGTATGCCTGTGTGTGTGTTTTAGCAATTGCCTTCTTTGGGTAGTTGTGATGTTTCTGAGTGTAGTGCCTGGGTGCATATGTGTGCTGATGATAGCTCTTTTGCCTTTGGAATGACCTTTGCTGAGTTCTAGGTCTTTGCCATTTAGCCTTGTATTCCATAGGTCTTTGCTGATATTTCACATTATTCCAATCAGCTTGGCTTGGGTAGTTTCTACCATTCCCATCATATGTGTTTCTTTGATAAAATTTCTGGGGTTTTTGGTAGCTCTGTTTATTCTTCACAGAGTACTTCCTATTTGGAGTTTGCTGAGGAACTCTGCTGGATTTCTTCTCAGCTGTCCTCTCAGCATACTCAACTGGCAGTTTTCCTTTTCCTTTATATCCAAGGCCAGTTTGTTTGTGATTGTGCTTTGGAGTGAATGTGGGTGCAGTATTTGGTGTCTTGGATTTTTGATATGCTTCATTACTTGAAGATCCTTTTTCCAAAATCACTCAAGGAGCTTGACTGTGCACAAAGGAATTGAATCATATGCATGTCTTATCTCCACACTCTTTTTGGCTCATAATAAGGTCATCCAATGATTTAGATGCCTTTGTAAATGATGCAATCACATTTTTGAGATCATTTTTCCTCTTTTCAATAGCAGCTATCTCTGCTATTAGTTTAGCATTTTCAGCCTTCAGCTATTTGTTCCCATCAGCTATGTGACTCAGAGTACTCAGCTCCTTAGTCAGCTGTGAGTTTTGGCTTTTGAGCTGGCTGTTTTCCTCATTTAATAGTGGGTTTGAGGATTTAATGTGCTCAAAGTCTTTCATCATTTTGCCTAATGAATCATAAAGATCAGTGGGTGATAAAGTGTGTGTGTCACAATTACTATCACTAGAATCTGAGTGAGATGAGTTAGAGTGTACCTCATCTTCTTGGTCAGGTTGATCTTGTTCTTTAGCCATTAGACAGGATCATTGCTTCTTCTTCAATCACTTGAGTAGTCACTTCACTACTTTCTCGAGTCTGCTGTTTCTTTAGACTTAGCTGTATCAGCAGCCAACATAGCCTTTTTCTTTTCCTGTCTTCTTTCTCTGAAGACTTTTCTTTCTTCTTTATTCCAGTATTTATTGACTACTGGATATGGGCTGTCAATAGCAAAGTATCCTGGTTGTCTGTAGTTCCAACACAGGTTCTCAGCTCTTTGGTCATTTCGTTCAGTCCTTGAATTATCAGCTCTCTGATATTCAACCTTTTGATGCTCAGCTCTCTTGGGTGGCCTATCTTCCCTTGACTTGGAGGGAGCTGAATGTCTTCTGGAAGATTCACCCTTGTTTCTTTTATAGTTCTTGTTGAAGACTTGTTGAATCTTTTAACCATCAGGGCAATCTCCTCCTGGTCAATGGCTTCCTTGACCTCAACTCTCTTCCCATACTTGACTATAAGTGCAGCTGTTTTGGGTGCAAATTGTCTCCTCTGATCTTTTCTTCTCAGCTCAAACTCATAGGCTTTGAGGTCTGAGAATAGCTCATGATTGGTTGTTGTTGTGAGGTTCATTGAATGTCTCAGGGCCATGACCTTCATTTCCCATTCAGCAGGGAGGCTTCTCAGAATCTTCATACACATTTACTTCGGTGTATATTCTTTCCCAAGTGCTGATAGTTCATTTGTGATTTCAGTGAATCTAGCATCCAGCTGATCCAAGGTTTCACCTGCAAGCATTTTAAAATTTTCAAATTTCTATACAGCAACAGAAAATTTGTTTTCTTTAATTTGCTCAGACCCTTCACAAATTAAAGTTAATTTATCCCAGATTTGTTTTGCAGTTTGGCAAGATTTGACTTTGTTGAACATTGCTTTGTCCAAGGTTTTGTAAAGTATGTCCTTGGCTACATTGTCCAAGTTGTATCTTTTTCTGTCCTCGTTTGTCCACTCAGTCCTTGGTTTCTCAACTAGGGCTGGTCTTGCCTCAGCAGCAGCTTCTTCTACTTGCACCATGCTCTTCATCTGGTTACGCGGTATACTTTCAGATTTTGCAGTGGCCCATCCTCTATCACTATCCACATTTCATCATGTAAAGCGAGATAGATGAGCACTGCGTCACGAATTTTTCGATCATCAAATTTCTCAATAGTGAACATGAGAATGCGTGTCAAATTTGCTTCCATGATAATAACTTTGCTGAATAAAAGAGATGATTTTTGAAAGAGCAAGTGTTAAAAGTTTCTTTGAAAGATTGGAGATCTAGTTCAGTAACCAGTGCGGAAGGCTCAATGAACCAACCGCTCTGATACCACTTGTAGGTCCCAAGGGGTGTAAGTAAGATTTAGAAGGGGGGTTGAATAAACCTTACCAACTTTTTGATTTTAGTCCTTGTAAAATTATTACAGAGTTAATACACAGCTAATTCCTTGAGGGACAGCTAAGTTAGTTAATCAACAGAGTTAGCCACTCAATAGACTCGATAGAGCTGTTGATAGAATAACTCAGCTGTTTAGTCTAAACCTTAACTTGGCAGTGATAAGTTTTTCAGCGGAAGATTTAACACCCTTGAATTTGATTTAACTTTGTTTTAACACTTGATTTTAGAACTTAGTAATTTATCAGTTGGATAGCAAATTATCAGCAGATATAAAATATGTGTGCAGGAATGTAAATATGCTGAAATGTAAATGACACAAGTAAATTTTATAGAGGTTCGTAGATGGGATAATTCTTCTACTCCTCTCTTCTCCAACTCCTGGAGGAATCCACTAAGTAATAATCAGTTTACAAAGTGGTTATCAGTCTAGAGACAAGTCTTGATCACGCAGTTGACTTGCTCCTTGGACTCAGTCTAGAGATGCCTTGGTCACACATTTGGCTTTTCGTCCGACTCAGCTTCTTCACAGGGCAGCTGCCTTGCTACTTCAGCTGGCTCACAATCCTCCTTGGAAAGTAGATCCCTTTTTGATTCTTCAAAAGTTTCCTCTTCAACAGTTTGAAGTTGTCTTTCCTTCACATCTTGGTGTTGGATCGATTTCCTTCGAGATTTAGACTTGAGGATTTTGCTTGAATAACTTGAGAATAATTTGCAGGTTTCAGTTTGAATATTGCTTGCTCGTTCGTGGTTCAGGTGTGCAAGGTAACCTTTTCTTAATGAAATTCCTCAGCCGTTTATAGTGAACTTTTAAAAATCTGCCCGTTGAAGAGATAGGCTGATTTTCAAAAGTCACTTGTGTTCGTTGGCTTGTCTTTTCTTGGTCTTCAGTCTTGAGATGTAGACCTTTCCTCGTATTAAATGAATGTCCAGCTTTTCAGGTTCTGACACGAGGTGCAGTGCTTCCCATTGGTTTATTCCTTTTGCACGCTTCTGGGACTGAGCACTTTAAGACATGGCAGCATGGAAGTATTACTTATTTAAGTAATGTTCTTGACTTCTGTGCAACGGATTCTTTTCAGTTAACTCCTCTTTGCAGCTGCCTTTTCCCCAGGTGACTTGAGTCTGCTCCAATGATTGAAAGACTCATCTGTCACTTCAACTTGTGACTTGGCTTCTTGGGTTGACTTAACTGACTCTTCACACAGCTGTCCCTCAGCTGTTACATCTTCAGTCGAGTCCTTGATCTTCTATCATGGCCACACTCAGCTGTTCCTCAGTGGAGTCTTCACTTTAGTCTTCAGTTGACTTCTTGTATATCCAGGCATAGCTGACTTGACTCTGATCATTCAGCCCTATCTATTACAATATAAATTACAAGGAAAATGGGGTGCCAACATTCTAATCTAAGTTTTACATGGCATTCATCAAAATCTACAAAATAATTTCCTAACAATTTCCCCTATTTGATGATGCCAAAATTTAAAATCGTTGAACAAAATGAAAACAGCACAGATACATACAAACAATGCAGTAACAAAGAATGTATGCGTAGAATCAATCATTTTATTGATCATTGCATTCTTGTCCTTTACACAGCTGTTTACAAGGTGTATCGGAGCATAATCATATCTAAGCCAATTTCAAGCATCTATGGTAAGATACAAAAATAGAGAGAAAATACAGCAATACTTTATTGAATGTACAGATGACTTACACATATATGTATTTACAAAAGTAAAATACACGAAGGGGTTAGCAGCAACACTTCATCGCCTTCGTTGCCTCCTTCTTTCCTCTTCAGCTCTGTCATCATCAGCTCTCTTTCTTTTCTTTTCCTTCTTCACCGCTTTCTTCTTTTCATAAGCTCTCTTGCAAAGATCGTCTTTTCGCTTCCTTTCTTGTCTCTCTTGCCATAGTTGATCTTGTCTTTTGTTCTCCTCTTCAATTCTCTTCACATATTCAGCATTCTTTCTAGCCACTTCAGATTGGCTACTGCATCATACCCAACCCAGTAGATCCTTCCCTTCTTTCCTGGATCTACGTATTCAATATTTTTGGGCAAAGTTCTTGGTCGAAAACCTCTTCCTCCACCACTTCTTCCTTTTCCTCTGGGTGTATATTGTATATGAGTCTTCGTTTACTAATTTGAATGGTCACCGGTAGTCTCGCCGCTATCGCCTTCTTCACATAACTTCAAACCCTTCACATGTTCTTGAAATAGCCTTCGGATTCGAGAGTTTGAAATTCTTCAACCAATCTTGGCTCATTTCCGTCATCTGGAATGGCATCTTGATCCTTTCCTACCGGAATGCCACCAAATCAAGCTTCAACATTTCTTCAACGCGGGCATCTGTTCTCTTGTCGAACTCCTCCATCCCTGCTTTTACAATTTTTCTCTTCTCTGACATGGGCACAACAGAGTGTTGGATTGGCAGTGTCACTGGAAGTTTGCTGATTATAGATCTTTGTCACATGACCTTCTGCCGAGGGTTTCAAGAATCATCGTGGTCAAATCCTTTGACCTTTCCCCTCAACAGTTTTTCCTTTCTCCTTCTCAACAGTTGTTTCATCCTTTTGCTTCTCAGTTGTTTCTTCCTTCAATTTCCTCAGGTATTCCTCTTCCCCCTTTTTGGCATCATCGAAGGAGAGAGGAACCCCAGGGAACATTCCTGCGAGCATAAAATCCAGTCGGCTGAGAACAATCCGGCATGTGCGGTTCGAAATTCTGAGCGAGTGGCCTTCGATTCAGCTGCCACTAGTTTCATTTCAGCCATAAGAAGGTTGAACTTCGTATTCATGTTCTCTGCAACACGCAGAATTTCTTTTCGATGAAATTCACGCAGTAACTCTATTTTAGTTGTATGAGAGGCATGCAATCTCTCCATATAGGTCTGCATCCTCTGCTTCATGTCAGCATTGTCAGCACTCCAGACCAGTATTTTATTATATAGTGCCTTGAAGTAGCGAACTTGCTCGAGACGCATGGCACTCTGCTGTTGAGACCATTCCCTTATCCTGACCACCACTCCTCTTAAGTCTGCTGTGAGAGTGGCATCTCTGTTGTCCAGGCGCATGTCGAGAGAGGCTTGGTGCCGTTCAATCTTCTCAATCTCTTCACAGATCTTCTTAAAGATTTCACGCATCTCAACTGTCTGACTTGAGTCAGTTGCCGGCCACTCTGCATCGAAGTTGAAATCAGCTGGCACAATTGAGTCAGTAGGAATTATGGGTTCTTCTTGGACAGTGTAGTGCTTCTGTTCTCTCGCAGTCTCTTCTTCTAGGACAGGAAGCTCGAGAGAATAGGGAAATACATCCTCAAATGCATAATCTCGCACATGAGATATTGTGTGCAAGGTGGTCATGCACATACCTCACGGTAGCCTGCTTGATTGAAGTTGTTGCACTGGGCAGTTGATTGTTTTTGCCTTGATGGCGAGCCTCAGCTGTCTTAACAGCTTCCTCGGCCTCAGTAGGTTTTTCCATTTGAGTAGACTGGTCCTCGGCTGTATCATCATCGCCATCGGATGATGATGAAACCTGGGGGCTTGGTTCATTATCAAATTTGAATGTTTGACGAGAAGCTTTGAAACTCGACTGACTCGTCTACGGAAGAACATCCTCAGCTGGGTCCTGTTGTTGTGCAACAGGGGTGGACTCAGCTTCATCTTTAGATCCTAGAAATGATATATCAGGGTTATCTTGGGAATCATAAAGTGCACTAATCTCCTTCTCAGATTCTTCAATGTGAACCGGAGGGATGTTCTGCATTTCTTTCTCTTTACCCAGGGAAGTCTCAACCTCCCTCAGGCCTTTAATACCTTTAGCAGTCTCAACTGCAGAAAGGCCTTCTACATTCCCTTCGACAGACGCAGCTGTCTTAGGGTCTTGGACAAATGGGCATCCGGGAGTCTCAACCCCTTGATTGCACTTTCGGTGCCCAGAGTGTTAACTCCTGGCTTTTCCAACTCTGTGCCTCGATCGCACTTGCAAGTCCCTCACCGCAGCGCTTGGCACTTCAGCTAGGATAGACTCAATTGTCCGAGCTTCGTCAGTGTCAGTCTGCTGTGATTCTCTTTCCTTTTCCACTTTGCCTCCTTTCTACAACGTGGAGTCATCTGCAGCATCCTCCGACCTTGCTGTAGTGGAGTTAGTTTCCCCCTCAGCTGGCACACCAGCTGAGTGACTGATGGTGGGGTCACTCTTCTCCAGACTCTCGGCTGCTTCCGTTGAGTGCTCAACTGTGTGGGCGGGTGGTAAAACACCTTTCAGAGGGAGTTGGCTCAACTTGGGTGCCCAAATTCCCGATCTCATTGCCAAGTCCCTTGGACCCATCTTCTCGAGTGTACTAGGGGACGTGGTCGCAGCACAAATCGTGGCAATCCGCACCACTCCCAATGGGTCTATCTCCGGAGAGATTTTGAAGACTCGCCCGTCCTTCCGCAATCATTCTTCATGCATTAACCTCGATTCCCTTAGAGCTTGCCGCATATCGGACTTTTTCTCATTGCGGCCATGGGATCCAAGTCTTCATCGGTGTCAGGCAACATATCTAACTGAGGATGCGTATGTTCCAGAGTTCCAGTAAGAGGGCATATACTGGCCTTCTCATGAGCTTCTTCTTCTTCAGCTGCTCTGGCTTGTTCATTCTCCTTGAAGATTTGTAAGATATTTAAGCAATTTTCTTCATCAAGGGCCTGAATCACCTTGGTGATGCTGAGAAATTCGAACAATGTTTCTCCTCTTCGATGAAATCAGGGAGTTCAAATTGCACCCTTGAGTGACTCAACTTCCACGCCCTCCATTCGCGTAGACGGCGCTGGATGTCTGGTTTTATTGGAGAATACATGATGACATCATCATCGTCATCTTGTTCTTGTCCTTCCTTTTCTGGAGTGGAAGGTAGCATGCTTTGCTGCTCTTCACTTTCAGTAGCATCCGGAGCAGGCGGAGAGACAACCTTTTAAACTAGAGATTCGGTCGTCTCACCGCTTTATCCTCGGCAAGTCCTCTCCACAAAGTGTGTGTCTTCCGGGCCTCTGCGACGCTTTCAAAGAGACTTGTAGTTTCATCGATTATTTCGGAGATCAGATTTCCTCAATGTCAACATCTTAGAGGTTTTTCCAAATGAGTGGCACTAATCGTCTTTTCAAGCTCAAAGCTTGGAGATTCTTCTTCTTCTCTTGGTTCTCACTAGAGGAATTTCTGGTTCGGATTCCTCTTCTTCTGGTTCCTTGGCGGCAGGGGCCGGAGCATCTTTCTTAGATGGAGCTGCCTTTCTAGGCTTGCAGTCCTCTTCTTTCTTATGGCTGGAGAAGGTATTTGGGCTTCCTTCTCCGCCTCGGCTGTGGGGGTAGGAGACACGGCTGCTCGGGCAGGTGACTCAGCTGTAGGGGCAGGGGTGTCCATTGACTTTGCTGCATGGGCAGCTTTCTTCTTTGCAGCTTTTTTCTTGGGAGGGGAGGAAATAGTTGTGTCCTCGGGGTCAGCTGATTCCCCCTCACTTGTATCCTCCCTCTTCGCATAGGCTCTCTTCTGGGCTCCTGAAAGGTTAGCCCTGAATATCTTCTTGTTTACATGGAAGGGCTTTCCATGTTGAAGGGGAATGTCCTTCGCTTCCATCAAATGCCCAATAACTAGGCCATAGCCAAGTGATCCTCCAAAGGATTCATCTTCCTTGAACGATTTATTCACAACGTTCTGACAGAGTCTACTGTACACGAACTCAGCCCAGTTAACTTTCTTTCCTTGAATGATTATAGCCATGACGATCAGCTTAGTCTTTGATAGCTGGTTGAAGCTTCCGAACTTCATGTCCACACATTTTGAGACGATATCCATCAGCTTGTGATAGTCGTCCTTCAGCAACTTCTTCTCAGCTGTGTAGACTACCTTTGCAGCACACTCAGGTTTGGCTACTTCTTTTCATGCAGCATCCAAGTCCACATTAGCTTCGTTTATTTTCGTCATGCCCTCAGCCGGCAGCAAACAGTGCTCCGCAAGGTCCTTAGCAGTAATCATGATGTCCTTGCGGTGGACGGAGGACTTGATATCTTCATCCTGCACCTCGGCATTCACATAGAACTACGCCACCTCTTCCAGGTAGGTGTGCGAGTACTCCAAAGTGAGAAAAGGCCTGAGACCGGACTTTTCCAGCATATCAGCTATCTTCTTTACTAGGGTTTCATCAGAACCCTGTTTCACCATTCCTTCAAAATCCACAGTCGAACCAGAGTAGATTTGCTTCGATAACTTGACGAAATTAATCTTTGGTGCCATTTTTAGAAGTTTCTTCCGATTAAATGTTGATGAACTTGCTTGTGAACTCGTAGGGTTTTTGAGAGAAAAGAACTTGCTTTCGAATGTTTGAAGATGAACACTTTTAGGTGTGAGAGAGAAAACTGAAGGAAGGAGTATATAAGGGTTATGAAAGGACGTGTTTTCGGTTTTTGAATTTTGATCGAGATCAACGGCTCAGATTTAGCACGTTGATCAGCATTTAATTGCTTGAATTTAATGCGGCAGCATTTATATCCAATCATATGCTTACTGTGCAACTTTTGACTGTACCCATCATTATTACGCTGACGTCATCCTTAAAAACATTCCCGCTCAGTAAAAATGACTACGTTTTTGTCACTTAGCTCATAAATGACTCAGCTTACTCCACAAATGACTCAACTCTTCTTCTCTCCTTTCGTTTAGTGACTCAACTGTCAGCTAACTCGATACAGCTGACTTTCCGATATGGTTGATTCACTTGGCTGATTTGAAAGCCTCGTTCATTTCTTACTTTCTATCTTTCATCTCTTCTGATTGAGTCTTCTGAGTATTAACTCAGCTCAATTAAACCTAGCTCATGCTTAAGCTCTTCAAATCTTGATTCACATAAGGGCTTGGTGAATATGTCAGCTAATTGTTTATCAGTTGAGATATATTCCAAAGTGATGTCTTTCTTTTCAACATGGTCTATTATAAAATGATATCTGACATCAATGTGCTTTGTTCTTGAATGCAACACAGGATTCTGAGTTATTGCAATAGCACTTGTGTTATCACACATAATTGGAATCTCTTTTTCTTAAATTTCATAGTCTCTCAGCTGCTGTCTCATCCATAAAACTTGGGCACAACAGCTGCCCGCTGCTATGTACTCTGCTTCATCTATGGATGTGGCTATTGAGTTTTGCTTCTTGCTAAACCAGGAAACTAATCTGTTTCCAAGCATTTGACATGTACCTTGTACTCTTCCCGCACAACTCTACATCCAAAGATAGTCGTAGTCTCAGTAACCAATAAGCTTGAATCCACCTTCCTTTGATACCATAAGCCAACTTCTTGGCATCCCTTCAAATATCTTAGATTCTCTTAGTCATGTCATATGGCTCTCCTTTGGAGCAGATTGAAATCTTGCACATACACCTACCGCAAAGGTGATGTCCGCCCGCTGGCTCGTTAAATAGAGCAGTTGATCCATAAGTGCTGCTCAGATCTTGTTTCATCTACAGCTGACTTTACCATCCGCATCCATGTCCATCTTGATCGATGTATTCATTGGTATTTTCACGAAGACTTCTCTTCCATACCAAATTTCTTCATTAAATCTCTGGTGTACTTTGTTTGACTTATGAAGGTTCCATCCTTTAGCTGTTTAACTTGAAGTCCTAGGAAGAAGGTCAGCTCTCCCATCATGCTCATTTCAAATTTTCCTTGCATGAGGTTTGAGAACTTATCACACAGCTCTTTGTTTGTGGATCCAACAATGATATCATCCACATATATTTGAACAAGCAGTATACTCTCTCCATCTTGAATTCTGAAGAGTGTTCTGTCCACTTTGCCTTTGGTGAATCCATTGTCAGTCATAAGTTGAGACAATGTGTCATACCATGCTCTAGGTGCTTGTTTCAATCCATATAAAGCTTTCTTGAGCTTGTACATCTTATCTCCAATGGTCTTCTGCTCAAAGCCTGGAGGTTGCTCAACATAGACTTCTTCTTCCAACAATCCATTTAAAAATGCACTTTTCACATCCATTTGATATACAATGAAGTTCTTGTGTGCAGCATAGGCAAGAAACATCCTTATTGCTTCTAATCTAGCAACAGGAGCAAATGTTTCATCAAAATCTATTCCCTCTTCTTGGCAATACCCTTTGGCTACCAATCTTGCTTTGTTTCTTACCACAGATCCTTCCTCATTCATCTTGTTTAAAAACCTATTTTGTTCCAATAACATTTTGATGGGTTGGTCTTTGCACCAATTCCCATACCTTGTTCCTTTAAACCGATTCGACTCTTCCCCGCATGCCTTGAATCCAATGTTTGTCATCCAATGCTTGGGACACATCTTTTGGCTCTATTTGGGAAATAAAACAAGTGGACATTGCTTCTTGCTGAGCTCGGATCCTCTTTACACCATCTCTCACATCTCCAATGACTAGCTCGGTGGATGGTCTCTCGGCCATCTCACATCAAAGGTTGAAGTAAATCACTGGGTTCACCGTCTTGCCTTTTGTGTTGTTTTGAGCAAACTCTTTCATCATCATTCACCGCAGATTTTCCAAATTGTCTTTGAGATTCACTATCTCATCTTCATCTAGGTGGATTACTCCTGCCTACTTCAACATAAGTACTCTTCTCGCATAGTTGGGTGATTCACTTATCTCAAACTCCATGGTCCTTGCAGCTTTCTCCCTATATTCTGAAGTACCCAACATGAAGCATTTACATCCAAATATTCTGAAGTACCCAACATTTGGCTTTCTCCCTATCCAGATTTCATAGGGAGTCTTTGTCACCGTCTATTTATCATGCATCTATTTTGAGTATAGCATGCGGTGTTGGTGGCTTCACCCAAAATCTTTTAAGCGATTCGGCTTGACTAACATGGTCCTTGCAGCTTCCTTGAGAGTTCTGTTTCCTTCTTTCAACTACTCCATTCTCACCGTGGAGTTCTTGCTCAGATAACTCATGAGCAATACCATCTTCAACACAATCTTGAAGTTATTATCCCATTGACAAACTCGGTCCCTCTATCGATCTTATCTTTATAATGGTTTGGCTCTTTTCATTTTGAACTCTTTTCACCAGCTGAGGTAGTTTCTGCAGGGTTTCTTTCTTTTTGCACATAAAGATTGTCCATGTATATCTTGAATAATCATCCACCACCACTAAAGTGTATTTCTTTCCACGTATGCTGGCTGGTTCAAAAGGACCAAATAAATCCATATGCAACAAATGTAATATTCTTGTTGAAGAAGGACTAGGCTTCTCTTTGAATGATGATTTGATCTGCTTTACCATCTGGCGTGCGTCACAAACACTTTCCTTATTGTACACTGAGTCTGGCAATCCTTCCACAAGATGACTCCTTGCAAGCTTGTTGATTGTCTTGGAGTTCAGATGACTCAGCTTCTTGTGCCACAGTCAACTTGATTCGGTTGTGCTCTTTGCTAACAGACAGGTGCTTGGTGTGGCAGTAGACCAGTCTACCACATACATGTTCTTTTGTCTGGATCCTTGCAGCACTATTTCATTTGATTCAACATCTTTAAGTTGGCACACTCCCATATTGAATCCAACATTGTAGCCTTTGTCACAGAGTTGGCTGATGCTTAACAGATTGAAGTTAAGGCCTTCAACATATGCAACATCTGTGATTTCTAATCCATTTTTCTTGATGGATCCTGTGCCTCTTATTTCCCCTGGAGCTTCATTTCCTCCAAATATGACTTTTGCGCCTCTAATCTCCTTGAATTTTGACAAATTTTTCTTGTTTCCTGTCATATGTCTGGATCAGCCACTATCCATGTACCAGGTTCCTTGGCACTCAGTTGTTCCTTGAACCTGTAATCAAGGAAATTAGTTTTTAGGTACCCATGCTTGTCTGGGTCCTGAGGGGTTAGTGCTATAAGATGATCCAACCAACCTATAGCCAAATGACTTGACTCTAAGAGGTTGCCATCTATCTGTGCCATAATCATAACTCACTTTGGAAAATTGCTTGGGAGCTTTAGGTTCATAAAACTGTCTCTTTTGTCTGTATGCATGTGTGTGTGTTTTAGCAATTGCCTTCTTTGGGTAGTTGTGATGTTTCTGAGTGTAGTGCCTGGGTGCATATGTGTGCTGATGATAGCTCTTTGCCTTTGGAATGACCTTTCTTTGAGTTCTAGTCTTTGCCATTTAGCCTTGTATTCCATAGGTCTTTGCGATATTTCACATTATTCCAATCACCGTCTTGGGTAGTTTCTACCATTCCCATCATATGTGTTTCTTTGATAAAATTTAAGGGTTTTTGGTAGCTCTGTTTATTCTTCACAGAGTACTTCCTATTTGGAGTTTGGTTGAGGAACTCTGTGGATTTCTTCTCACTGTCCTCTCAAAGATACTCAATCGCGCTTTTCCTTTTCCTTTATATCCAAGGCCATTTGTTTGTGATTGTGCTTTGGAGTGAATGTGGGTGCAGTATTTGGTGTCTTAGATTTTTGATATGCTTCATTACTTGAAGATCCTTTTTCCAAAATCACTCTAGGAGCTTGACTGTGCACAAAGGAATTGAATCATATGCATGTCTTATCTCCACACTCTTTTTGGCTCATAATAAGGTCATCCAATGATTTAGATGCCTTTGTAAATGATGCAATCACATTTTTGAGATCATTTTTCCTCTTTTCAATAGCAGCTATCTCTGCTATTAGTTTAGCATTTTCAGCCTTCAGCTATTTGTTCTCATCAGCTATGTGACTTAGAGTACTCAGCTATCTTTTTTTGTCCTTTGTCCACTCAGTCCTTGGTTTCTCAACTAGGGCTAGTCTTGCCTCAAAAAGCCTTCTTCTCCTTCTCTTCAGCTGCTTCTTCAGACTGTTCAGTGTTTACTTTCAGTATTTGCAGTGGCCCATCCTCTATCACTATCCACATTTCATCATGTAAAGCAGATAGATGAGCCTGCATACGAATTTTCCAGTCATCAAATTCCTCAATAGTGAACATGGGAATGCGTTTGCTTCCATGATAATAACTTTGCTGAATAAAAGAGATGATTTTTGAAAGAGTAAGTGTTAAAAGTTTCATTTGAAAGATTGGAGATCTAGTTCAGTAACCAGTGCGGAAGGCTCAATGAACCAACCGCTCTGATACCACTTGTAGGTCCCAAGGGGTGTAAGTAAGGTTTAGAAGCGGGGGGTTGAATAAACCTTACCAACTTTTTGATTTTAGTCCTTGTAAAATTATTACAGAGTTAATACACAGCTAAGTCCTTGAGGGACAACTAAGTTAGTTAATCAAATAGGGAGGTTAGCCACTCAACGACTCGATTGAGCCGTTGATAGAATAACTCACCGTGTTAGTCTAAACCTTAACTTGGTGTGATAAGTTTTTCAGAAAGACTTAACACCCTTGAATTTGATTTAACTTTGTTTTAACACTTGATTTTAGCACTTAGTAATTTATCAGTTGGATAGCAAATTATCAGCAGATATAAAATATGTGTGCAGGAATGTAAATATGATGAAATGTAAATGACACAAGTAAATTTTATAGAGGTTCGAAGATGGGGTAATTCTTCTACTCCTCTCTTCTCCAACTCCTGGAGGAATCCACTAAGTTATGATCAGTTTACAAAGTGGTTATCAGTCTAGAGACAAGTCTTGATCACGCAGCTGACTTGCTCCTTGGACTCAGTCTAGAGATGCCTTGGTCACACAACTGGCTTCTCGTCCGACTCAGCTTCTTCACATGGCAGCTGCCTTGCTACTTCAGCTCACTTTCTCAAGCTTCTTGGATTTGATCACGAAGCCCTCCAATAACATGAGATTGGTTCGACCTTGAACCTTCCTACAATCCTCCTTGGAAAGTAGACCCTTTATTGATTCTTCAAAAGTTTCCTCTTCAACAGTTCGAAGTTGTCTTTCCTTCACAGCTTGGTGTTGGATCGATTTTCTTCGAGATTTAGGCTTGAGGATTTTGCTTGAATAACTTGAGAATATTTTGAAGGTTGCAGTCTGAATATTGCTTGCTCGTTCATGGTTCACGTGTGCAAGGTAACCTTTTCTCAATGAAATTTCTCGGCCTTTTATAGTGAACTTTTAAAAATCTGCCCGTTAAAGAGATAGGCTGATTTTCAAAAGTCACTTCTGCTCATTGGCTTGTCTTTTCTTGGTCTTCAGTCTTGAGATGTAGACTTTTCCTCGTATTAAATGAATGTCCAGCGACTTTTCAGGTTCGACACGAGTGCGAAAGTGCTTCCCATTGGTTTATTCCTTTTGCGTTTCGGGACTCGAGCACGTTAAGACATGGCAAAGATGGAAGTATTACTTATTTAAGTAATGTTCTTGACTTCTGTGCAACGTATTCTTTTCAGTTAACTCCTCTTTGCAGCTGCCTTTTCCCCAGGTGACTTGAGTCTGCTCCAATGATTGAAAGACTCATCTGTCACTTCAACTTGTGACTTGGCTTCTTGGGTTTGACTTAACTGACTCTTCATACAACTGTCCCTCATCTTTTACGTCTTCAGTCGAGTCCTTGATCTTCTATCTTGGCCATATTCAGTTGTTCCTCAGCGGAGTCTTCACTTTAGTCTTCAGTTGACTTCTTGTATATCCAGGCATAGCTGACTTGACTCAGCTCATTTAGCCCTATCTATTACAATAAAAATTACAAGGAAAATGGGGTGCCAACATTCTAGTCTAAGTTTTACATGGCATTCATCAAAATCTACAAAATAATTTCCCAACAGGAGAGATTCTGGGATTTATTAAAGAGGTGTCCACAACACGGGTTTCCAGAAGATCAGCAAGTTTGCTTCTTTTATAACGGGTTGATGGGACAGACTAGATCATTTGTAGATGCCGCAGCAGGAGGCGCTTTACTCGCAAAATTCCCACAGGATGCATTCAACTTGCTTGAAGAGATGGCAATGAATATCTATCAGTGTCCCTCCGAGAGAACTAATGTGAAAATGGTAGCTGAAGTCTCTGAATCGGACCCAATCAGGGCATTGACGGCTCAAATGACAACATTGACAAATCAGTTGAGTGATCTAACTCAGGGGACAGAGGTAAACACGGGTGCAAATAATGGGGGAGTTCCTTGAGATCCTATGGAGGAAGCTAACTTTGTTAATAACCGGAATTTCAACAATTACCAGAATAATCAGACTCCTACCCATTATCATTCGGGTGTGAGAAACCATGAAAAATTTTCCTATGCCAATATGAAGAACGTAATGCAACCACCACCAGGGTTAGTGTGACAAATGGTGTCATTAATTCTGAGGCTAAGCCATCTATGGAGGACGTCCTCACCGTATTTATGAATGAAACGAGGAACCGGTTAAATAAAAATGAGGCTAAGATAGACAAGATCGAGGCACATGTCACGTAGTTGGCCAACACTGTAGGTTCACAAATGAAAAATCTAGAAACTCAAATTGGCCAGTTAGCGAAGATCATCGGTGGACAGCATCATAAGGGTCAGTTTTCGAGTAACACGAAAGTCAATCCGAAGGAACAGTGTAAAGTCATTCGTCTGAGGAGTGGTACAGAGTACGAGGGGCCAAATATTCTGGGAAGTGACGAAAAATTAGAACCACGAATGACCCATGCGTCGAAGCACAGGCAGCCCGTGCGTGGTGCCGAAGAAAGAGTTGAAAAAGATGAACCACGCATGACCTGTGCGTCGAGCATGGGCAGCACATGCGTGGTATCGTAGAAAACCAGGAACAGGGAATGAGACTCACAACCCGTGCGTCTAAGCATGGGCAGCCCGTGCATGATGCCGAACGGGTAATTTTGTCCCCGGGAGATGAACACACTGTAGCAAAGGGCGACGTTGAGGTCGAAGATGGAAACAAGGGACATACGGACGAACAAAAAGGGGCTGAGAAGCTTAAATCTTTCTCTAACTATGATCTTTCAAAGTTTTCTATAGTACTCCCTTTCCCTCAACGTTTTTAAAAGAAAAAGTTAGACACCCAATTTGCTAAATTCTTAGACATCTTTAAGAAACTGCATATTAACACACCATTTGCAGACGCATTGGAGCAGATGCCCAATTATGCGAAGTTTTTGAAGGAAGTGATGTCTAAGAAGAAAAAGTTTGCAGAATTCGAGACAGTTAACTTGACGGAAGAGTGCAGCGCGATCATTCAGAGGAAATTACCACAGAAGCTCAAAGATCCGGGGAGTTTCACTATCCCTTGTGCTATTGGTGGTGTTTTGTTTAAGAAAGCACTTTGTGATCTAGGAGCAAGTATTAATTTAATGTCCTTGTCTATTTTCAGGAAACTTGGATTAGGAGAGGTGAAGCCATCCACGGTCACCTTGCAGCTTGCGGATAGATC
This sequence comes from Rehmannia glutinosa, assembly GCA_016081115.2. Classification (NCBI taxonomy): domain Eukaryota; kingdom Viridiplantae; phylum Streptophyta; class Magnoliopsida; order Lamiales; family Orobanchaceae; genus Rehmannia; species Rehmannia glutinosa. Next base: position 80,528,627 of record CM071936.1, on the reverse strand, counting down.
ACTCACATATCCTAAGGGAATCGTGGAGGATGTGCTCATGATGGTGGACAAATTTATATTCCTCGTGGACTTCTTGGTGCTTGATATGGAGGAAGATCGAGACGTCCCTCTGATACTTGGGCGTCCATTCCTAGCCACAGCAAAAGCCTTGATAGACGTGCAAAAGGAAGAGCTCACATTACGAGTTAATGATGAGCAAGTGTTATTCTCTATCTATAAGGATGTGAAAACTCAGGATCGAATAGAGAGTTGTAAATCTGTATCAGTCATTGATTCATGTACTAACACTTTTAACTCGAGCGATTGTGTATGTGATTTAGATCATGTGCATGAAGTACTGAAAAGTGAGAAAGCGAAGCACACAAAGAGGGATAGCAGCTCAGAAGCACGCGTGTACTGCCGCTCGCACAATGCATACGAGAAGAATATAGCCTTTGACCGATGTGTGAACCCTCCACTAGAGGCGTTCGAAGGAGGCTACAATTTATGCGAGTTGGAATGGCAAGGAGAAAGGCATAAAAGGGTGACATACATCACCTTGCGAGTTCCGTGATCGAGAATTACAGGTGTCAAGCTATAGACGTTAAATTTAGCACTTGTTGGGAGGCAACCCAATGGTTTGTTGTTTTCTTTTTGTTTTTCGTTTTTTTTTCCTTTACTAAGTTAGGATTCCATGTTTTATTTATAAAAAAAAGTCACTTCACATGGACGCACGGGTGGCCCGTGCGCATAGTCACGGCCCGTGCGTCAGTCCGCTGTAGCACTATCAGGTAATGAATTCAGGTATGCATTCCCAATCACGTTTTTCTTTATTGAAATTCTATCTTTCCTTGTATGCGATATAATTTCATTCAAGTTTGGGGGGAGAGCTAGTTCATTTTGATATGAAGGGTGTGGAGAGAAATTTTTTTGCATTCATATAGTTGCATTTAGAGCATGTAGATTGCATTGCATTAGACGCATGTTTACAGTCTTGGCATGTTTATTGCTTTAGCACGTTTATTGCTTTATTAGGTCTTTAGGGAGTGAGTTGACCGTTTTTGTGGTGTTTGATGTGACCTTGGGAGATTTCATTGAAACAGTTTGTGTTGAGTGTGAATTGATCACGTTGAAAATAGATGATATGGAGCATGTGAATATTGAGAACATGGTTGTTATGCTTTGAATTACGCAATTGCAAGCCTGTGAGCTTTGAGCCTTTACTGCTTTCATATTATGCAGTCTTGTTTGTTGATTGAGTGTGTCATTCATGTTGATTTGAATTCTAGAACTTGCTCTAGTATCTCTGTCAAAGCCACATGTTGTATGCGATTTATGAAAATGATTTAAGGCCATTTTTGGTAAGCCTTTCAAGCCTTTTGTCTACCTAATGATATTGAATTTCCCTAGTTAGCCAATTTGAGCCTGTTGCCTAATTTTTTATAAGCCACATTTCAAGATTTAACTTGATATATTTGTTACCCTAGACTTGAGCGTATAGCATTGAGTAAGGGGATTGAATAAGGTTGAATGGGAGGATGTCAAAAATTAAGATAATTGTGCAAGTGTTGGTTGATGGGAATCAAAGAAGAAAGAAAAGGAGGAAAAGAAAGGATGAATACTCATAAAAGAGTCGGAAAAAAAAATCGGCTTCATAAGTGAGTTGGCTTTGAATGAATTTTTAGGCTGGGATTTGTGATGTGAGGCAAAAGAAAGTGGAGTCTATAAAAGAAAGAAAAAAGGGAAGAAAAGAAATACAAAAATTGATAAGAACGAGAGGTGATTGGGGTAGCATATTGGGGTTGAACGAAAATAATTTGATTGAATGAAAGATGTGTTTACCAGTCTATACGCTTGAGTTTGAGTCACTTTTTCCATATTTCCCTACCCTAACCAAAGAGCCTTTAATACAACCAAAAGAAAAAGTCCTTTTTGATTTATGAATTGCATACATTCGAGTGGTGGAGATGTGAGATGATTTGCAAGTTTATGGTAAGTCTTCAACATTGATATGATTTGAGCGTAAACACGTCCCTTATACCCTTGATAGGAGAGTATACACTTGATCTGTGAGAGTCGTGATTCGAAGCATTTGTCGTGGTTTTAATTAACATGTGTTCTGTGTTAGATGTTTGAGGCTTAGTTGATTTATTGCTTGACGTCTATGGATAAACGGCATGAATTTTGATGTGTTGTTCTTGATTGCCCTTCATTACTCCCATTTGTGTTTTGTCCTGTTTATAAAGCGTTGACCGGGACTGTTAACAGTTTAAGTTTGGGGGTTTGATTGGTATGAGTTTTGCATGTAATTTGGGCTTAATTATGGTTAGAATAAGTTGATATGCATGCATTACTCGAGTAAAAATGGGCTATATTCTTGTAAAATGGAAAATGTATTATGCTTTGCTTGTTTTGTAGGAATTAATCGGAGCATTGCGGTGAAGGACCGCCAACAATCGAGCTAATGCATGATGTTTGCAGTTGAATCGAAAGAAGTCAGACGAACTGGGTAAGAAACGGAAAGAAACGAAGCAGAATCAGCCTTAGCAGGGGCGCACTAGTAGGGCGTTCATCTCTAGCACGGCCCGTGCGTCAACCCAGGAGCAGCCAAGTCCTACGGCATTGCGCACGACCTGGTCGTGCCCGGACGCACAGTCTGGTCATGCATGAAGCGCATGACCCGTGCGTCTGTGCGGGAAATTCAGGGTTTGACAAATTCTAATCTGGTTTTGACCCAACGGGAGTACAAATAGAGACGAGGAGGCCCCAAACAAGGGATACTGATATTTGCCCTAGAAAGCAGAGAAAAGAGCAACCTTCTACCAGAAGATTCGGGAAGTAGATCGAGATCGCAACCACACACTTGAGGATTGAAGATAGATCGAGAGATCATCGACATCCTTGAGTTTTCTCATTCCATAGTATCTTTTACTTTCAATTAGTTAGATATGAACCTGAATAATTTATCTATGAATTATTTATTTCCCATGTCTGGCTAAACATCTTGTGATTCTCGGGTTTGGGATTAGGTTAATGGATATTTTGTTTGATGTTTAATTGCAATTGAAGTTATTATTTTCAAACCCTATTCAAGTACTCTATTTTATTTCATGTTTTATCAAAAGGCCTTTGGTTTAACTTGTTTTGATGTATTGATTCATAATTCGAGAGATAAGTTTCAATACTAGATCTTTGAGTACTTGACATGAATATTTGCATGATTGAGAAGTCTGTAAATATTTGTGAGGATTAATAATCTTTTGTGCTTTTGGGAGTTGGATATCTTATGTTGAGTAGAGATGCTAGCATAGATAATCCAATCAACATTTTTATATACATCTCGAAAGAGAGGGCAAAACACTTGTGTGATTATCATATAGGGAAGAATTATAATAACTTTGGTTGTGATTAATCAGATAACAAAAGGGATATTAACTAAAACCATGACCCTGGAATCCATTCATCTCCTTGATCTTTCAATCAACTTTTACTTTGTCTTTTTAGGATAAATTCTTGTCTTGCTTTTACAAAACCAATCACCCAATTTCGATCGTCTATATAAAAATAAGACTATTACAATCTCAATACTTAGTACAATAATTTATTAGTCTCTGTAGATTCGACCTTGCTAACCCTATTCTATAAACTACACCGTACACTTGCGGTGAAGCTAAAAATAAGGCGAACAATATGTTCTGTGAGCATGGCGACCTTCTCATCTTGAACTTCTGCCACTCGTCAGACAGTCAACCTCTCGGATGGCCATTGGTAACTGTTGTTCGCCAACTCCTCTAATAAGTCTAGTGCCTCCTCAAGATATTTCTCTAGTAGTGCACCTCCAGATGCATCATCTATAATTGTTCTTGTGTTGCCACTCAAACCATTATAGAAGTACTAAACCTATTGGTAGTCGGGATATCCATGTTGAGGGCACTTCCTCAACAATTCCCAGAATCTATCCCATACTTCATATAGTGGCTCAGTATCTAATTGCCTAAATCGGCGATCTCGATTTGATTCGGCGTCTTGGGGAAATATTTGGCTAGAAACCGCTGACTTAGTTCTGCCCAATTTGCGGCTGGTGGTGTTAAAGAGCATAACCATCCCTTAGCCTTATCGAGTAGAGAGAATGCGAAAAGGCGGCATCGAATGATATCCTCAGAAACACCATTCATCTTAACAGTATCGCAAAATTCTATAAAGTGCACCAGATGAGCGTTTGGATCCTCAACGGCTCTACCCCCAAACTAGTTTTGTGACACCATCTGGATCAATGCCGATTTTAGTTCAAAATTATTTCCATTGATCGGCAGACGAGCCACACCCCCATAAGTTTGGCTTATCTCCGACTAGATGTAGTCCCTAACTGCCCTTCTCGCGGGCCTTTCCACAATTCTATCTTGGATGTCGGCCCCTGGTGGGCCCTCCTCATTGTTTTTGTTTTCCCCTGCATTCGGATGAGTCCCATTCGCCATTGCTTTGGCTTTTTTCCTTAGTTGCTTTGTTGTCTTTTCGATTTCAAAATCAATGAGAATTGGCTGGGTCGATCTGGAACGCGTGATCATGCACTATCTGCACTAAACAAAACAATGTTAGAACCTAATAAAACAAAAATAAAAAATAAAATAATTTCGAAAAATAATTTCGAAAATTAAAAAAAATAGAAAATATGCTTCAATTAAGATTGAACTACTTATTACTATATCTAAGTAGAATCTAATCCATCCCCGGCAATGGCGCCAAAAACTTGTTCGCCAAAAACATTTTGGATCATACAACTGCAAGTGTACAGTGTAGTTTATAGAATAATGACAAGCAAGGTCGTATTCCTCAGGGATTGAATCTCGAAACACCTAGGCTATAATAACATCGTATTCCAATTTTATTGAGGCGACCGAAAATCAAATAATTTTATCTACTAAAAATCGAAAATAAGGAAGAATAAATAAAATAAATTTGCGAACCCCACAAGTATTTTCAACATCTTTAGGAGCAACTTTAGGCACATAATCTCAACATGCTTCTTCAATATTAAATGCAAATAAAGTTTTAAAAACCAATTCATGCAATTATATGGGTTCAATTCCTAAGTTAGTCTACTCCCCCTTCCGGGTGGTGAATAAACAGTTGATTAATAACAATTGTAGGCCTCCCGGCTCATTACAATCATTACTAACTCCCAAAAGATTTGTGAATTGAATGACTCCCCACAAATAGTTGTAGGCCTCCCGGCTCGTTACATCCATTTATGTCTGAATCCGATTTCCATCTTTGTTAGAACTCATCTCCCGAATTCCGCACTAACAAATATGACATGCAATTTATTCCCGGCAAATAAAAGCAATTATAAATAAGCACACAAATTCATAAAATAGAAAGAATGAATTAATTAAGAAAACAAATAATCATATTTAATACAAATCCACAATTTCGATTATGCCCCCAAGATCCGAAAAATATGCCAAACATTGATTACACACTCATAGACAAATTCGAATCAACTACGGGTCCAGCCGTGTGGGCATGCTCCGTCCTCTTTTTAGTCCAACTTCACACCACCGTGTGATTTTCACACTGGCACTACATATGGCCGTGTGAAGTGTTTTCGTCCACCTTTTTCGTCATTTTGATCTTCGTCAGCAGCTTATGATACTTCTTCCACCGTTGTTTAAGTCTATCATACTTGCCTTGTAGTTGTTTCAGTGTGTATGAGTATCCAGGGCATGCCTGGCTCAGTTTAGCCATGATACTAAGCCACTGAGAATTAGTAAATTAGTGTCGTACATGATTACCCAAAAGAACCTCTTCATGTATCAACCCGATTGTTGGGAAATTTTTGTAATAGATTTTGATGATACCATGTAAAACTTAGATTAGAAAGTTGGCACCCTAAATATGCTGTAAAATCAACTATGTAATAGATAGAGTTCTATTAGCTGAGTCGAAGCAGCCAAGTTGAAGATTGCATAAGTTCACTGAAGATCAAAGTGAAGAATTTGTTGTGTGTCACCGAGTATTGCCTTCAAGTATCGATCAAGTACCGAGAAAAAGTTGTTTCGATCGATGGGCGACAAATCGAGTCACTCTCAGATAAGTGGAGATGATTGTCTAAGGGGTTAAGCACCAAAAAGGACTCAAGAAAGCTGAAGAGATCCGTTGTTAAGCAAAGTCAAATGTTTGCTGAAAGTAGAAACATGTCAGACTGCATACCATAAAGCTGATTTGCTGAAGAGTGCAAAAAGCTAGGAACTAATGGGATGCTCCTACAAACCTGCAGAGTTTCAAGCAAGGCTATAGAGCATTAATACCAGGATCAATCTATATCAAATGCTGCAAGACAAGACAAGCAAACGACCTTAAAGTGTAGTTTGAAAATGCATCTATCTCTTCAACGGATATATTTTTCAAACAAGCACTATAAAAGGCTGAGGAATTCAAGAGACAAAACACTTATGCAACTTAAGACACTCAAGAGAAATCAAGCAATCTGAGCAAAGTATTCTCAAGCATTCATTCAATCATCAAGCCTGAAACTCAAAGGAAATCGATCCAACACACTCAGTGAAGGAAAGACAACTTCAAACTGTTGAAGAGAAAAACATTTTTGAAAGACAAGGGGTCTACACATCCAAGGTTGAAGGAAGTGTAGTGAGGTTCCAGTTCGATCCAAAGCTTTTGACTTGTTGGAGGACTACGTGATCAAATCCAAAAGTCTGAAGGAGCTGAAGTAGCAGGACAACCGTCTTGTGAAGAGCTGAGTCCCAAAATAAAAGCCAGTTGTGTGATCAAGGCTAAGCTTCGTCTGTCATCCTTTTGTAACAAATCACCATTACTTAGTGGATTACCTCTAGGGGTTGGAGAATAGTGGATTAGAGGAATTGCCCCATCCTCGAACCACTACAAAAATTGCACTTTGTCTTTTACATTCAACACTTTAGTTCTTGCATATCTTATCTGTTGTTTATTATATTTGCTAAGTTTACTAATAATAACTTAACCATAAAACAAGTGTTAAAAACATATTTTAATCAAAGGGTGAAAGACTTCCGCTAAAAAACCAAATTTGTTGTTTTTATGAAAGAGTCAACTTATCAGCTGAGTTATCTTATCAATAGCTCTCTCGAGTCTGTTGAGTGGCTAACTCTACTGTGAAGGTTGGACTAAGCTTTTCCTCAAGGACTAAGCTGACTTGTGACTAACCTCTGATTTAAAAAGACTAAAATCAAAAATTTGGTAAAGTCTATTCAACTCCCCCTTCTAGACTTTACTTTATCACACCCTGGGACCTACAAGTGGTATCAGAGCGGTTGGTTCATTGAGGCTTCTGCACCGGTTACTGAACTAGATCTCAATCTTTTGTAAAAGATACAACACTTGTTGTTTTATAATATTCTTTCAAAAAAAACTTATTATCATGGGGGGAATCTCTCTCGCATTCCAATGTTTACTGTTGAAGAATTTGATGACTGGAAGATTCACATGCAGACACATCTTTCAGCTTTACAAGATGAAATGTGATTCGTCATTAAGGATGGGCCATTACAAATAATGAAAGTAAACACAACTATTAGGGCTCCTGCTCCAGAGGCTGCTGCTTCTACACAAGCTGCTGCAGCACTTGCTACACGTGGTGCACATGCTGCTGCCGTACCAATTGTACCTACTGCACCAAGACCAGTCATGGTCGAGAAACCAAGATGCGAGTGGACTAACGAGGATCGAAAGAGATACAACTTGGATAATATTGCCAAGGACATTTTGTATAAAATCCTCGATAAAGCCATGTTCAACAAAGTTAAATCATGCATAACGGCTAAAGAGATTTGGGAAAAACTAACTTTAATTTTTGAAGGAACATAACGAATTAAAGAAAATAAATTAACTGTTGCTGTACAAAAAATTGAAAATTTTAAAATGCTTGCAGGTGAAACTCTGGATCAGCTGGATGCCAGATTTACATAAATCACAAATGAGCTCTCAGCTCTTGGAAAAGAATACACACAGAAAGAGATGTGTATGAAGATCTTATGGTCGCTCCTAGTTGAGTAAGAAATGAAGGTGATGGCTTTGAGACACTCCATGGACTTGACAAGAACCTCGAACCATGAGCTATTCTCATATTTGAAAGCTTATGAATTTGAGCCCCGAATGAAAGAGCAAGAAGAGACAGTTGTACCTAAGACAGCTGTACTCTTGGCTGGAGAATCCAAAAGAGCTGACTCCAAAGAAACCATTGACCAAGATTGCCCTTATGGTTAAAAGGTTCAACAAGTTCTTTAACAAGAACTACAAAAAGAGAAAGGGTGAAACCTCTAGGAGACACTCGGCACCTTCCAAGGCAACGGAAGACAGACCACCCAAGAGAGCTGACCATCGGTGCCGATAATCAAAGAGCTACGACTACCGTAGGGCGAGGACTGTCTTTGGCCGAATTGCGATGACCGGGGACATTTTCTTTGACTATTCCTATCCACCAGTCAACAAGTATATGAATGAGGAGGAAAGAAAAGTCTTCAGAGAGAGGTTACAAAAAAAGAAGAAAGCCATGTTGGTTGTTAAAACTGACAGAGCCAAGTGTAAGGAGCCAGCTGAGTCGGATAGCAGCGAGGCCGACTATTCCTCAGACACCGAAGAAGAGGCTTTGATATGCCTCATGGCCAAAGAACAGGAAGATGAGGTATACTCTAACTCATCTAATTCTAATTCTGATGATAATGATAATGACACAAACACTTCATCACCCAAAGATATTTATGATTCATTAGGCAAAATGAAGAAAGACTTTGAGCACGTAAAATCCTCACACTCACTTTTAAATAAGGAAAACAGCCAGCTCAAAATCCAAACTCACAGCTGAGTAAAGAGTACTCTGAGTCACATAGCGGATGATAACAATGAGTTGAAGGCTGAAATTGCTAATGTCAATGCAGATTTAGCTGACACAGATAAGAGGGAAAAAGATTTGAAAAAAGTGATTGCATCATTTAGCAAGATATCTAAATCTTTGGATGAATTGTTAATGATACAAAATAAAGTGGAGATAAAATAGGCATAGGATTCAATTCCTTTGTCAATGTTAAAACTTCAAGAGTGGTTTTGGAGAAAGAATCCTCAAGCGATGGGGGAATCCAAAAACCCAAAGCACCATATATTGCACCAACTCACAAATACAATCACACACATGATGTCCTAGGTTATAAAGGCAAAGGCAAGAAGCCAGCAGAGTATGCTGAAAGAACAGCTAAAACTAAATTCAGAAGAGTCCATTAGCAGACTCCTAACAGAAAGTATTATGTGAAGGCAAAGCAGAACTACGAAAAGCCCCAAAGGTTTCAGCATAGAAAGCCATATAAAGGGAATAGTAGAAAATATCTAAGTTAGGCTTATTGGAATAATCAAATGAGATATCAGCCAAGTCCTAAGGGATACAAGCCCAAGTAGCAAAGACCTCAGACTCAAAATAGGTCATTCCCTAGGCAAAAGAACCAATATCAGAACATATATGCACCCAAGCACTATGCCCAAAATGCACAAAAGTTTCATCATTATCCCAAGAAAGCAAATGCACAAGCACACCCACAGGCATACAAACAAAAAAGACAATTGTATGAACCTAAAGCTCCCAAGCAATTTGCTAATATTCATTATGATTATGGAACTAATATGTGGCAACCTCTTAGACTCTAATCATTCGGCTATAGGTTGGTTGGATCACCTTATAGTGCTAACCCCTCAGGACCCAGACAAGTTGATTTCCTTGATTGCAGGTTCAAGGAACAACTGAGTGCCAAGGAACCTGATACATGGATAGTGGTTGTTTCAGACATATTGCATGCAATAAAAGGAATTTATCAAACTTCAAGGAAAAGAGGATCAAAAGTCATATTCGGATGGAATGAAGCTCTAGGGGAGATTAGAGGCACTGGATCCATAAGGAAAAATGGGCTGGAAATCACATATGTAGCCTATGTTGAAGGGCTGAATTTCAATCTGCTGAGTATCAGCCAACTCTATGATATGTCCAACAATTATGCAGATCAAGAATGTTGAATCTAATGAAGTTGTGCTATCAGGATCAAGACAGAAAAACATGTTTGTAGTGGATTGGTCAACTGCTACACCAAGTACATGCCTTCTAGCAAAGAGCATAGCAGAATCAAGTTGGTTGTGGCATAAAGAGATGAGTCACCTGAATTTCAAGACAATCAACAAACTTTCAAAGAGTCATCTTGTGGAAGGATTTCCAGACTTAGTGTACAAGAAAGAAAGCATTTGTGATGCATGCTACATGGGAAAGCAAATCAAATCTTCATTAAAGAATAAGGCAAGTCCTTCTTCAACCAGGATCTTGCATATATTGCATATGAATTTATTTGGTCCAGTTGAACCATCTAGTTTTAATGGAAAGAAATACACCTTAGTGGTGGTTGATGACTATTCAAGATACACATGGACCATCTTTATGTGTAAAAAAATGAAAACTTTGCAGAAGCTTCCACAGCTTATGAGAAGAGTTCAAAATGAGAAGAGTCAAACCATTATCAAGATATGGTCTGACATTGGAACTGAGTTTGTCAATCGGATTATAACTCAGTATTCCATAGAGAATGACATTGCTCATGGGTTATCAGCTGTGAGAACTCCACAGCAGAATGGAGTGGCTGAAAGAAGGAACATAACCCTCAAGGAAGATGCAATGACCATGTTATCTGAAGATGGATTGCCTAAGAGATTTTGGGCTGAAGCCATTAATACTGCCTGCTACACTCAGAATAGGTGTATGATCAATAAGCAGTTGTCCAAAACCCCTTATGAAATTTGGATAGGGAGGAAGCCAAATGTTGAATATTTTCATATCTTTGGATGTAAGTGCTTCATTCACAACAATTGCAAGGACAATTTGAAAGGTTTAATGCTAAAGCTGATGAAGGTATCTTTTTGGGATACTCTGCTGAGAGTAATTTCAGAGTGCTGAACAAGAGGACTATGGTCACAGAAGAGTCTATCCATGTGGTTTTTGATGAACCTAATGTTAATGGAGAAGACATTGATGAGTTAACTGACAAGATGAATTAGCCAAACATTCAGAAGAGTCCATATGTTGAGGCAGATATCAGAAGACTCAACCTAGATGAAGATGAGATAGCTGAATCTCAAAGACAAATGGAAGGTTTGCAGTTGAATGATGATCAAGAGGAAGGTGTTCAAGACAACTTAGATGCAAGAAGACTTAATCCAGCAAACTTACTCCAACCAGATGTAAGATGGCTGAGAGACCATCCTCCAGAGTAGTTATTGGAGATGTAAGAGAAGGAGTAAGAACCAGATCCAGGAATCAACATGAAGTTATGTTCACTTGTTTTATTTATCAAATTGAGCCTAAATATATGTCACAAGCTTTGGATGACACACATTGGATTCTAGCTATGCAGGAAAAGCTGAATCAGTTTGGAAGGATAAAGTTTGGGAATTAGTTCAAAGGCCTACCCACCAAAAAGTTATTGGTACTAAGTGGGTATTTAGAAACAATATGAATGAAGAGGGATCTATAGTGAGAAACAAATCAACATTGGTAGCCAAAGAGTATTGCCAAGAAGAGGGCATCAATTTTGATGAAACCTTTGCACCTATTGCCAAATTGGAAGCAATTAGGATGTTTCTTGCTTATGCAGCACACAAGAACTTCACAGTCTATCAAATGGATGTGAAGAGTGCATTTTTGAATAGACTTTTGGAAGAAGAAGTCTATATGGAACAACCTCCAGGTTTTGAGCAAAAAACTATTGGAGATAAAGTCTACAAGCTCAAAAAGGCATTATATGGTTTGAAGCAAGCACCAAGAGCATGGTAGGATACATTTCTCAGTTTCTTATAGACAATGGATTCACCAAAGGCAAAGTTGATAGAACACTCTTCAAAATTCAAGATGGATAGAATATACTGCTTGTTCAAATATATGTGGATGACATCATCTTTGGATCCACAAACAAAGAGTTGTGTGACAAATTCTAAAACCTTAAGCAAGGAAAATTTGAGATGAGCATGATGGGAGAGCTGGCTTTCTTTCTAGGTCTTCAAGTCAAGCAAATGAAAGATGGAACCTTCATAAGTCAAACCAAGTATACCAGAGATTTAATGAAGAAATTTGGTATGGAAGAGAAGTCATCTGTGAAGATTCCCATGAATACATCAGTGAAGGATATGGGTGCAGAAGGAAAAGTTGTTGATCAAACAAGGTATAGAGCCCTCATTAGATTATTGCTCTATTTGACAGTCAGTAGACTAGACATCACCTTTGCTGTAGGTGTATGTGCAATATTTCGATCTGCCCTAAAGGAAAGTCATATGACTGCAGCCAACTCTTGTGTATATGAAGGGATGCCAAGAAGTTGTCTTATGGTATCCAAAGGAAGTAGGATTCAAGCTGGTTGGTTACTCAGACTCAGACTATGGTGCATGTAGAGTTGACAGGAAAAGTACATAGTATTTGTCAAATGCTTGGAAATAGATTGGTTTCTTGATTTAGCAAGAAACAAAACTCAATAGCTACATCCACAACTGAAAGAGAGTACATTGATGCAGGCAGCTATTGTGCTCAAGTTCTATGGATGAGGCAACAGCTGAGAGATTATGACATTGAAGAAAGAGAAATTATAATTATGTGTGATAACACAAGTGCCATTGCAATTACTCAGAATCTAATATTGCATTCAAGAACTAAGCACATTGATGTCAGATATCATTTTATAAGAGATCGTGTTAAAAACAAAGACATCACATTGGAATACATATCAACTGATAAGTAGTTAGCTGATATATTCACAAAGTCATTATGTGAATCAAGTTTTGAAGAGATTAAGAATGAGCTTGGATTGATTAAGCTGTCTTAGAAAGTTCAGAAGACTCATTCAGCAGGGTTAAAGATGAGAGAAATGCACTTTCAGAAGAGTTTCACATTTCAGCCAAGTGAAACAGCTTATATGGCTAGTCGGCTGTATCAAGTTAGCTGGACAGCCAAGTGATTATTCAGTCGATTCATGGAAAAGTGAAGCAGAGTCAAGTCATAAATGAAGAAAGATGAGTCATTTATGAATTCATTTATGAAGCTAAGAGAAAAAATGCAGTTGATTTTTGCGAGCGGGAATGTTTCTAGACATGATGCCAACATCATTAGTGGTGTCAGTCAAAAGCCTACGACAGTTTATCCGTGATTGGATATAAATGTTGCTTCATTTAATGTGGGGAAATAATGCAGTTTCGATCTTTTGATCTCAACCATTGATTAGTTTTAAACTTTTCAAATTCAGAAAACGTCTTTTCAAGTCCCATATATAGAGAAATTTCATTCTCTCTCCTCACAATCACTCTCTTGCTTACAAAGTTTCCAATTTTTCTCTCTGCAAAGAAGTTCAAAACCCTAGTTTTCATCTTTCGATTTCTAGACTAAAAATGGCACCAACATACAACTACGTCAAGCTTGCTGAAAAGATCCATACAGGAACTAATATCAATTTTGAAGGCCTTGTAAAATAGGGCGTTGACAAGGATTTGGCCAAGAAGATTGCGAAGAAACTTGAGAAAGCTAGTCTCAAGAAGTTTTTGACTATCGAGTTTTCTCATACCTACCTAGAGGAGGTGGTTATGTACTACGTGAATGTTGAGGTTCACGACAATGAGATTCACTCATTTGTAAACATCAAGGAATTCAAGTTGACTACTGCTAACCTAGCTGACTATTGTTTTCTCCCTATCAGTGGTATTAAAGAGTTGACTGGTAAGGATGTTGATTTGGTTGCTGCCTGGAAGGAGATAGCCAAGCCTAAGGCTACTGGAAAACAAAATTTTTCAGCTTTAAAGAAACTGATTAAGGAAGACTACCCCAAGCTTATGGATGTGGTAGTTAAGTGCATTGATATGAAGTTTAGCTCATTCAATCAGCTCTCTCAGACTAAGATGATTGTAATGGCGACCATTTTGGAAGAAAAGGAGGTTAACTATGCCAGAAAGTGATGAATATGAAGGTGGCTGAAGATGGGAAGTTTGCTAGCTCACTGGGATATGGTCTGATTCTAGGTCATCTGATGGAAAAGAAGGGTGTTCCTCTTTGCAATGGGAAAACCTTTCACGCAAACAAGAAGATGTTCAAGGCCAACCTCTTTGGTGCCTAGAGGCAGGCCCATGCAATGAAATTTGCAACCTCCGAGAGGGAATCAGTTGAGCATGTCCCCGAGGACACAATTGTCTCTGCTAAACCCCCCTCACCAAAGAAAGTTCTTGTTCCACCTCCCTCCCCAGTGGTTCGAAGGAAGAGAACAGCTGCACCTCGCAAGCCAGTTGGTGCAAAGAAACAGAAGCAAGAGGAGACAACATTCATGGTTGTGGAACCAGAAAATGTGGAAGCTAATGTTCCCTTAGAAAGAAAAATAGGAGGAAACTGGTGAAGAAGTCCGACTTAGCTGTTGAGCCAGCTGAGTCCGTTAAAGCTGAGAAGAAAGCAACTCATGTCGATGAGCAACATAAATCAAAGGATGTCGATGGTGTGGAAAGCACTGAGCAAGAAAATCAAGCAGTTGCTCAGCCACATACATCTGAACAAGAGACAACTATCTAATCCACAACCGAGACATCAGAAAGAGACCCAGCTGATACGCGACATGAAGAGTTAGTTGTGACATCCCATCATACCGATGCGATTGTTGTTGAGGAAGAAAAGGCTGCTGAAGAGCCTGTGCAGGAGGACGGTGATGATGATCTTCAAATCCTATCCCCTGCATATCCATTTATTGAAGACATGGTGCGTGTATGGAGAGTCGGCAAGCTGAGTGCCGTCGGATATCAATTTCAAGCCTCGAGTTCATTGAGGAGGAGAAATACCTCCTAAGTTTTTAGGAAACATCGCTATTCAATTTCCTCTCGATGAATTTTTATTCATGACAATTCTTTATGAGAAGAAGGACGATGAGAAGGCTAAGGCGATAGACAAGGCCAAGGCAGCTGAGGAATCGCTAAAACCTTACTCTTGCCCATTCACTGAGGCTCCTGAGAGTGCCCTGCAAAGAGCCATCAGTAGGGACAATTACATGGAAATTATGGATGCAGCTGAGATAGTTAAGCTGTAGCAAGCGCTTAAAGAGTCCAAGATGATGCATGAGAAATAATTGCTCAGGGGACCTAGAGAGTCATCCTCTATTCAAATCTCTCCTACCCTGATATTCCTGAAATGGTGAAGAATATCGATGCCTCTATCTCATCAGCACACTCTGAAGGACTCACCAAGGAAAATGGCGATGAAGTTGGGGATGAAGATGTATTGGGCAACCTAGCTGAGCCAAGCCTTGCGAAAGTTGTTGAGACAACTGCCCAATCGGCTAACAACTCAAAGGGAACAACCGAGTCTCAAGTGTCACTTGACCCCACTGATCGTGATTCAGCTGGTGCGCCAGCTGAGGGGGAAACTAAACACACCACAGCCGGGTTGGAGGAGGCTGTGGGGGACTTAAACAAATTGAAGTTAGGAGGCGAATGTGAGACTAAAAAAGAACAACATAGTGGGATTGTCAACGCTCAGATGGTTAAGACTGTCTCAGTTGAAATTCCAACTGCACTGTAGACCGAGGACGCTGCTGATGCAGTTGAGGCAAATGATGGACCGCAGAACATGGCAGTTTAGACTGCTGGTCATGAAAGTGTAATCCAAGAGGTTGAGACCTTGAAGGATGCCACTGTCCAAGACCCTAATTCAGCTCAGTCTACAGAAGGGATAGCTGAAGACCTTTTAGTGGTTGAGACTGCAGTTAAGGTTGCAGAAGGCCCAAAGGAGGTTAAGATTTCCTTGGGTGTTGCATTTGAGAAAGGAAATTGGCCAGTTCCTGCTTCAGAATCCCTAGAAATGGAAGAATCAGCGCTTTACATGACTATGATGACAATGTGTCAGTCAAGTTTCTTGACACTAACAATGAAGCTGAGTCCACCCCCAAGGAACAAGTTATCGAGGACCCAGTTATCAAGGAATGAATGGCAGAATTGAATAAGGCACGTGAGGAAGCTGCCTTGTATAAATTTCAATTTGTTGATGGCCCACCCCCTATGGTTCCATCACCAGCCCGTGATGCTGCTAAGGCGGCTGAGGTCAAGTGTAGGTCCCAAGGGGTCTGAAGTAAGGTTTAGAAGGGGGGGGGGTAGAATAAACCTTACTAAATTTTCGATTTAGTCCTTTTAAAATTATTCAACAGAGTTGACTCAAACGATTGTGTCCTTGATGGACAACTAAGTTGGCTTTTAAACTCGTTACCCACTCAGCGACTTCGATAGAGTTTGTTGATAGTATAACATGTGCTTTCAAGCCAAATACTTAACTTGGCTGGTTGGTTTTTAACAGCGGAAAACCTAACACCCTTTGTTTGGAATTAGCTTGTTTTAAACACTTGATTTTTGCACTTGGTTATTTATCAGTTGGATAGCAAATATAATCTTGGCAATGCCAGATATAATGTAAATGTGCAGGAAAGTAAGTTTGCTGAAAGTAAATGACACAAATATTTTACAGAGGTTCCAAGATGGAGTAATTCTTCTAATCCTCTCTTCTCCAACTCCTGGAGGAATCCACTTTGTAACAAATCAGTTTACAAAGCGGTGAACAATCTGGAGACAACCTTGATCAAACAGCTGGCTTCTCTTGCGACTCAGCTTCTTAACAGGGCAGTTGTCTTGCTACTTCAGCTCACTTCTCAAGTTCTTGGATTTGATCACGAAGCCCTCCAACAAACTTGATAATGGTTCGACCTGGAACCTTTCTACAATCCTGACTTGGAAAGTAGACCCCTTTGGTTTCTTCAAAAGTTTCCTCTTCAACAGGTTGAAGTTATCTCTCCTTCACGGCTTGTGTTGGATCGAGTTTCTTCGAGTTTGAGGCTTGAGAAATTGCTTGAATGTCTATGAGAATATTGCAGGTTAAATGCTTGAATATTGCTTGCTTGCTCGTGATTCAGGTAACCTCTTCTCAATAACTTCCTCAGCCTTTTATAGTGCACATTTGAAATTTTGCCCATTGAAGAGATAGGCTAATTTCAAATGTCACTTTGTGTTTGTTGGCTTGTCTTGTCTTGGTTTGCAGTCCTTAATGTTCCTTTCCTCGTATTAAATGTCTTCGCAGCATTGCAGGTGCCTGACATAAGGTGTAGTGTTTCCCATTGGTTCATCCCTTTATCATAATTCTGGGACTAACACTTTAGACCTGACAGCTTTGACACAATACTATATTGAGTAATATTCTTGACTTTAATCAACGGATCTAAGTCATTTGTCTTGACTAGACTGTTGTCTATACCCAGGCGACTTGAGTCAGCTCCAATCAATGGATAACTCAACTGTCACTTCAACTTGAGACTTGGCTTCTTGAGTTGACTTGACTGACACTTCTTACAGTTGTTCCCCAACTGACTCTCCTTCAGTCGAGTCCTTGACTTTCTTCATGGTATTACTCAGCTGACACACAGCAGAGTCTTCACAAAGTCCGCAGTTAACTTCTTGTAATTCTTGGCATAGCTGACTTGACTCAGCTCTTTCAGTCCTATCTATTACAATGCAAATTACAAGGCAAATGCGGTGCCAACTTCCTAGTTTTAGTTTTACGTGGTATCATCAAAATGTAACAAATAAATTTCCTAACACCAAGGATACTCAAAAGAAGCATCTACTAAAGCCAACGAAGTTGTTGAGACAGTTGAGGCTCAGTCAGCTCCGCAGGCTAACACAGCTGCGACTGCCAATGAAGCTTCCACAACTGAGGCACAAAGACCTCAAGGAAGTCAGGGGAACAAAGGAAAGGCTCCGAAAGGAGAAGTGGGAGATGTTCCTAAAGTCCCTAGTGACCTGTTTGCAGATTATTTTCCGTTTGTCGAAGAGGTTCCGTTGGAGACAGAGACTGCTGAAAAAAGTGTGAATTAAAGTGTAAAAATAGAACCAGAAGAATTTTTGGCTCCGGATGACTTAAGGTTGTTCCATTTGTCTTTGATTTCGACTCTGTGTTGCTAGAGGATCAATCAGTTAAGGCAGTAGACTCTAGAGAAGCCTTCAATGCTATGTGTTCTGAGATGGAAGCTATGGAAAGAAGCTTTGCTGCACTCAACCAATGATTGGACAACCATGATGCTATGACTTCAGGCGGTATCCAAGGAGCAGTACTCCGAATTCGAGAATGGAATATGCAGACCAAGGCGCTAAGAAGAGAACAAGTGAGCTACTTCAAATCACTCTTCACAAAATTGGTGATTTGGAGTGGTGAGCAGGCTAAGTTTCAGCAGAGACAGCGAGACCACATGTTTAGGATAGATTAGACTCACAAGACTGATATGGAGTTGCTTAAGGCTCAGCAAAAGCAAGACCTTCAAAACACAAAAAGCACTCTGTGAGCAGAGATGATGTTGATGAAAGCATAAATGAAGGCTCTTAGATCAGAACTTCGAGCAGCTCACTCAGCTACACACGACAAACTTGATCGCATCTTGACGGTTATTCCTCAAAACTCTCCCGTTAGTGATGATGCCGAAAAGGGGGAAGATGAAAGCATAAGGAAAGGGGAAGGTAGTGGAAGTAAGGGGGAAGAACCCTCTAAGAAGACTCCCCTGAAGATCATTTTGGATAAGTCCCAACTTGGCTCATCAACCAGCTTTCTCCATTCCCAGCCGCCGAAGGTCATGTCAGCTAATGAGAAAGCTGAATTAGCCTTCAAGAAATCAAGAGCTGAAAATCGAAGATGAATTAGCAGAAATAGATCGCAGGCAGCACAATCGTATTGAAGATCTAAAAACCAAGTTCCAAGGTCCCACAACAGAGTTACTATCAGACTCTCCAGATGTGAAGCTCCCACAAGAACCTGCTCTCGATGCAGGATCTGAGCCAAGATCGCTTAAGGAGTTCCGAACGCTCAAATCAGAAGGATTTTTCAAAGGAATGACTCTTAAACATGCATAGGATTTGTACGGGAAAAGGGCTTAGAGATTTGTCAATCAGCCAAGAAGTAGCTGACTCAATCAAGCGGTCAGCAGACTTCAAGGGCTCAGCCTGTGCTGTACACTCCCAGAGGAGGAGCTGACTTTGGAAGAGGAAGGGGAAAATCTAGTGGGAAAGGCAGATGTACTCCACCAAGCAAGCCAAAGAATGTCACATATATAAATCCCAAAAATAAAGATCTCATTTACTGGGCTGGACTAAGGGAACTGGAAAATAGAGTAGTTGCCATGCGAAATGAAGAAGCATCCAAGCGCCAAGAGGAAGAGAATAGAAGGCAATACAGAGAATGCGAAAAGAGAAGGAGAAAAAATGAAGCTGCGAGGAGACCTTATGAAAAGAATAAGAGGGAAGAAGAAGATAGAAAGAGGAAAAGAGAAGAACATGATAGGAAAAGGAAAGCTAATGAGGAAGCTGAGAGAAGAAAGAAGCAGCAGAGGCACTGAAGACTACTGCAGACACCTTCCTGTTGTATTTTTACTTAATTGTAAACACACAGAAAAATTTGTAAGTACTTTGTAATTTTTCATTGTACATTATAATACATTGCAATGTGCAAGAATGATATGTTCAATAAAATAATATATTCATACAGTCATTATTTTTTATGCACTATTTACTTTGTTATTTTATTTAAGTTTTGGCATCACGAAAAATGGGAAAATTGTTCGAAAATTTATGTAATAGATTTTGATGATACCATGTAAAACTTAGATTAGGAAGTTGGCACCCCAATTCTGCTGTAAAATCAACTATGTAATAGATAGGGTTCTATTAGCTGAGTCAAAGCAGCCAAATTGAAGATTGCAGAAGTTGACTGAAGATCAAAGTGAAGACTCCGTTGTGTGTTAGTTGAGTATTGCAGTGAAGTATCAGTCAAGTACTAGAGAAGTTGTCTGAGTCATCAGACTGACAGCTGAGTCACTCCCCGATAAGTGGAGATGACTGTCTGAGGGGTTAAGCAGCAAAAAGGACTCAAGAAAGCTGAGGAGATCAATTGTTAAGCAAAGTCAAATGTTTGCTGAAAGTAGAAACATGTCAGACTGCAGACCATAGTTGTTTTGCTGAAAGAGTACAAAACACTAGGAACCAATGGGATGCTCCTGCAAGCCTGTGGATTTTTAGGCGAGGCTACAGAGCATTAATACCAGGATCAGTCTACATCAAATGCTGCAAGACAAGACAAGCCAACGACCTTAAAGTGTAGTTTGAAAAATGCATCTATCTCTTCAACGAATACATTTTCAAATAGGCACTATAAAAGGCTGGGGAATTCAATAGAGAGAACACTTATGCAACTTAAGACACTCAAGAGAAATCAAGCAATCAGAGCAAAGTACTCTCGAGCATTCATTCAAACCTCAAGCCTAAAACTCGAAAGAAATTGATCCAACATACTCAGTGAAGGAAAGACAACTTCAAACTGTTGACGAGGAAAACATTGTTGAAAGACAAAGGGTCTACACATCCAAGGTTGAAGGAAGTGTAGTGAGGTTCCAGTTCGAACCAAAGCTTTGGACTTGTTGGAGGGCTACGTGATCAAATCCAAAAGTCTGAAGGAGCTGAAGTAGCAGGAAAACCATCTTGTGAAGAGTTGAGTCCCAGAAGCAAAGCTAGCTGTGTGATCAAGGCTAAGCTTGGACTGTCATCCTTTTGTAACAAACCACCATTACTTATTACCTCCAGAGGTTGGAGAAGATTGGAATATATTTGCTAAGTCTGCTGATAATAACTTAACCATAAAACAAGTGTTGAAAACATATTTTAATCAAAGGGTGAAAGACTTCCGCTGAAAAACCTAGTCTACTATTTTTATAAAAGAGTCAACTTATCAGCTAAGTTATCTTATCAATAGCTCTCTCGAGTCTGCTAAGTGGCTAACTCTACTGTGAAGGTTGGGCTAAGCTGTTCCTCAAGGACTAAGGTGACTTGTGACTAAACTCTGATTTAAAAGGACTAAAATCAAAAATTTGGTAAGGTCTATTCAACCCCCCTTCTAGACTTTACTTTATCACCCCTTGGGACCTACACTGATAAAAGTTCTCTCATTCTCAGAAGGCCACTAGGCATCGCCAACCACACTAGAGAAAATGTGATGGGAACTACTATCCATTTAATTTTATACACAACGTACATATTAATGGTAAAGCCTCACACATAGTAAGAATATGACTTGCAGGGCCACAAAAAAGGGTCAAAATACGTAAATCAGGCACAGTACGACGAAACTTGTAGGCATGATTCCATCTGCAATTTCACTTTAAGTTTGTATAATTGTCACATCCTTTTCGCGTATTTTCATTATGTTGCGTAATAGTTATGCATTTCAATAAACAAGTCAAAAGTATTATTATGATACAACCTAATTGTAACAACAAAAATTTCTCATCTGTAGATGCAAATCCACTACAACAACAGAACAACACTTTAGTGGAGGTAGTTGGGGATTAAGAGCAATTTTCAACAATATGCAAGTAAACAATTACTCACACACATCAAACAAATATAGTTGGCAAATCGGAATAATAACAGTAACACACCTTTGTTTGATTTGGCAGATATGAGTTCACATTACGACCGTTGCAGCTTTCACACTGTAGCTGATCCGTTTCCCTCACACCTCCGTCTTCTAGGATGTCTTATGTGCTTGTGGAATTCCCACAGCTAATAGAGAATGAAAGGGTCATGAGTATAAAAGTAGGGTGTTCATTTGAATGGCTTCTTATCTACTACAGGGTCGTTGGTAAGAGAGAAAAGAAGAAATTATTTTAATTGTTGAGAATAGGGCAACTTGGAGGACCGTTGGATGCAATTACGCTGATAATAAATTACAGAGATGATTTTTATGTGAAAAGAGATAGATATGAGTCAGACAAATTGAGATGAGAATGGGGTCAACAAATTTTTTTAGGGAGGGGTACAATAGTCTCTAGAGGAAAAAATTTGTATTCCCATATCCATTCACATGTTCCAAGAATTTTCGTCTGTCTCGAGAAATAATTCACTTCTCCCTCACATCTTATCGCACCCTTATCAGTCTCTCTCTCTATATATCTTTTTGTTGGAGTGGTGAGGGGTAGTATAGCCCCCAGGGCATAGCTCAATTGGTAAAGGACCTAAGTGATGTGATGTCTGTTTCGCTGGCCCTCGAACCAATTGAGGTTCGAATCCACCGGGTAACAGGTTGGAGGAGGATTTCTTGTGTGGTGACTCAATCTAAAGCAACTCAGAACACTGGTTCATTGAGGCATATCCCGCGCGGGGCTGTGGGGACCCTCAGGAATGGGGGGTTCGTCTTTTTTTCTTTTTTCAGAGGGAGTATAATAAATTTTTTTTGAGAGATGTAGTATAATAATTTTAATGATTTCCTACTTAGTTTACATACATGAATTCTCATAGTTAAATAAGGGTCCGTTTGGATTTATTTGGCTTATCTAATGGATCCAACCACACCTATTAACGTGTTTGGTTTGCCAGTAATTTCCTTGGAACTTTTTATTTGCTGGTTCTTTTTACCTTTGTCATTTAGCATTTTCTTGTTGTTACTTGATGAACTATACTCCATCAAGTCGGCTTTAGACTCTATAGAGACTTACTAGACTTAGAGTCGATCCTTCTATTGTCTTCCTCAATTATGAGTTTAAAAATCAGATTTTCTAGTCCCATCTCCTTTCGCTTATGTATGAGATAGTTCTTAAAATCCCTCCAACTTGGGGCAACTTCTCAATCAAAGCAACAACTTGGAATGCCTCCGAAAAAACTATTCCTTCAGCAGAGATCTCGTGTTGGATCAGCTGGAACAGTTGAAATTATTCTATCACGATTTTCTATCAACAATCACAAAATCCAAAACTTGTCGACCACAAATTTCTTGGTTCTGGCATCCTCAGTTTGTACCTCGTCTCCAAAGATTCTAACAACTCTTTGGAGTATTTCACTGCACAGTACACATTGTACAGTGCATCACTAAATCTATTAAGGACATAGTTACGACACATGAAATCACCCTGGCCCCATGCATCAAACGCAACATATTTTCAGCAGTTTTTTCGTTCTTAGCAACAATAGGCATGAGTGTCTTCTCTCAGGTACTTTGCCAGACTGAGGGTGGTCAGGTTGCACACCTGTTGTTGCCATCTTTTAAAGTCGAAATCCATGGGGTTTCTTAGCTTGAGCATTAGGGCGATCAAGGTTGTGAATGAACTGAACATCATGAAGGTTTGCTGTATGGGGCTCGTGGAAGGATGCCCGACCTTTCGCTATTTATTTTGCAATTGTTGATAGAAATGGTACAGAAATGGGAAAGCCTTCAACCACGCCTATAGAATTAGATTTTCATTTCTTATACTCCACCTAGAAATGAAAATCTAGGTTGCGGTTGCCTACCAAATATTTCTAAATTTTCATCTTTGAGTGAAAAATTTGTGAAATGTGTGATTGTTTGTGGAAAAAAAATATATCATTTCTCTCCAAAATTAACGCTCTTTTCTCTTTCTCCCTCACACTTCTCAATACGTAACCATATTATTTATTTCTCTCCCTAATCCTATAAATATAAATAATTTCAGTAATTTTTTTAATTTATCACTATTATTATTAATTTTCTCTTAATTTTGATAACAAAAGATATAAAATGAGATTCATATTGCAAATTTTTAGTTCAATTTTTATTTTTTATTCAAATTTTTTGTCAATTCTTTTACACTATTAATTCTAAAATAAAATCAACAAACAATCATCTCTAAAAGATTCCTAATCATATCAATGTAATCATTAATTGTTTTCCATACATCCAACTTTGATGGTTAAAATTTTCCCACTATTTACTGAGAAAATGAAAGTGGGATAGAATGAAAGGACAAACAACCACATCCTTATCCCTAACTATTACAACTTGAGAATTGGAATAGAACTGAAAACCAAGTTGAGACTGAATCTATGTCAGCAACACAAATATGTCTTGGCTAGTGCTCACGGATTGACGTGACGTCCCTAAAGATAAACCGACTTATGTCTTTTGTGTAGTAGCGCCATTAGCACAAAAGCTCATTTGAACTAGAAAGTGCGAAGACGGCAGGGTGCTGGACTCGAAATGCAGAAAGGAATAATGATGCAGATAAATGTGTTGTATAACTAGTTGTAACAATCATCTACTCAGAAAGTAGATTAACAGTATACTATTTAATTCCTACATAATTAAACATTTAGCAACAAAATTTTGATCAAAGTCGGGTCATCACCCATCTTAGTGTTAGGATTGGGATCATCCCTCCTTTAACCAATTCCTATTGGACTTGATAGAACGCCACCTGATTTTCAATAACCAATAACCTGCAATTCCAACCAAACTTTTTATCGAGTTACAAAAGACTAAACCTAAGAGGGAGGGGAAAAGAGAGAGATAAGAAGAATAGAGAGAAGAATATATTTCTGAATTTGCTCAAAAGTTATTCAAATGTTTACAATTCCTCTGTTTTTATGCTTCTGCATGCAGCTAACTGCCATCTAACTAACCTAACTATGAAAACTGAAACTAACTACTTAACTATCTTTCAGTTTCTCGATTTTACATATTTGCTCTCACTAATTCACTTGTTATCGTTATTCTGAAAGTCGTCGGTGCATTTCTATGTTTATTCATCTTATTGGTCATGACAATGCCCCCATAAAACAGGTTTGTCCTCAAGCCTGCAACTGCTGAAATTGCTGAGTGATAGTTGTGTATTCTTCCCATGTAGCCTCAACCTCGGGTAAGTGAGACCATTGGATGAGCAATAGAGGTACAACGGTGTTATTACGCTTAACCTGATGACGTGCAAGAATTCAGATAGGATGGAGGATGATACTACCATCATAATTAAATGGCAGAAGGCTAGGTGTGAAAATATCTTCAGAACCAATCCAATGCTTGAGCTGGGAAACATGCAAAACTGGATGGATGCAAGCATGGTCAGGAAGTTGGAGTTTATAAGCCACTGGACCAATTTGTGCAATGATTGGGAAGAGCCCTGCAAACTTGGGGCTCAGTTTCCACAGGCGACTACCATTTGGCCCAGATTGGGATTAGAGCCGCACATATAGTGAAGATATGATTCAAGATACTGGTTCACTCTCTCGATTTGACCGTACGTCTGAGGATGGTACGAAGTATTTAGAAGCTGTTGAATGCCCAAATGATTTTGCCCCTGGGTTTTCATGAAAGTTGTAGCCCTTTCTCTTAGGTTTCCATATCCACTTGAATCAGTTTAATATAAATTTTGTAGAGAAAGTTAAAACCAAAATAGTAAACTCTGCCAGTGCTGAAAACTGTTAGCGCGTTGGATGTTTTCGAAAGAAATTCCCTTTTGTTCGACCGTCCATGCTTTTTTCCTTCACATATTTGCTCGTACCTTGTCTTTTGACATATAATTTGGAATGTGCTATTACCTTTTGTCCAATTTATCTCCATTTTCTGTAAAATATACAAGAGTACACAATATCACGCCAAACAAAGGAAACCAAGTAAAATACACTAAATATGCGTGCAAATGTATCGATTATATATCATTTTAAGCGCCTAAATTTACGTATATTTTACGCATATCAAAATCTCCCAAACTTAAACCATTGCTCATCCTTGAGCAATTTCAGAAAAATAATCTCAAGTGCTACATGCCAGTGCTGAAAACTATTAACACATTTGGACATTTTCGAAAGAAATTCCCTTTTATTCGACCGTCCATGCTTTTTTCCTTTACACCTTTGCTAGTACCTTGTCTTTTGACATACCATTTGGAATGTGCTATCACTTTTTTTTCAATTTAGCTCCATTTTCTATAAAATATACAAGAGTACGCAGTATCACGCCCAACAAAGGAAACCAACTGAAATACACTAAATATGCGTGCAAATGCATCAATTATATATCATTTAAGCCCTTAATGCACGTATATTTTACACATATCAGCCTCCACCCCATGATGGCTGATAATATGCCCCAAATACTCCACCCTCTGTTGACCAAAAGAACATTTGGAAGCTTTGGCAAATAATTGCTATAGGAGCAGTTTCTGAAAGACTAAGTGGATGTGTTGCTTGTGTTGATCCATATTAACACTATAACTGAGAATATCATCAAAGAATACTAGGACAAACTCCTTAGATACTCCTTAAAGACCTGATATAGAGTGATTGAAAGGTGGCTGGTGCATTGATGAGGCCAAAAGGCATTACCTTAAACTCATATAGACCAGAGATTATAATAAATGCTATTTTGGGAATATCAGGGGGTGGACTCGAATTAGGTGGTATCCAGCTCTGAGATCTATTTTAGAAAATACCTTAGCTTGTCCCAACCTATCTAAAAGGTCATCAATGAGTGGTATAGGGTAGCTATCCTTGATTGTCAGTGAATTAAGTGTCCTATAGTCAACACAGAATCTCCATGTTCCATCATTCTTTTTAACCAAGTGTACAGGTGTAGAATATGGGCTATTAATGTGTTGGATAATCCCACTTTCTCACATTTTTCTAACCAACTTTTCAATTTCATCCCTTTGCACATAGGGGTACCTGTAGGCATGTTGTTTGAAGGTAACAATCCATTCTTTCAATGGAATTTTATGGTCATGGGACCTGAAGGGAGGTAGGGACTTAGGTTCTTCAAAGGTTTGTTTATATTGGAGTAGGATAGATTATAGAGCTTCATGACTAGTGTAACCCTTAGGTGTTTCTATGCTAGAGACCATACATATGCATCCTAAAATGTGACTGGTTCATTTTTTGAACAATTTTTTTAATTATTTACCATCTATCATCTTTAGAAAGGCCCCAGGTTGCATACCCTGCAATACCACTTGTTTTCCCTCCTTACAAAATTGGATTCTTTGCTTATTAAAATCAAATGTGATTGGTCCTAATTTTCTTAAGAAATCAACTCCAAATACTATGTCACAACCCCCTAATATTAAAACCCTGATACTTGTAGTAAACTTATGGTTTCCCATTTCCCATTGAAACTGCTTACATTTGGAATTACACTAAGTTTTACCACCATCAGCCACAGTGACAATTGAAGGATTAGTGTATTCAAGAGTGTAGTGCAATTTGTTTGGCTGAGGTAGGGTCAAGAAAGTTGTGTGTACTACCAGTATCTATAAGAATTGATAATGCTTCGCCATTTTTCCAAGTATCTTGATGGTGTTAGGAGCTACCTGACCTGCTAAAGCATGTACTGATATGTGCAACTCATTATTTTCATATGTTTCTTCTACCAAATCTTCATTTCCCCCCTCAATGTCTTCTCCCATGATCACAAATAATTTTTTGCATCTGTGACCTATG
Organism: Rehmannia glutinosa; assembly: GCA_016081115.2. NCBI lineage: Eukaryota > Viridiplantae > Streptophyta > Magnoliopsida > Lamiales > Orobanchaceae > Rehmannia > Rehmannia glutinosa. The sequence continues at coordinate 80,501,318 of CM071936.1, read as the reverse complement.
TGGTACACCTCATCACAATTAAAACTCAAGTTCTTTTTCCTTCTAGATTCTAATTCTTCTGGTGTGAGTTTTATAACTGGAGAATATCTTTCTGGGTTATTATTTCAACGTCTCTTGCAATTACTGGTTTCTATAGTGTTTGGTTTGTTATTCTATTATTAGTGGAGGAGTAAGTTTTTGTTGTTTGTTCAGATTTGCCCAATGACTCTATCAAGGCTTCTTGTTTCCTTGCTAAATGGATGGCATTAGATAGGCTGTTAGGCTTTAACAACTCTACCATTTGACAGATCTCATCTTTAAGATCACTAACAAAACTGCTAATAAAATACTCTTTAGTTAGGGATCTATTCATGCCTACCATAAAATATTTTAGCTCTTCAAATTTGTTCACATAAACATCTACTGTTGTGTCTTGTTTTAGCTTATTGAATTGACCCATTACATTCCCACTTTTATTATCAGTAAATCGTTCTAACACCAGTTTACTAAATTTAAACCATCCCATATGTTCCTTTTCCTCAATATAGTCAAGATACCAATTATCAGCCATACATTCCATGTGCATTGATGCGCATATGATCTTGTCATAGTTAGCCAAGTGATTGAAGGTGAAGTATTTCTGACATTTTCTCAGCCAACCATGAGGTTCATTTCCACTAAACTTGAGAAACTCAAATTTCGGATTTCTGAATGCATTCAGTGAGTTTTCATTTTGCCTCCCCTACATTGGAGTTGGTAATAGTCCTGCATCGCCTCTTGTTGATCCTGCATCAGCTCTTGGTCGAGTGAATTGATCGTGTAAAATATACATGCATTTAAGGGCTTATTTTACTACATTATTGATGCATTTGCATGTATATTAAGTGTGTTTACTTGGTTTCCTTAGAAGGGCATGATACTGCATATTCTTGTAACATTTTACAAGAAACGGAGCTTAAATGGAAAGGTATCAGTTAGAAGGCCCGGACATGATTTAAGAGTGCAAAGAGAAGATCGAAAAGACGAAAAAAATGGATGAAAACCAATCGCATGGTCAGCCTGTGTAGGGTGACACGGCCATGTGACTTGTCCGTGCGAAGCAACATAACCGTGTGAAGTGTTCAGGAGAAAATAGGGGCAAAACCAAGCCGCATGATCTCCCGTGCAGGACCACACGGTCGTGTGGCCGTGTGAAACCACACGGCCCATGTGATGTGTCTATGGTGGATGTTTGTGTCCTTTTCCTACCAGAATTCTACAAGTGATCTCTCCAAGCACCTATATAAAGGGACCAAGGCTTGCACGAAATTACATCATTCATACAAGATACAACACACCAAAATACATAGGATTACACATATCAAAGGTCTTCTGAGAGAGGAGGTCTAGGTTACGAAGAACACCACAAGGCATTTCACATCTACGGAAGCACAAGAGTTTCGAAGGCTTGGAAGGAGGATCCATTCTGACAAGAAAGGATTTTCTTTATTAGTTTAGATCTCTTGTCTATACTTAAATGATGACACAATGTTGATTTCAAGCTTGTCTATGAATTTGTTATCAATGTTTGGCTAATCTTTCGGATCCTAGAGCATAATCAAAACTGTGGATTCATGTTAAATCTTGATTGATTATTTTCTTAATTGATTCATGTGTTCTATTTTATAAATTCGAGCGCTTATTCTTAGTTGCTTATTATCTGATCAATAATTTGCATGTCATATTTGTTAGTGCAAAATTGGGGAGAGGAGTTCTAACAAAGATGAAAATCAAATTTTGACGTAAATGGGTGTAACGATTTGGAAGACCTACGACTGTTTGTGGGGATTCATTCAATTCATAGATCTTTTGGGAGTTAATAATAGTTGTAAAACACATGAATTGGTTTTGTTAAACAATGATTAGATTTAATATCAAAGAAGCATATTGAGATTATATGCCTAGGGTTGCTTTCGTATTTGTTGAAAATACTTGTAGAGTTCGAATTTATTTCTTTTAATTTTTATTTTCGATTATTATTATGAAACTTGTGATATTCAGTTGCCTCAATAAAATTGGAATACGATGTTATTATGGCCTAAGTGTTTCGTAGTCAATCCCTGAGGAAGACGACATTACTTGTCATTATCATATAAACTACACTGTACACTTGCAGTATAGAGATCCAAATATTTCTTGGCGAACATAAATGGGTTGTGATTCCCCATTGGACCTGATTGTAATTGCTCTTTCCATCCACTGTTGCCTATCGCCCTCACCAACTCATCCATTTTTTAGCTAACTCTTCTACTTGCTCTTTGCTAGCCATACCATTTAATTTTTCTTTTACTCCCTTGTTTTCCTCTTCAAACCATTGTAATTTTTCTTTGATTTCTCCCAATTGCTGGTCCATTTCTTTCGATCGTACTGTATTATTTCTTCCCATTCGATAGATAAAAGTACACTGCCCAGGAATGAATAGCTCTGATACCACTATTTAGATCGGGATCAGTCCCTCCTTTAACCAATTCCTGCTGGACTTGATAGAACACCACATGATTTTCAATAACCACTAACCTGCAATTACAACCAAACTTTCTATCGAGTTGCAAAAGACTAGGGGAAGGGGAAAAGAGAGATAATAAGAATAGAGAGAAGAATATATTCTGAATTTGCTCAAAAGTTATTCAAATGTTTAGAGTTACTCTGTTTTTATGCTTATGCTGCAGCTAACTGCCAACTAACTGACCTAACTGTGAAAACTGAAACTAACTACTTAATTATCTTTCGTTACTCGATTTTACATATTTGCCCTTACTAATTCACTTGTTATTACAACATTTTGTATTTAGTTGATAAATTATTCCAACATTTTGTATTACACTTATCAAAATATTCCAACATTTTGTATTTAGTTGATAAATTATTTGTGTATTACCAACTCTTCTCTCTACAACTATCTTTAATTTCTGCAGCTTAGAACTTCTATAATATGCAATTTTTGTGCTTATTCTTTAATAAAAATGTGATTAATCTCCTGATTTTTCTCTTTAACTCAGCAACTACAAGAAAACTGCTAATCAACACCAACAAAAAGACACAAGTTTTAAGACTTTTCTGGTGTCTTTTCCCATATAACAGCGGTTTTGTAAGAAATCGTTGTCTAATTAATGCCGTCGTTTGATAAAAAATAGTGGTTTCATAGAACCGGTGTCTGTTGTAAAACAATTTCCGGAATATACACCGATTTTGGCATCGGATTTCGAAACCGGTGTCTATTTATAGAAATTATTTTAGATTAGATAGCAGTTGTTTTGACATCATTCTAAAACCGGTGTCTATAATATTTTAGAAACCAAATCTTTAGACACCGGTTGTAGATCCGGTGTGTAATCATTTACTTATTACACCGGTCCAATAAACCGGTGTCTTTACCTTTTCTTTGGGTTAGGTTTTAATCATATCAGTCAACCTATTTGTCCAAGTCCAAGTCCAAGTAACTTAACCAAAATTCTCCTCAACCAAAAACGCCCCATCTCCGCCGTCGCCTCATCTACGACGCTCGCCAACTACCGTTCACTCACACTGAATCAAATCTCTTCAAATTTTTATTTTGCTTTACTATTTTCTATTCTTTTTCCATTTTAATCTTTTCGACAAAGCCTTTGCAGTTTCGGGATTTTGTTCGAGGGCGTCGTCGTTTTGTTTCTGTGTAAGTTACGGTATCGTAATTTCTGCATATTTTGGGAGTGTCATGGAGAATCCGTTGCTTTGGAATTGAACATTGTGCGACTGACTTTAATGAATCGGGTTTTATTTTATTTTGTTTTCCCACGAGTTTAGCAGACCTGTATCGGGGAGTCGTGCGAGTTTGTGGAGTTTTTCATATGTAATCTTGGGGGAATTGTTGGTTAATTGTAAAAATTTGAGCTTTAGGGTATGGTGTTGAGTTTATCCTTTTTCTGTTTTTTTTTTTTCATGATTAGTTTTTTTTCGTGGTTTTAGTTTGTGATTTCAGGGTTTGTTGCTGGAGCTTTTTCATGATTAGTTGGAGCTTTTTTCTAGTTTTTGAAGCTCATGTATTTCTTTGTCCTTTTTGAACTGTGAAGAGTGTACCCTCTCTGCAACAAAACAAGGTAGGCATATAATGGGGGTGCCTCTCCAATTTAATTAATGAATATTAGTGAAAGGGCGCATATGTGCTACCATAAATGTATTGTACTAATTAGCTCTGTTTTGCAATGAAGAGTTGGAGCGCTAAATTTGTGATGTTTGAGTTGTTTGATTTTGGAGGGTTTCTTTTGTTTTTTTGGATCATTGTATCTCTTTGTTTCTGTAGGTGGTCTCTGCAAAAGTTATCCGTAACAAGCAAAATGGCCAATCAGAAGGTTATGGCTTCATTGAGTTTGCTAGTCATGCTGCTGCAGAAAGGAGCCTGCAGACATATAATGGTGCCCTACTGCCGAATGTCGAGCAAACTTTTCGATTGAACTGGGCGTCCATGGGAGCTGGGGAAAAACGTGATGATGCTCCTGAATACACCATTTTTGTTGGAGATTTGGCTGCTGATGTAACTGATTACATGCTTCAGGAAACTTTTAGAGCCAATTATCCTTCGATAAAGGGTGCAAAGGTTGTCACAGATAGGATAACAGGACACACAAAAGGCTATGGATTTGTGAGGTTTGGTGATGAAAGTGAACAAATACGTGCCATGACTAAGATGAATGGGAGATTTTGTTCCACTAAGCCCATGCGAATTGGCCCAGCTGCCAACAAACAGAAAGTGGGTGGTCAGACCAAAGGTATCCTTAATACTTCCAGCTTTTTGGATAGCTTCTAGAGCAGCAAATTAAGTTGCACCTTCTGAGTTTGATGTTATCTCTCATTCTCATGTGCTATGATGCTTTGTTTTTAATTTGGCAGTTTCAATGCATTGGTGGCTTTATTTTTTTGGAATATTTGGAGTATAGATGTCTCTTTGTTGAGCAATGCTATTAAGTTGCTTTCTTTGATTTATGAAGATAAGCATGGCTTACGACGTCGTTTCCTTCCAGTACTTTAAAATTTTTGGTTCTGAAGTATTAAACCTTGCTTAATCTCATAAAAAACTCCGGTTGTCTCAAAGCAGGGTGTCAGGAGGCTCTATCATATAGGGGCCTGGAGCCAATTTCAGCTGAAATGATAACCCTTTTAGTGCCTGGTTTTGTGTAGGTCAGTTTTATTTTAATGTTTCTTACTTTTTAGTTCCTTGAGGCATTAATTATGCTGCAAATTTCAATTTCTTTTCCTTCGCCAGTCCTTTTACTTTCTAAGCGCCCAGTCACGTTAAAATTACATTTTTGTTCAAGCCTTTTTTTTATATTCAGTTTTAAATTCAGCCGCAATAATTAATCTGTTTCTCCATTTACCACTTTCCTTTGTGCCGTCAGATAATTATTAGATTTCTTTTGTTCCCGTCCTATTATTTTCCAATGACTTATCACTGGATCTACTCCTGTTAGAAAAGGCTCACCATGGAGAGTGAGCGATGATCTAAGGTCAGTGAAACTGCTTACAGCATGCAGGTTTCAATGGTTTGTGCAGCAACCAATACTTTATACAATTGTATAAGTTGGAGTCTGTTGGTTGAGTTGCTTTTGTTCTATAATGTTCTAGTTTTCTTTTTTCCTTCCAAGTCTTTATCCATTAGGAGGAAATATTGGTAAAGTTTACATCTCTTTATCATCTTCATAAGTCTGTCTATTATGTTTCTTCTTTTTTTTTTTTTTTTTGCAAATTCCAAACGTGGCAACAAATTAGTTTTTTGTTTTGCACATTGGTGAATCCTTAAACTGTGCCTCTATTTCTGATTGGATGCTAAGTACTGCTGGACTCTAGAAAGGTTAGCAGTGGTTTGCTTGCATTGGATGATCTACTGCTGAAAACCCATTTCGATTGAAGATTGCACTATTTTTCAAAGTGCTGGATATTATGGACCAAAAATATAAACATAAAAATAACACATTCAATTACATTTATTTTTCAGTTTCCTGCCAGATTTTTATGGATTCTCACTGTTTGATGGAACTCTTTGTTACTGCATAAGCTATCGCCTGTACTGGTTTTGCCTGAGCTTATTTCTATTCTTGTATGTCTGATTCCGTTTATGGTGCATGTAGCCGGTAATTATGATTTTTTTCTGCTTTCCATCTGGGGTATATATATATTTCATAATCTATTGTACTAATTTGGTTTTTTATTTTAAAATATTAGGCATCTCCATAAAAGGATGAAGGGAGAAATTGTGGATAATTATATCAGAGTTGTGCATCCATATAAGATAGGGTACATGGAAACAACAAATACAGATAAAGGTTATCTCCAAGAACAATTGGACAGAAGGGCACAAGCTTTGGCACATAGATTGTATGGCACATCAACTAACCAAGTGGTTTTGGCGCCTTGTAATATAGGGTAACTAAGAACTAATTTAACATTTTATATGCATGTTTTCATAAATTGAAGAATAACATCTTGCTTAATTATGTATTTGTGTGTAGTTATCATTGGATATTGATTGTGATCGACCCTAACAAAGAGGTGGTTTGTTCATTGGATCCTCTTGGTCCCCGAATTCGCTCGGACAGTTGGAAAGATGTCATGAACCGGTAAACGCTCATACCTACTATTCTCAAAACTTTTACCTAAAAAAACTAATCTACAAAACTTGATGTAAATTAATTTATCAACTCTTGTGTTATTTTGGCATTAGGTTTTCTTGTGTAAGTGACTGTGTTGGAAGAATGAGCTAATTGTAATGAAAGGATATGAAGGAGGGCCGATTGAAGCTATTGGTGGTTACATCTTTTTTTTTGGTGTCAAGTTTTCTTGCATAGGAGACTATGTTGGAATTTGGAAGAGTGAGTGAGGCCTTGTTTATAATAGTTGGATTGACAGAAAGCCCAACCTGCTATGAAAGGACGGTTTAACTCGAAGCATAGATATATAATCATTTAGTTTCACTTTTCCCAGGATAGCTGTAGCTAAAACTTAATGACACCTTATTTTAGCTACCAGTCATGTTTGAGATAATATATAGAAAAGTCTGTTTGTTATGTCATTAGTATTTAACATTTTCATAATATTTCTACTATTGAGATGCCCTTGTTTTCCTTTACAGTAACTTGAGACATATACAAGAATGTTTTCCTATCAGAATGCTTGTCCAAAATGCTCTTTTAGATTATTCACATGGTAATTAAATCAATATTATAAGCTATACAAGCATACACACATTCAGTGAAATTTCAAGAAATTCAATTCCACACTTTGTTAGATAGGGTTACAAATCTGTATAAGACAGACTCCTGTAATAAATAAATGATTTATCACTTCATTGTGCTATTCCAGAATATGGTGCAAAGATTTCATGTATTTCTAGAATTAACAAGAAATTCATGATCTGAATTTCCCCATGTATTTCTAGAATTGAAACTATGGTTTAGTGCATGTCTTATTCGGGTCGGGTCAGCTCGGGTTTGGATTAATTTGTTGGGCTGTATATTTGTGTGTTCATTGAGGTTGTTTTGGCTCCATATAAAGTTGGGTTAGGTTGGAATCAAGCGAACTCCTGTTTTCATTTCCAAACAATATAATTTACTATTTGTTGGTCATGTTCCATGATGTACATGTTGAATTTATAATATCAATCATGTAATGGGACATGATCGAGCAATTATCTCAACTCATCGCCGTCTCATCATATTTTTCATGCAAGTGGAAAAACCTACGATGATGATGGTTTTGGAATTTCATCTCATTTCTCCTTCGTATGAAGGTTGCGTCAGGAAGGGCATCCGGCGTAAAACTTTGCCACTTTGCTTTCTGTGTGAATTTGTAGTGTTAATTAATTTTGGACAATTAATTGACACTATAACTTCACACCACCGACCCCACATAGTGGGATAAGGTGCAGTTGATGATGATGATGATAGTTTACTATTTGTTCATAAATGTGTTATGTATATATATTTGAAACTATCAATTTTTTTAATTTTTTAATCACTCTGTGTATGTTTTGTGCATAATTTACTATGATTGCTGAGAAGGGTTGGTTCATTAATGGCTAAATCATTCAACTCTGTTTTTATGCTTGTAAGCTGAGAAGAATGAGCTTCGTGACGAGAAACAAAGGTTAAAGGCTGAGAAGAATGAGCTTGAACATTTTTGAAAGCTTGAATGACATGAGCTATGTTGATCATATGGATTTTGTTGCCTTTAGTTAAATTATAGTCTTTTGTTGGTTGATGGAATTGGATTATGAATTTATAGTTGTTTTATCGAAAGAAAACTTCGCTACTAGTACTTTTTGTTGGATTTTGGCTATTGGAGTTCACTTTAGTATTAATGGATTTCATGTTTAATTGGTAGTGAACTTATGATGGTTGCTAGAATTGGAGTTCATAATGAATTGTTTATTTATATGGATTTTTTTGCAGCTTTGACCGGTGTCTTTGCGTAAATAAACAACCCTTTTAAAACTGCTTCTAAAAACATTAAGACAGCGGTTTTGATCCGATGTCTTTGAATTAAACGACACCGGTTTAAAACCGGTGTGAACAAGCGATGTCTATTCACCATAGACATCGATCTTCTCCCGGTGTTTGATGCGGTGTCTATTCATGAAAAGAAACCGATTTAAAACCGGTGTCAAATACATAAACTTTTAACATAAGGGCCTTAGAAAACGGATATTTTATCTCTAAGACACCGGTTTAAAACCGGTGTCTTTCCAGGAAACGACATCGGTTCTCAGCCGCTGTCAAAACGTTCAGACTTTTAACATCAGTGGCTCTAACAGCGGTTGTGTTACTAATAGACAGCGGATTAAAACCTGTGTCTATCAGCGTTTTTGTAGTAGTGTAATTTTATATTTAGATTTTATTTTTATTTTAATAAAATTTTAGAAGAGCATTTTATAAATTTCTAGGTATCAATTTTATTTATACTAGACAGCTGTGTAAGATTAGGTTACTTGTTATTTTCTGATGGGTGTTGCTATTAACACCTCCAAAACTTCTCAAGACACCCCCTCTTTTTAATTATAAAAATGCCATTAATTAAAAGACTGAAATGCCCTTAGATAATAATTGTGCTTTCCTCCTCCATTGATAGGCTAAAGATATAAGTAAAACAACAAATTTCCAACCTTATGTAGTAATTATCAACCATTCTAAAGGGATTCTCAGTTACGACTGAGAAATGGACTATGAAGAACCAAAAACGCTTCTGACAGTGACAATTGGGAAAAAAGTTATGGATGGGCTCTTAGAAAAGCTTCGTCTTTGGTGACACGTTTCCGTTGTTTTGCATTGTTCCTAACGAATCAGGTGAAATGGGCTTGTTCGGTGAACCAGGTCGAACACGATATATTCTTTTTTTTTCTCTTTGTAGCAATAGTGTTGTGCGTGTGTTCGGTGTATTGGGCGAGTTTATGTTTTGCCAGAAAGATTTTGGGTTTAATTTGGGAGAAGAATAAATTGGGGAATATTTGGGGGTGTATTAAGTAAAAATATTACTTTTAAAAAGGGCATAGGGGGTGAATTAATAAAAGGGTGTATTGATAGATTTTGGGGGTGTTAATAGCGCTCCCCTTTTCTAATCACGATTTGCATTTCTTAGGTCCCGATTTATAAGGAAAGAGCCTAATGCTAAGTATGTTAGAATAACATATCCATGAATACTTTCCTTGTTCGTGGAGAAAAAATATATAGTTGACTGACTACTGGTAAAAAAAAGGAGTAAAAAGAGTTGTAGTATTAATTATTTAAGTTGGTCAGTTGCTTGTTGGAGTGACACATTTCATTAGTATTCTTATTACTCATTTTGTAAAGCGCAATATCATAAACAATTAAGAACTTCACTATACCTATCAGCTTCATGTAAGTTGACATATACTTGGTCACTGTTGTCCCCATTCAATTCATACTATCATTATATTTAAAAATAAATATAAATATATAAATACAAAATTTATAGACTAAGAGCAATTCAATTTATTTCATTTTTTGGTTGTTTTATTTATTTATTTACTTTACTTAAGGAATGTTCTCGTAAATACATTGAATTTATACAATAATCATAAGTCAAGCACAAATTAGTGTAAAAATAAAAACTACTCTTTGAAGTTTAGTGTGACTAAGGTTGCATTTGGATGGGAGGATTTGGATTTGGGGAGAGGATTTAGGGAAGGATTTCAAATGACTCCAAATAAGAAGGATTTGAAATCCTCCAAAATGACTCCAAAAATAGCTTCAAATAATTTGAAATCCATTATAAAATGACTCCATCCAAACAACCTCAATGGATTTGTTATTATGGATTTGAAATCCGTAGCTCAAATTCTTCCATCCAAATGGAGCCTAAAAGAATTCAGATATATTTCAAAATCACAAACACCCCATTAAAGTGTTAAAACTATTCTCTTGAGATTTGTATTTGTTTTACACATACCCAGATGAGTATAATTTGTAAATAGAAACAAGTACTTTTAAAATATTTTGATAATTATGCTAACACCTTTGAGATTTGCATTTATTTTGCCAAAACCTACTATCGTGATTCGTAAAATAAAACTAATACTGAAAGAGCACGAATGATTGACATGTGTACAAAAGTTACCATATTAAAACCCCACAATTTAGCCTTGATTTATGCTCCAAAATTAATATGGTAACTTTTGTACATGTGTCAATTGGCTTAATTGCAGAAAATATCCTGTAATTTGGGGTAAATTGCATTTTCGGACTTTTATTATTGGGTTTGCAAAATATGCCATGTATGTTTATCAAGTTTTGCAAAATATGCCCTGTAAGTTTATAATGTTCTGCAAAATTGGTCCTATAAGTTTTATACCGAAGCAATTGGTGTCCTATAAGTCTCGAGTTAATGCAAAATTGGTCTAGCGGAATAATTGCAAATTTTCATAATACCAATTATACCCTTATTCATACATATGGCTGATTTGACTAAGTGTTTTGCTTAAAATAGATCGAGCCCGGTTTATTAAGAACTTTTGGTTATATTTATTATTTTTATGTAATTAACAATTGGTGAGGAGAATTATCTCCGAGAATATGAATCCGGACAATTGTCCGAGATGTACGCCCTCATACAGACATATCAAATTTTTGACGATGTATGCACAAGAACACCAGGATAAGATCGCATATTGGAACCACCAATATGAGATACAAGAACGCGCAGGAGCCGATAGGGAAGCCTTGAGGCAATGCGAAATGCGAGCGGCATATCATATGAGTTCCTGGAATGTAAACCAGACATTATATGTCGAATTGATGAACATCCAAGAAGCTGTTCATGAGAATTCCCATCATAACAATGATTCCTGATGGAGTACCTGAGTGGAACGAGATACTTCCAGACAAATCTAAGTTCTCCGAAGATCTTAGAGAAGTCCAGAAGACGGTGCAGAATTATGGCAACCGCCATATTCATCTACCAAAGACAAGTTCATCGGATCCGAACTGAGATGGAGACGATGGTGAAATATCAGAAGGAAACTCTTGAAATCCTTCATGATATTCAGAAACGAGTCAAGAACCTGGAGGACAGACCAAGTTCATCCGGAGGAAAGAAACGTATTGATTTCGGGATAGTACTTTATTTACACCAAAAAGGAAAACCAACCGAAGTTATACGAAAAATGACAGATGATGAAAAGCCCATTGCTATCATCAAAGGAAAATCTGTATACATTAAAAGTGATGGATATGGAAAAGATGAATCTTAAAGATCTACATGACCTTGCAGAATCCGTCGCAGGATTAGGAATTGTAGATTTTAAGATGAACACAGGAGACGGTTCAGCTTTGGTTAACTATGACCCACAAGGTAGACCAATTCCACCACCGCCGCCACAAGTAAATCCCAATGCTGCAGAAAGCGCGGGTTCAAATCATGGAACCCAGGAAGAGAGAATGCCTCATGTTGGAGATTTCACTACTGGGAGTGAAACACTTTCAGGAACAGGAGCTCGACCACCTCTTGCAGGAACTCGACAACCTTCTAGAAGGTCAAATGTTTATCAAACGCCTTATGGAAGATCATATCTCGACCCAATACATCCATATGCGTTGATGCTAAATCTGGATATCCCAGATTTTAAAAATCGAGAAGTTCTCATTGATGAATGGGCATCAACTATGAGGATTGCAGCAGGTACCCTTGATCTTACAAATGATTCCTTCATTTTACTCCTTGAAATGAGTCTTGAGGATCTGTAAGGATTATGTGGGATATGACCGCAAGTATGAAAAGCGGTCACAGGAGGAGAATCACTAAAAGGAATTGTCGATGATATGGCCAAATTATTCAAAATCCATTTTATCGGCACAGGTTATTTTGAGGGATTAGAGGAAGAAAAAAGAAAAAAATATATAAACAAGCCCTCTACAGCCTCGAGTTATATGATATTTGTCATATTGACGAATATATCAAGTTGTTCACCGAGTATCGGTGGAAGTCCAAGATTGGAGACAAAAAGAAGCTTCACTATTCTTTGCAAAAATTCCAAGTCCCCGGAGAGAAATGCTTATCGGGAATACAAGGATGCAAATGGATTTAGATACTCGTGGCTAGAAAAATGTCTTTCTTGAAGGCCAAGTTATCGAATGGTGCTACCAAGCAAAGACTATACCTTAATTACAAGAGATTACGAGGAATTAATAAATCGGTTCCTCTATGTTGCGTAGACGATGATATCCCAACAAGAGGGAGGTCAAACCAAGGCGGCATAAGAAGAAGAAGGAGAGAAGCCATCCATACCGCCGAGGAAGCAAGAATAAAAGAAATGGGTCTTCATGGAGACCTAGAAGGTTCTCGTCAAAACAAAAAGCCCGGCTACAAATCAGGCAAAGACCAAGACCAAGCAGAGTAGAGCCTCATCATCGTTCTAATCGTGCAAGTACCAAAGCAGAAATCCAGGAAGGAGAACTTTTAGGCGTGCTCACACCAGCTAATGAAAGTTTCAAAGATCAGAATCGCTAGACATGCGAGCAAAGGGCATATCTCAACCGACCGCCCGTATAATCAAAGACGAGGAGTTAGACAGCGATTCGAGGCTACACCGTAAATAGAAGAAGTCTGTTTACTATCAAGATCTTATACAGTGTATCGGTTTGAGGATATACCCTCGTGATGAAAGCATCTATGAAGAAGAAATCTATTCGACGATGGAAGTGACTCACTGGAATCGAGTGAAGAAGAAATTCTTCAAAGCAGACTGGTCCAGTGGAGGATATGTTGGGATTCCTCTCTCACACTACGGTTTCTCATAAAACTCTTATGAGAATTATGAAGGAAGATCTAAAGCTTCGATATATGATGGATTTACAATTGGAGCTATGGAAAAGGCTTTGGAGAAGATTGGTTTTCGTAATAAAAACACCAAATTATCCACAGGTAACAACCGGAGAATTTGCCATTCGATGGAGTTTACCTGCAGTAACCTAATCGAGATGCGCTTGGTCCCTATTAGAGAAATCCAGAGATCAAAAGCGTAGTTAAAAGAGAAGTTGCAAATACACTCTCATGGATTCATATCGGAGCCATAAGAGTCATTATTAAAGCAACATTCAAAGAAGAATAGATTCGCCACTCAACTGCCATATTTGACAAGCGGATCTCAAACCTCAAGGATTCATGCCTTGGAGCGATTCTGAGAAATTTGTATGCGGGAAAATCGGCATTCAATGTCTATCCTAGAATTGCATACAATTTGGGAAATCGAGATTTTAATGAGTCCTAACCCTTCATCGAGATTTCAAAAGAGTCGAATTGATGAAAGAGGGGAATAGACCTTACTCGATCACATACAAGATTTCATATGCTCTCTCGAATACACATCATTCGAGGTACTCTTGATAAAGGAATTTATCGAAGTCCCAAGAATCTTTGAGGACTTCGCCAGGTGGTTTTACCGTAAATCATTAGAGTCTCCAACTATAAAGGAGATTGATATGATAATTCAAGATCAACCAGATCTTCAACAAAAGTCGAAGTCTCGAGTTGAGCCACGAAGAATGTCTTTCCAACAAGACAATGGTAAGCGATGAGTCGCTGGGAAGAAAAGAGACCAAGTACGCTTCAACAGCATCCCGGATGTTTTCAAAACAAAGAAGAGAGCCGAAATGCCCTAAGAGGGCGAGAAGTTGAAGTAATATTTGACATCACTCAAAAGGATAATATTTTTCCTTGTGATGTTCTATATTACCTCCAACAACCTTATAGTTGGAAGATATCAAAGAAGCCTCAAGATATGAGAAATTGAGCTTACTATCACAGAGTTGCGGGAAAATCCCAAACAATTAATACCGGGAATTGAATTTGTTGAGGATCATAAACCTTGGGAAAGATTACAAGAAGGAATGGAGTTCACAGCCGCGTATAAAAGATATAGAATCGATGACCACTAGTCCATTTTCCATATACATTTCTATCGAATGTTATATGCTTGAATACAAGCCGAGTATTTCGCCGCCTATATTGATTCAAAGCCAATATGTACTACAAAGCCGGATGTTTTTCCTAAAGAAATTGAGAAGATTTACCACTATTGCAGGAAGAGATTTCTCTAAAAGAATTATTATTGTTAACAGAGGAATTAAACAAGCAGAAATCATGATCGGATGCGCATGCGGTACCCCATGGTACAAAGTAAAGACGCCACCAATCTATTTCCATGATACAGGAGCAGATGTGTTGCTAGGAAATAATTTCCTACAAACATTCAAGAGATTTACACAAGAAAATGAGACAAGGAAACTTATTTTCACAACATTATGTGATCATAAGATTATTGTCTAGCGACTGCGGGAAGCATTTTACAGAAAAATGCTTATTAATTTTCGCAGCAAGCGTGGTGATGAAGCCAAACTCCGGAATCCAAAGATGGCGGATCGAAGAAAATTTGGTGAAGCATTATTATCCTATAGACAATTCGGAAGCCGAAAAGATAAGAAGATATGGGATAATAACTTGTATTCATTCAGAGTACAAGGAGAAGAACGAGTGACTCTAGAAGCCATTGAAGAATTATGGATGAGTCTGAAGGAGAATCCACAGAGTGACGTGACCATTGAGGAATAAATATCACTCGAGGATATCAAGAAGAAGATCCAAAGGAATTATAATGAAGATCCTTTGGCATGGTGGGATAAGAACGAGCTTAAAGCTTCCTTAAAGGTTAAACCAGGAAAGGAGTACGAGTACGTGAGATTCAAACCAATCCTTATGAATCAGGAAGATCGTGAGGATATGCAGAAGATACTTAAGGAACATCTTGACCTTAAGTTAATATCACCAGGAATTTCTCCATACAACGCATCCAGGATTCTTTGTCAGAAACCATGGAGAAATCAAAAGAGGAAAACCAAGACTTGTTATTAATTACAAAGGGATTAATAACATTTTGGAATTCGACGGATACTACATCCCGAGCAGAGAACATCTGGTTAACTGTATCAAAGGTGCCAAGATCTTCTCAAAGTTCGATTGCAAGTCTGGATTCTACCAGATTAAGATGGAGGAAGAAAGTAAGAAGTTTACTGCTTTCTCTACACCACAGGGACATTATATTTGGAACGTGATGCCTATGGGATTGGCTAACGCACCCCAAATATATCAAAGAAAGATGGATAATCTCTTCAAAGATTATTTCAGTTTCATGTTCGTATACATTGATGACATTCTTATCGCATCAAAGAACATGAAGGAGCATCTCAAACATTTGGAGATATTTTCAGATGCTTGTCACAAAGAAGGATTAGTGCTTTTGGAAAATAAGGCGGTGATCGCAACAAGACAGATTGAATTCCTCGGAATTGAAATCGATGAATCTGGAATTATTCTACAGAATCATATTGTGGAAAAGATACAGGGATTTCCAGATACACTGAAAGACAAGAAGCAGCTTCAGAGTTTTCTTGGAGTTGTTAATTTTGCCGGGATGTTCATTAACAATCTGGCATACTACAGGAAGGTGTTTAACCCATTGCTTAAAAAAAGATGCAAAGATTCAAATGGGAAGATGAACATCAAGAAGGAATTAAGCAACTTAAAGAAGTTTGTAAAAAGCTTCAAAGCTTACGATTCCCAACGAACCGGTTCTCAGTATACAGATGCCGTGATGATTGGTGGGTCATTCTTACTAAGGTCACACCAAACGAAGAAGTGCCATGCGATATTGTAGCGGTTTATTCACACCCAAAGAAGCAAACAGATGGCATATCAACGAAAGAATTCTTTGCAAATCGAAAAGGCTTTTAAAAAATGGCCTCTATTTTTACTGGCTAAAAGGTTTACTTTAAAAATTGATAATTCAAGTGTCAAGGCTTTTCTGAAAATAAAATTGAATCAAAACCAGAAAAGGCTCGATTACTTAGATGGCAAGCTGAATGTCAATATTATGATTATGATAATATCATTATAAAATCTCATGAAAATATTCTTGCAGATTTTTTGACACGAGATGGAAGGACGCGAGGTCCTTAAATGAGTAAGACATCTCAGGGAAAACCTGGAGAGTCTAGAACGAGATTTTGGGACGTTATGTCTCAATTCTTTTGCCGGACGACTTCAATAGGGAACGACCGTAAACTCCTTTCTAGTCAAATATGAGCATGTTAGTTCGCTCAAGCACAATTGTTCTTAGCACTGCAAGGGCCTCTCTTCCAGGCCGCATCTCCTACAGTGCAAAAAGGGGCCGAGAGAGAACATGGCTCTAACCCGAGGTTATGGATTCAAGTACCATAATCACAAGTGTCGGTGATGCATCCCCCGAGGGTGTACACATCAGAATGAATGTTGAAGCTTCTGTCACAACCCGAGTCTTCAAGTCAACCCAAAGACCTCCGGGGTAAAAGAGGGAGAGTTGAATCTTAGGCCACGAGGCATCGAAAATCTAAGGTTCAAACGACGAGATTAAAATTTCCCTATGCGGGTATATCGACAATGGGAAAAATTAGTTACAAGAAAAGGTATTAACCTTAAAAATAATGGTTGATATCTCGTGGCAAGTATCCCGAGTTTGGATGAAACCAGGAAGTCATCCAAATGAAGACAGGAATGGTATACTTTTGGAGCCCTAGCTTCAATCTATACCGTATCACCAGATTCCCGAAATTTCAAAATTACCAAAATGGATTTGGGAAGCAAAAGATACGAGACTTGGGCCAATAATCCACATTTGGCCGTAGGAGATATTTTGAACTGTATTTTATCAAGGCAGCCTCCCGAACCAAAGAAAAGAAAGGCTTTAATGAAGCTTTTTCATTTCATCAAGCTAAGAAAATGGATGGAAATGCTTTAAAATATATTAAGACAACTTCACCTAAGAAGCACCATTGTTAGTAGGAGCATTTTCTGATGACGAAGCTTCTACCGTGATTTCCAGCATGGGGTCTTTGGATTTGTCTAACCAAAATGGCCAAAGTCAAATATCCATTCAAGTTTTTTCTTAATTCAAAAAATGGATCTTTCCTTTTGAATTCGATGACCGGTCAACCACAGATTTGCGAGAGGAACTCTTCGAGACTAAAAGAAGAATTCTCAGGAGAACAAGATTCCTACGAGCAAAGAAACTTAATGGAAATTCTCGTAACATGGCGCATGTTGGCCGTTGGATCGATTGGATCCTGGCTCAAGCATGCCCCGACCGAAGGAACCCGAGTTTGGGAAAGGATTTCACCCAAACCCGACCGACAAGATCATGCACCGGAAAGGACAAAGGCCCAACTCACAATACGCGTTATCCTCGGGGACCACGCAAACCATCTTTTTAAAAGATTTCCGACAAACCTCACATAGGTGAGTCACGCGGAAAGAAAAAGGAAGACAACTCGAGGTAATAATGCGAGATATGACGTAAGTTGACGTCATAAATTTCAACAAGATTTGGAGTCCGCCTTTCAAGTCCTGGGATTCACATCTATAAGTAGCAAAATTTGAAGAAAGTCGAGGACATCGAACATTTCCCTTAGTTTTCTTATAATAAAGATTGAGAGAAAAATTTGTAATATTCTCGGGAAAGTGTTTTAGTTTTTATGTATTTTCGAGTGCAAGCCTCATCTATGAGAGGCTAAACCGGTATTCTCCTCCCAAAAGAAGTTTACTATTGTAATAAATATTTCTATAAGTTCTTAATAAATAGGGGTCTTCAGCTTCAACATGTCTTCATAATGTTCCATTAATTCATCTCGTTTAAGAATTACTTATACGCTTGGAGTAGGAAACGAACCAAGGTCATGTGGCAATTCTTTCAAGGAATTGGATAACTTGCAGATCATCTTTCCTGAGGGTGAGGTTGAACAATGAGGAGTTGTTTGTCAAATGATCTGGGGCCAGTAATTTTCCAACTGGTGGTGTTGCGAGCCATTTCACCTGGTCTTTGCTTTGGCCAAAGAAGGTATGAATTTTAGGGGATTTATTAATTTTACGGAAGCATGTTGGGCCTAATATGGTCGTGATGGACTATATTTGTTTTATCAAAACCGTAGTCTGAAATCGTATTTATTTAGAATTATGAAACATTTATAGAAGTATGTCCTATTGAGTTTATAGGCTGAAAACCTGATATGATCCATTTAAAACCTTTGAATGTAGACACGGATCTAAGTAGGTGTAACAACGCCACGAACTTTAATAGGTGTCGGAAAATGTAAATTTTCATAATCTATGAAATTAGGTTTATTGAAAATAGCTATGGTATGAAAGGATTGAAATTGCTAATTCTCGGAAGTTATAGGATGTAATTGCTACCTGGAAAGATAATGGACCAAAACGCTATTTGGCTATAAGGGCAAAATTGTCCAGGCACAAATTGCAACTTTAATAGTTAAAGGGCAAAAATGCAAACGCCTAAGTTATATGGCATATTTTGCTATTAAGCCTGGTGTCAATTATCCGTGCGGTGGAATATGAGATGAAACGCCATGATGGAATAGAAGATCTCATCCGAGTGAAACCTTTGACCATTAATGCCAAAACCTTAAATACATGCTATGGTATAATTTGAAAAGATCTAGAGAGAGAGAGAATAATGGCTCCACCGATCAAATCTTCATCAAAATCCAAAACTTTAAAACATTTCACCCACCCCAAACACCGTCTCCGCCTCCTCCACATCCCCAAAGAGTTCCTCCGCAACGGGTGCATGCGCTGTTCTCCGCACTGTGTACCGCGACAAATGCGACGTTGACCTCCACGACCTCGCGCCCGTGTCCCACCACCACCCCCCCCCTCCATCCCCAACACCCCTAACCCTAGTCAACCAACCAAATTACCACGACCGGCTCTGCGATCTCTGCCGTGGCGGCCCTCGCTTGGCGGCCTATTCTACACGTGCCGCGCATGTGACTTCAACGCACACCCACTCGCACGCAGCCTTCCTTTCCACGTACAACTCCCACCGCACCCTCACCATCTCCTCGAAACTCCACCATGACCCGCCGCTTGTGCTATCCGCTTGAAAACTTGTACATCGTGGAGGTACCGCGCGAAGCATGCAAGCCGGATATCCACCGGATTGTGTTATCGGGGCCACGAGACAGACACGTGCCTATGTTCATGTTCCGCCGCATCGTTGTTAGCGATCGGTGTTCTACGGCCGGCGAAACACCATCCCCCGGTGATGATGGTGATGAGCCACGCCTAATAAGGGAGGAGCAAAGAAAAAGCGTTTGCTTTTTATGGGTAAGGTTGCGACATAAAGGTAACTTCCATTGTTGGGATTCCTTTTACTTCTTGATTTTGATATGAAGAGTTATAATTGCGTGTTTCATCCATGGATCTAAAGTTGTATTTTGTTTTTCTGATGAATTTTGTCTTCATTATATCATAATTAGTTTTTGTTTGCATTTGGTGAGTTATTGTAAGTTTGTAATTACTCTTTTGTATGTGTGGATAATAGAGAAATATGATCAACTATAAGGTTAATATTTATTATCTCAATTGTTTGGTCTATTTACATCAATTATTTATTGTAACGCACCCTTACGGACGCCGCAAAGCTCGTTAACATTAAATTTCTTTGAAGGAATTTTTAAAATAATTATACAATATTAAACTGGATTTCTTTTTAAAATATATCATGATCATTCTCACATTATATTAAAATCGACTATTATATCATGAAAGTATAAATCATCTTGAGAAAATTGATAATATCATAAACCAAGAGTTTGAATTCAAAAACACCGAAAGCATACAATTTGAAAAGAGCTTTTCAATGAATCTTAAAATAAAATATAGCGGAAGCATAAAAATTGAAAATAAGTTTCATATATTTTTTTTTGAATGAATCAAAGATATATTAAAAAATGAAAAAGATGATCCTGATCACAAGCTAACCAGGTAGCCAAAAGAAAGAAGACGAAAATCAAGTCCAAATAAAATCGAATCGGTCACATGCCGACCGATGGCCGAATGGTTGGTCAGCCTCGTGAAAACCTCCCAAGGTAAAACCAATCCTTGCGGGAAAACCTCATAGAAAAAGAGTACCCCCGAAGAAGCGTCCAAAAATATAAAAAGAAGGACCATGACACATTATCTAACAAATTTTTAAGTAGATTGACCAAATAGTCTTCCATGAGAAAATCCTCGGAGAAGAACACCCCACCAAGACGGCTTGCGACTTGCTCGTAAAATCTGCCATTCGATTGCCTTTACGATAGATATGCAAAACCACCAAATCCATCTGTGAAAGCAAATGAAGACTATATCGCCATTTGCTCAGATGGCGCCAGGGGACAGCAGAGATCTCTTGTGCAGCAAGTCTACTACATAAATAGAATCTGACTCGAGCCGAAGGTGAGTCCAGCCCTTAGCGAAGGAATAATGAATGGCCCACATCGCCGCCACCAACTCGGCCTCAAAAGCATACCCATCACCACAGTGCTCCACAAAGCAACCCCGAAAGAAGCATCTGCAATTCAGGAAGACCCCATAAGCCGTAAGGCTTCCTGGTGCCCCCGAAGCGCTACCATCCGTATTCACCTTGATCCAACCCGGAAGAGGTTTTTGCCATTTTACCTGCACGATCTTTGGAGCTTGTTGTGGCTGGCCAGGAACTCGAAGTCTCCTCACGATGAAAAGGTCCATTTGATCATTATCCATGCAACCCTGATCTAAGGATGAAGATTCAACAATGAGAACCCGAAGTTGATAATAGTCGCGGTCCACCGGCCCGAGTTTATCGTTAAAATCCGGATATGCCAAATAAGCTAGATGCAAGATAAAGTCATGACCCACCATAAGAAAGCAACCCGCCGTTGAAACGGAAAGTCATTAAGCGCACCAGAATTCATTAAAGCTATGAGACATAAAACATCAAATAAACTAAAAATCCGAATACAAAGAGCTCCCCGCAAAGACACAAGAGACAAACAAGTGACCAACAGATTCAACATAAGCACAACAAAGACCACGATCGAGGGGCCTATAAAACCCCCTAAAGAGCAACAAGTCTAAACCGCCAAGCGATTGTGGATAGCTCGCCACACCATAATCGAACGACATTCCGAAATGTGTGGGGATCAAATCCATGAACCCCATTGACCATAGGAGATGTGGGGCGAATATGTGAATACGCCATTTTCAAGTAATATTCCCATCATCGAGTGCATCCGGACCTGCGTGTCCTTCGAAGAGGCGATTGGGAATCGAATAATATCCGAACAAGATCCAAATAAGCATCAACAAACGAGAAAGTGAAATGCTAGTACTGCGTTGTAGAAATACTTAGAAATGCGTTGCCCAAATAGATATTTGTACTCATGGATACCAATTCTATCGACAATGCAAAAGAGCCCAACCAAATGTCAATCCAAAATAATACCTCAGACCAATTTTAGGGTCCAACGTGACTCTTCGAACAATCTCGATGCAAGGCCTAATCCCACCCAAGTCGAAGAAGGAAGAAACGATTGTCGAATAAGTCATCCGAAGTCAAATAACATTTTCTCGAGAATCGAAAAACCACGGAATCTGTTGTCATAACTTTCCAACCCGTTTCATTAGAAAAGCACTATTAGCCACAATAATCGAGAAACTCTAGGCCGTCTTTTGCCCGAGGGATACAACATCGAGCCCAATTGACCACCACCGAGCCTTTGGAGTTTACATCACCATCAAATAAAGTTATGCATGGCTTTCTCCATTTGCTTTAGCAAGGATCTCGCCACTTGTAAATCATCATCGTATGCACAAAGGAGCTTAGTAATCACGGAGAATTAACCAAGCGGAGACTCTTCACGAAGAGATAGCACCGCCCCTTTCCATCTTGAAATTTCGAGAATAATCTCGTCAAAAAACATGATGCAAGACCGCCGGCCTTTGGAGCACCTTTAAAGATGGGGCTCCTAAATAAACCAGGAGGAAAGGCCCCTAATCGATACCCATAATATTCGGATACGACCACACACATGATTAGAAACCTGGATGTCGAAGAAAACTTTTGATTTACGAGGACCGAATGCCCCGACCCAAAATAGTAGCATATCTTTGTGAGGATCGAAGAAGGATACGAGCGTCGGCCAAAAAGCCCCACACATGATAACAATGTCATCCGTAGAAGAATCGAAGAAGGAAAAATAATATTTCTAGGCACAATAAACGGCCCTAGTTGATTCTCTGAGCACCGCTTGTCTCTTTTGCTTTTTGCATTGCGGAGGAGTTCACGAGCAAATTTATTGAAGCACCGCTTCAATAAATTTGCCTCAACTTCCTCCGCAATGCAAAAAATAAATGAGACAAGGGATCACCCTGTCTAACCCCTCTAAAACACGAAAAGTAGCCCACATGCGAACCTTTTAATAAGATCGAAATCCTGGCCGACTGAAGAATAACCTCTATGCAATGAATGAAGGTCTTAGAGAAGCCAAACCGATGCAGAACATGGATCAGAAAACCCCAATTTAAAGTATCAAACGCCTTGCGGATATTAATTTTCAAGATCATGTTATTGTCAAGTGGACCATGCAGAACATTGAAGCCTTCCGAAACCAGAGCAACACAATCGTGAATATGTCTGCCCGGAATAAAGCCAAATTGCGTAGAAGACAAATAGGGAGGAATGATCGATCCCAGCCGAGTTCCCAAAATCTTGGTAGTTACCTTGAAAAGGAAATTACTCATAACGATATTAGACAAATAGTATTCGCATCTTTAGTTTTTGAGAATGAGAGTCATAAACTGGCATTCAACCCGAGAAGGAGGAGTCGAACTAGTTAAGAAAAAAATGGACAAATGACGATAGAAATACATTGATTACAAAATACCTAGATATCCACTCGACCATTAGAATCTAAAGTTCTCGAGTCACAAAACTCAAACCCAAACTCATCCAATGTTATCCTGAACGAGTTAACGTCCACCTTAAAGGCTCACAGCAATACGT